>CM051693.1:4198828-4601328 GCA_028022725.1 Lycodopsis pacificus
GTTTTAACCTGCGCAGCTTTTCTGGCCTTTACGGCACTCATTCAGCAGTTCAGGAAACGCACTGACCAATTGCATAGGTTGTAAATAATCTCACGTGACTACTCAGCCAATCTAATGTTTATTCCAAAATGCATGCTGAGTCGAGTGAGATTACGCAGACAGGTGGGAGACGGAGCGAGAGCAGTGAGAGAGAAGCAGTGAGAGAAGTAAATAAGTCGGAGAAACAAGTTACCATGGCATGCTCTAAAAAGAGAAAAGTGGACCGTGAAAACAGAGCTTTTAACATCAAATGGACGGACTCTTATTTATTCATTCTTCCTGCTGGCGCTACAAATCGACTCTGTCTCATATGCTCAGATACCGTGGCCATTATTAAAAGCGCCAATGTGAAACACCACTACGAGACCAAACACAAATCTTTCGACCAAACATACCCACTCCAATCCGAACTGAGGGCACAGAAAATAAACGATTTAAGAGCCCAATATGAACATTCCACCAGAATATTAACAAATTCATTCACTGCCCAACAACGTGCTTACGAATGTTCCCTGAAAGTTGCTTGGATATAGGGTCAACATAAAAAATCCATTCACTATTCATTAATGGAGAGGTTGTCAAGGAGTGCGTGAGTGCAGTAGCTGTAACTTTACATGAGGGGAAACAAAAAGAAGAGTTGTGTGAGAAAATCAAGCAAATACCTATGTCAGCAGCCTCAGCCACAAGGAGAACTGAAATATTAGCCCAGGATCTACTGGCACAGCTGGATGAAAATATTCATAAAGCACCCTGTGTTAGCTTAGCTGTAGATGAGTCCACTGATGTGTCTCACAATGCTCAGTTGTTGGTTTATGTGAGGTTCTTTAACAAGGAAAGAGTTATGTGAAGACCTATTGGGTGTTACACCACTTAAGACAAGTACAAGAGGAGAGGACATCTATCTGGCCATAAAGGAGATGTTAACTGAAAGGGGAATAGAGCTGGTACAAGTGGTTTCAATAACCCCAGATGGAGCCCCTGCCATGGTAGGAAGAGAGAAAGGCACAGGGGCAAGAATGAAAGAGGTCAATCCTGAGCTCTTCTCATACCATTGCATAATTCATCAATCTGTCCTGTGCTCCACTTTGTCAGATGAATATGCTGAGGTGATGAACATAATTATGAGAATGATTAACTTTCTCAGAGCATCCTCTTCCCTTCAGCATCGCATGTTAAGGGAATTTCTAAGAGAAATTGATGCGAATGCTGATGCCCTTCTGCTGCACAACAACGTAAGATGGCTCAACAGAGGCCAGGTGTTGGCGCGCTTTTGGTCCATTCGAAGGGAAATTGCTGCTTTCCTTAAACAGCTGAAGAACCAGAAGGCAACACAATTTTCTCTCTTTTTAGAAGACGAGAACAATATGGATATCATTGCTTTTCTGGTAGACATCACGTCACACCTGAGTGAACTAAACGTAAAGCTGCAGGGCAAAAACAATTCAGTTTGTGACCTGATGACAGCTGTACGCTAACTTCCAGAAGAAACTTGAGGTGTTTAAGGAAGACCTGCAGGCAGACTGTGCACACTTCCCTACAGTGCAGGATCAGGTTCAGGGTGAGCGAGATGTATTTTCTGTTGTGAACTTTGTTGACAAGCTGATTGTAAACTTCTGCACATGTTTTGAAAACTTCAGCCTTGGACAGCAGCTCACCCTGTTCATTCAGAACCCCTTCCTCATCACAGATGTCAGGGGGTTCTCAAAGGAAGTCACACAGCACTTTAAGTGGGCAAATGCTGGGCCTCTCCAGATGCAACTGATCGATGTTCAAGCAGATGTAGCCCTGAAAGAGCATTTTGGAGGAACTGACCCTGCCACCTTCTGACTCCAAATGGTCTCGGAGACAGCTTGCCCAGGCCTGAGTTTTTTTCAAAAGTTATTTTTTGTGTATTTAATTTTTAGATGGAGCCCTTATTCTACTTGAAATGAGAGAAGAACATTTATTTATGTATTTCTATGTATCATTTATAATCTATCCAGTTAAATTTGAAAACTGAGAATAATAATTGTTAAAATATAATTGATGTGTACTTTCTTTATTTGATTTGACAGTTGTTGACTACACAGACGTTACTACTACTAGGCTTCTTGAATATATTTATATATCTATGTGGCGCGAGTTAGATATTATTGTAATGTTCCGGACCTTTGCCCGAGGAGATTTTCTCAATCTGGACCTTTTGGAATTTTAATTGAATACCCCTGTTCTAAACTATTATATATTGAAGTAGCCAACAGTTGTATTGACGTCTGTATGTAGTCAACAACTGACGAAAGTTAAATTGAATAATATCTCAACAATATGTATTAATAATTACTCTAATAATAAATAAATGTAAGGGATGCATTTAAGAATAAAATACATCACATACAGCTTTTGAAAAATGTGCATCTTAAAATAAAGTACTTCATTTTAGAAAAAGAATATTTCACTGAATTGCCCTGCAGCTTTAAATTCAGTTCATTTAGAAGTGGAGTCAACCAAGAAAACCATCATATTATATTTTTCTGATCTTCTAAAAAGAGAAATGTGTGAGCATGGACTTTATCTGTGGTTATTAAACCACTTGTTTCAGCTCTATTCTCTCTGTTAACATCTTTGTTGGACAGTGAATTCATGCGTTAGGATTCTGATCACATTGGGCTCTTAGATTGTTCATTTTGGATGTGAGTTGGTTTGCTCAAAAGAGTTGTGCTTTCTCTCGTAGTGGCGCATCACATTGCTGCTTTTGAAATTCGTCACGGTCTCTGAACATATGAGACATACTGGTTTTAAACTGTCCATGTTAAGAATGAAAATATAAGAGTCTGTCCATTCTTGGTTGACTCTGGTCTCTCTGTCCACGTTCCTCTTTTTGGAGAACGCCATGTGAAATAACTTCTCTGACTCACGTAATTCTCCTGTTGGGTCACTCTCCTCGTCTCTCTCCCGTGTGTGTGTGTGTGTGTGTGTGTGTGTGTGTGTGTAACTCTCACTTGAGTTGCGATGCAAATCAGAATCCACATTTGATTGGCTGAGTAGCATCACATGATGTGATTTACAATGCATGTAATTGGTCGGTGTGTTTCCTGGACTGCTGAAATTGTGCCGTAAAGGCTAGAGAAGCTGCGCCGGTTGAAATAGAAGTGCTCCGTCAAAATTTAATAATTCTCAATTATCTATCGGTTGTAGGTCCAGGGTCCAGATGCAACGGTGTCTGGGTCCGGACACGGAATGCGGTCCACCTATTAGTGACCCCTGTAGTAGAGTATCAACCCTCTGTTAGCAATCAGAATCAATGGATTTTTTCGTCAAGGCAGCATAAATCGTTACAAACACCGGATCTGTGTCACTGGTCTCTCTCCATGACACTTTGTCAATGGTATTTCTAAAGTAGCAGGCAGACGTCTTCATGAGTGTGTTGAGCAACCGGTGGGTTCCATTTTCATCAATAACATGGCTAAGCAAAAATATACATAAACTAGCAGATATTTGTTATGAGAATGGTCTGAGGACATTTAATGATGTACGTATAACCTACGACTTACCTGGGTCATCGTTTTTTATTTATCTACAATTAAGCGCATCACTTAACGCATATGGGGTACCATATAATGATCCTTTGGGATCACATTATCCACATTCTGTCTTGAATACACAAGGCCAAACAAAGGGATTAGTATCAAAACTGTACTCCTTCTTTTCTGTATCTTCCTACAAACCTCTGTATATTGAACAGGTCTGGACCAAAGACCTCAAACACCTGACAGGGAATGTGCAATTAGACTGCGATCACATTTAGAAAGATACAGCTGAAACCTCCAAACACCCCAATCATCAGCAGATCCATCAAAAATTTTTACATCGAACCTATCTCACACCTAGGAAAAGTTTTTTTTTTAATGAAAATAATTCCCATCACCAATATGTACTCTTTGTACAGAATGACTTGCTGGTAAACATTGGCTGCAAAACAAGTTTCCCTAAACCTTGACAACTAAAACAGCAATTACTTTTTTTCGAGTAATACTGTATGTACCAAAGATAACTCAAAAGGTCATGGGTCTGAATATTCTGCTGTTTTGGGATTGGGATACAAGCAGCAGGGAAAAAGGTAAAACTAGGAAGAAAGTGAAGTGTGATGAGGGAGTCGTGACAAGAGCAACAGAATGTTTGACTCAGACATATTATGTTAATTTCCAGATCCATATTTGTAAATGGGTTTCTACCAGAACATTCTTGCTTTAATGTTCAAAAAACTTTCTCATATTGTCTGTCCGAATATTGCTGCATTTACCTTCTGTCTTTACGTTTCTATGCTCAGATAGGGTCCAAGTGTACTTCCTGTCAGCTGATGCCATTCACATACTCTGCAACCAGAAATAAACTGGCAAACATTTAAAACAGGAAATGGTCAATATATTGTAAGGTTGTGGCCCCATTAATGGTGGCTGAATCCCTTTAAGAAAAACTACATTTAATCAGTTTCAAATCCCGAGCTGACAAAGTTATATGTACCACCTAATCCAATTACTTATTTACTGCAATCTAATCAGTTAACAAAAGGCCATTCTCACCTTCCCGCAGAGCAGCTAATAAAATCGAATCCATCATTTTCGCTGCATTAATGAATGTTTAAACTGCGGTGCGTTTATTGGATCCAGTGTGTTTTATTTTTTTCTCAGCTGTATGATTGACCTGTGTGTGTGTGTGTGTGTGTGTGTGTGTGTGCGTGTGCGTGTGCGTGTGTGTGTGTGTGTGTGTGTGTGTGAGATAGAAAATAAAATACAAGAACGGTGACAATAAGAAAGTAAGACATATGGAAATGTTGTGTTTCAATACCTTTTTGACAATGAGAAACAATTAAAAACAGGAAGTATATTGTCTGGCATGTGTGTGTATGGAGCTCAAATATCAATGCCTCCAGTCAATTTGTGGCGCAATGATTTAATCAATGTGCTCTCCGTAAGGACCTTCATTACTTCTCAAGCAATTTATGATACCACCATGTCACCATGATACCGCACCGTGTGTTTGGGTTTGTCAACGTTCGCTTCGACTATGTGTATGCATAGGGTGTAGTGAGTTTACGTCTAGAGTGTATTACAAATTGAGGAAGTGAATCGAATCAATGACATTGATCCAACCAATGAGTGTATATGTGCCCTGTTAATAGGTCTTTGTGGATATATCATGAGAATAGAATATTTGATAATAGCCTACTCTTTATATACATAACGTATCAGCCTAAAGCTCAATTATTCAAATAAGTGCCAATAAGTTATTTACAGCAGTTCACTACCTATCCCTCCATAGTTCCATATTGTGCTGTATTCACAAAGCCCACCCACTTTTGATCTGAGAAAAGGTATTCTGAGGCGGCACTATCAACAAGATATTCAATAAGAATGCGTCTACAGCCATGCTAGTGGCTCCAAGGGGCTGTGCTAAGCTATAATGTCCCATGTTGAAGTTAACCATTCAAGATCTTAGTTTAGCGTGTTAGCATGCTTACTAAAGCTAAATAGTACACAGTACAGTCAAACAAGTGTACCAAATATAATGGCAATCCATCAAAGTTATATTCATTAATAGCCCAGAAGAAGCAGAAGGGACCAAAGTCAAAGGGATACATTGTCTGAGCAACATGGATACCTATACAAACGTTTGTGCTAATCCATCAAGTAGCCTAGATATTGAGATATAAATCTTTGGCCTGCGGGTGACACTAGAGGAAAAGTCAAGTGTTGTAACTCCACAGTCATTAGGATTCATCCTCTGGCCACTACAGATATGTGGACCTAAGTCCATGCCATTACTGTTGAGATATTTCAGTCTGGACCACAGACAGACAGACATTGCTATCCTCCGAGCCTATAGATAAAAACACAGAACCAGCTATCTTGTGTGATAACCCTTGCCTTTTCCTGCCAGTTGGTCATCCGTCATGTTTTCCAAATAGCTGGTGGAAGGGGATTCTTCGGGCTAACAATAAACTGTTCTTTGGCAGGCTTGTGGCGTTTTTCAAATTCAGACAAGGATGTTACTTCATCAATCCCAATCCAAAGCGATTTACAATTCAGATTCTCTCACATTTCTACACCGTATAATTTTGGGGTTAAGTGTCTTGCTCAAGGACACATCAACATGCGACTAGTAGAGCCTGAGCCTGAGATCGAACCGCCGATCCTCTGATTGAAGGACGGCCCTGCTCTCCACTTAGCCACAGTCGTCCTACTAAATTCAAAGCGCACAATGCATTTCCTGTTCCCCGGTTAGTAAACAGGGTAAAGAAAATTAAGAAGACACACGTGAGGGAAACTAAGGTGCAATTTAAGAGAATTGGGATGCACCAAGAGTGTCTGCAGTTCTCGCCCTTCTCTCGAAGGGAACCATTTGTTTTGTTCACTATGCGATTAAGTTTATACCTTTTAGCTTGTTTTGCATTTTACAACACCCACACATTAATCCCGCATGCACACTAATACCATTGATTATACTGACATCAACACCCCACATTTTAGTAATCCTTTGTGGGCATCTCAGTCTGCTAGTTTTGTTCCATTTGGAGAAATAATCTATCTTTTGTCAGATGTTCATCATGGCGTGTCTCCTGCCTGTTGTGGCATTAGAGCTGGGGTCATAACACTTGTGTTTCCCTTATCACCCACAGCTAAAGAAGTAAACTTTGAGATATACCTCTGCAATGACTTCCTACAAGGGTTATTTACAGGGAAATTGTCGTAGAAGGGAAGAATGCCAGTTGGGATGCATGAGAGCATGAAAAACATTTTACGTATTTCTGTCATTTTCTTCAGCATTTGCAACTTTGTGGAAAAAGCAAAAATCACAAAATAAATAAAGAGCTTGCTTAAAGGAAGTTTGGGAGTGTGATTAAATCAAATGAAAAAGTACATAAACCTCCAAACTTTCCAACTTTCTGAGTTGGTCGCACCATCACTAAATTTCGTAGCACCCTTTTTTTGAAACGGCATGGTAGTAATCAGTGATGGAAAGAGACTGAGCACATTTACTGAAGGACTGTAATTAAGTACAATTGTGTTGCTACTTTCTTCTCCATTACATTTCAGAAGGAAATATTGTACTTTTTTCTTCACTACATGTATTTATAGTGAGTAAATGAAAATGAAAAAAATAGCTCCGTTGCAGACAGCTACAACATTTAAATGCAATTTACATGTTACTCCATCAATAATAATAATCTATTATATATAGTATATACAATATATATAGAATAGTTTAACAAAGAAAGGGCCCATTTGGCTGCATAGTGAGTACTTTTACTTTATATTTGAAGTACATTTTCTTGATTATGTACTTACGTACTTTTAGTTGTACTTCGATTTTGAATGCAGGACTTTAACCTGTAGAGATGTTCGTACTTCTTCCTATAAGCTATTAATCAATAGCATTGGCTCAGTCAGTCTCTCCCTGCCTGCACGTTCATCATTAGTGGCGCCGGAGTCAGAACCTTTCGTCTCTCCCCACCATCCTCCTCATTTCTCTCTCTTTTTTTTATCTGCTTGTGGAACACGGCTAAATGGATTGTGTCTTTATGTTTTCCACCCACTGCGCACGTACTGTAAAAACAAGGCATGTACGTGCACAACACGCAATAATGCTGTGCAGCAAGTATGGTGTTGTGAAGAGCGTGAGCGCGACCCTCGCTATGCATGTGCAACTGCTCAACACTCGCTCATCTAGTTGACTTTTGAGACTTGAGTGACAGTGGCTGATGTCTAGAGACTGGCTGATGTCTTCTCTCTGGTGGGGGGACCAATGATGACCATTGTTGTCGCAGTTTAGAGCCCTGATATATCGATTGCAACTGAGTCAATTATATTGCTCATCAGAACTACCTCAAACAATTAAGCTATACTTGATGTTTAAGCAGTTAATTCTGAGAAAAAGATGGAGATGGTGGAAGCAGCATGATCTGCTTCAAATGCTAAGTAAAACTATAGAATAATAATGCCTTTATAGACATAGTAGTAATGTTTTGGCTAGTGTCCATTATCCCAGCACTGCATTACCACTGCTTACATATATGAAGGCAACCTAAGGCATCTATTGCCCGCCTGTTGCGTGGCCTGTTATTAACGATAGATTGATCGATTTTTTCCCCACCCACATTCCACAAAGACCCGCCCTAAACCGCCTCTGATCAGCTAGTAATCGTTGCCTTCTTCGCAGAATTATACTGGTGATGAACAAAGTTGGTGGAAGGTTGGTAAATTTAATGATCTCAACTGATTTTGTAAGGATAGCAGTCTTCTTGTAGACTGCAAACATATGATATTAGCCTACAATGTTTTTCAAAAATGCTACGATGAACATTGCCTATATGGATAGAATAATGTATGTTGGAGATTCAAATTTTGATGTGTCATAATTAAAGGTAATGTTAACCTTAATGTTGACATAATACACTGGTTAACAAGATGACGGAATGGAACTCCATATCAAAAAAGTTTCCAACCCCTGTGTCACTTTCACTGATTAGCCTAACAAAGCTATTGTCTCAATATACAATGGGTGACAGTTGTCCTTTCGACCCACACATCAATCACTTATCAAAACAATAACAAATGGCAACTAAACTAAAAAACATGGCGTCTGTTTGAAATTGCAATGGTTTAACAGGGAAGTGAGTGTCAGTTTCTATGTAAGCTCCAAGTTCTTATAATACATCTGCTTACTACAAATTGTAACTTTTTACACATTGTTTACATTACATTTATTGCTGAATGATTCCAGGAAAACAATAAAGCCCAAAAAAAGAAGCCTTGTGGAGGAAGTTATCCACCTCGGGCTGCTCTGAAATTTTTGGTTCACATGATATAACACAATGTATGTAGGGGCAGGGTTTTGGCTCTTCATTCACTTCACTAAGCAAATGCCACCTAAAAAGAACAACAGTAGCATGTTAGAGGTTTGAAAAGCAGCCTTGTGCCTTTCGGGTTTCTGGTTATAATCCTTCAATCATTATCATTGGATAACATAGGTGGTGAAAGTGGATAAGAAAGCTTGCTGCTCTAATGAGCAAGTTTCCCCAAATAAAGTATCTCTTGCTAACAGCAGCGGCTGATGTGCCCATACGCAACCCTCGACTGTTCCAAATATTTTTTTTCTCAGGGTAAGGGTGCAGCAAAAGTGAATCCAGCATGTTTCAGCATTCTTTCCACAATTAACCCCACCAAGGCACTGCACCCTGTCACAGATCTTTGCACCCATCGCTCAATCAGGAGTTAGCAAACCCACATTATAAAACTATTTATCTCCCCTTTCCACTAAGCCACCTGGAGTGGTAACACAGCACTAAAAACATTTGTCACCCTTTAGGGAGGGACGCAACAATAGCTAACTAGCTGTAGTACCGTAGGCCTACCATGAGGATAATGAGGAAAAGGGTTTGCTTTTTTGAGATGACCGGCACATCTGTGAGGGACTTACGGCATTCCTGCCACCTCTTTGACAACATACTGCACGCTTCTGCTAACTGGTAGGCTGGCTAGTGGCGCTCAGGCTGCGTAACTACCTCTAGCTACATGACATGCTCACATTTTCAATCTGGTCTAGCACTATCTAGCAATACTGCATCTCTAGCTGGCAAGCTCAACTACGGTCAATGTAAACTATGTTGGTTGATATCACTGCTGGCTGCGTTGCAACATTACAACCAAAGCTGCGGCCTCAAGTTGCCAGTGCCCTGATGGCATAGCAAACTTTCTAATGGTTAGCTGGTGCCGTTCTGGCTGCATCACCGGCTAGCACTAGCTTGCTCTTGCGCTGGTTGGCTTGAAAACGGTCAAAGTTATCCATATTCTGACTAGGGGGCTATGTTTCCTCAACTGTCCCAAGTTTTAGCCGTCAGGACTGAGCGGGATGCGTGCAACTCACTTTGGCTTCAGACTCTTCTGCTGTGCTTTTTAATTGGAGACGCATGGTTTACTGTACTACAATACTACATCGTGGTCTCTCTTCCTGGACATATTTGCGTCAATCTAGCTTTGCTCAGATCATTTTGATCAACTGGTGGCAGACCTGTTTATAAGCAGGGACGGTCCCCTCCTGGGGGTGGAAATGTTAGCACATCCATGGACCCTCTATGTCCTGAAAGTGTGCTTGACAGGTTTTTAGGGAAATCTTATTCTGCCATTGACCAAGGGGGCTCCTCTGATGTTTCAGCAGCTAACTCTTGTGTGGCACTGATTATGCAGCAAAGGGGTTGTGTTCCTCAGCTGGTACCAAGACCATTGCCTCGTCAACCAAACTCTACAGGGATGTGACATTGGTAGACACTGCCTGGTTGCTTCACGGTCTCCCAGCTCTACAATTGTGCTATCATATCTCAGGATATGACTTTAGATTGTATCTCACTTGGTACTAGGTATAACATCTGTGGGGAGACTATCTGGTACAACGCACACACAGTCGTGTCGAAGAGGCCCTCTGAGACAGCAAGCTTAGTTCAGGCTCCACAATATTTCACCCATATTTTTCACTTTGCGCTAGTTTTTAGGTCATCCAAACAAATCAAACACTAGCCGTTGGCTCGGCGCTCACTGCTCAAAGAGGCAAGCTGAGATGATGCATCACCGAGCAGGCTAAATATCTGACCTTTCGGGGAGCTACAGCCAATTTTGAGGGGAAACTTTGGGATGGGTCGCCTTGTTTGTCATCCAAAAAGATGAGGATTTCAACAGTACCAGCTAAATTTAGAACACTTCATTTTTCAATAGGATGGAAGGTTTTTCATGAAGTTTCTCATCAAGTGATATTTTATTAATCTAATATATGATTAGAAACTTGGATGACAAAATGTACTTGAATCGTACAAAAACAGAAATGATGACTGAAAAAATTTAATGAAATGAAATCCTCCTGTCATTTTGCAAAAGTGGCCCCCGGGCAAAGACTGTGTAACAAAACAAATACCAGTTCTGAGTATGTGTGCCGCCCTCTAACTACAATCTTGCTGGTCCCTGTTCTATTTATCTGCTGAATTAATGAAGGTGTTTTATAATTACTGGTTCATATCTCTTGAATGTGGTGAGTTCCAAAATCGGTTTGGGTGCTTTGGTGGAGTCTAGATGGGGTTGCCCAATAGTGAAGCCTGTTAGAGGGCTACATACATACCCTTAGAACAGAAGTTACATCTTGTAACTACTATTTATTTTACATGACCAGGTTTCTGATGACTCTTCACCCTGGGAATTGAAACTGAAAACTTCCATAGATCTTCAACTTATTATAACCTGTAACAACTCATTTGACCCAGCAGAGACCACACGCCACACAGACACAGCTGGGACAGTTCTGCAACTACCTCTGGGGAAATGGGGGGTGGAATAGCGCTGGGATCCCAAGGAGTCTTGTCGAATCAACAGCATCTTAAGAAAAAGGGGGCCCAATGACAAAGCACCTTGGGACACAGCAGGCCAATGGGAAGCCACCTAGTGAGCCACGCAGGAATATTGATCTGATGGAGGATTTGGTTTCACAGTTGGTGGGACCAAATACAGAGAGAAAGGCAGCAAGGACAATGCATCCCAATATTTACCCTTGCAGTTGGACAATTGACTACTTCTGTTTTAGTAATACATGTGTCCACCCTGCCCAAGTACCAATCATGGCTTTTAGTCACTAGTGATTTTTTAAAACTTTAATATTTCTAACATCAAGCACAGTTGTTTAAGGCAGTGGTTCTTCAATCTTTTAATAATTTAGTTCTGACCTTTACACATATGTGCACACACATGCAGTAGGCCTACACATATATTCAAGATAATAGTTTTGAAAGTATACCTATGCAGAGATCAACTGCCGTCTTTAGCCCAGAGGAACATGCCTCATCATGCCTTGATGCCTAAGCTATGATAAGTGAAAGACTGCACTCCTTATACACAGATATGTATATATTGGTCCAATCAGTGGTGGGCCGTAAGGGCCAGCAAAGCCTTCTCTGCTGGCCTAAACAGAATCACAAAGTTATTGCTATTTTATCATTTACAGGTTCAAGTTGATCACTGCTAACACTGCCTTCGAGGTTATTATTTTTATAAACTAAACTTTCCATTGTCTGCTGTTTGAGCTGAAACAAGTTCACCAAGTGTTCTTAGAAATTTGTCCTGATTATTAAAAGTATATGAATGGACTCTCAAGACACTTTGGGGTTTAGTTTATTTCTGTTTTGAGCTGAAGCTGGTCAGTGGAGTTCAATCAAGTTTTTTAACTTCTCTTAGAGTTTGTCAGGTATGTGTGCAGTCAAAAGAGAACTTCATCAAAATGTTAGTTGAATGGATTAAGGTGGATAGTTGTTTATAGCTTTTCATTTAAAAATTGATAGTCATGCATAAACGGATTTAAAGGGAGACTGCAGCAGCGTGGTTTTGGACTTTGATCAAATAAATAAAAACTTATGTGAGATCAGTTCACAGCCTACTTAGCCAAAACAAAAAGAGATTATAGTGAAAGGGATGTACCTCAATAGCCAATGAGAAACGCATAAATGAAAGTGAAGACCACCAATAAACAAAGAGCTAAGTTAAATCTGACTCCCTAGCCAGTTAGGAGCGTGAACACAGCACGGTCAAGGTCTGAAATGAACTTTTGTCACTGCCTGCCACACGAACGTGCATGCAAAAATATACCATCAATTTCTTTCATTCCATGCAGAAAATATTTAGCTTGGTAAGCAGACACATTATTCATATTCACAGTCTTTTAAATTGCGCTTTGTGTTTGAGAATCACAGGAG
Source organism: Lycodopsis pacificus (assembly GCA_028022725.1). Taxonomy (NCBI): domain Eukaryota; kingdom Metazoa; phylum Chordata; class Actinopteri; order Perciformes; family Zoarcidae; genus Lycodopsis; species Lycodopsis pacificus. The sequence continues at coordinate 4,211,631 of CM051693.1, forward strand.
AGCTCTCCGTGTATCCAGTCAGTCTTTATCTTGCCTGTCCGTATAAGTGGCTGTGTATATAGTTCGGTTTGCAGTTGATATTGTTGATAGATATTTGACAGGAACAACACTAAAAACTAAGCCAGTTTATGAATATGTGTGTATGAGTGAATGTTGACAAGTGTACAGCGCTTTGAGTGGTTGGAAGACTAGAAATGCGCTGTAAAAGTCCATTTAATATGCTGCAAACTGAGATTCACAAATACCACATGGTGGAAATTATATAGCAGGCTGTCTGGACTCAAGGTAGAACCGCACTTGGACATTCTTAGGGTGCGGATCACAATGTGTTGTTATTTCAGGTGTGGTTGATGGAAGAAAATCTGGTCTTTCCAGATGAGGTCACTAATTACCATTAGTAGACCTGCCAGTGCCGCCTGGAGAGAGGTTTGTCCTTTGGAAGATAATCATGCTCTGGTTTAATTTTAGCTCTAAAAAGGGCATTTGAACGCAGAAGAACATAATGGTACATAATGGGTGGTCCTCTTTACCAAGCGTCTGATGTGGAACTACTTCTGTATTGAAGTGCTTTTGGAACTATGACATACATGGTTTTTTTTGGAGTGCCCTCCCTACAATGTATCGTTTCCTTACAATGTATCGTTTCCTTTTTCCATCCCTGTTGATCATCACCATAACACACACTTGTAGCACATATTTCTGCTGAGCCCTGCACTAATTAATTAGTTTTGCAAAGATTTCCGACTCTTGTGCTACATCGGTAAGAATAGCAATGTCTTCATTTAAGGAAACATTCGACACATATTCCAATTTGTGGATGCAGGCCTTTACCTTGCTTATTTTCAGGTTCCCTGTATCCATAAAACTATTTTTTTTCTTTATGAAATAACAATAAATCAAATTACTACGTGCAGTCTAAACGTTGGCCAAATGAATAATCAAACAATTTCTAAGTGGTGATTTAGACTGAAAACAGTCCTGTGTTAAAACAAAGCAGGAGGCTATGTTGGTGGGAGCGTGTTGTTTAAGATACGGGAAAGACAATGAAAAACAATCCTGAAATCCAGTTGGGGTAACAGATTAATGTGTTTAACGCCTTATCAGACACTAAAACACAGAACAACAGTTTTTAATACTCACAGACAGGATTTTACAGCTCAAGTTATCACAGGTTATTATGGTGTGATACAACTTTTTATCTTTCCTGGAAAAACAGAAATGTGCCATTCACATCACAAAGTAAAAATGTGGCTGGCCACCACAGCGCCTTGCAGGATGATGTTGCATTGGGAATCATTGCTATCACCATTATCAACGGTGCCCTAATGCATAGTGCAGCATCTTTTCTGTTAACAGCAGCTTGTTCTTTTGCTAGCAGAATCATACGATAGTTCATTTTTCACATGGTACATTTTCAGTCAAAAATATTTTTTGTCACTTGAAGGTTGTTTTTTTGCAACTATTTTTCGCATTTGTTTCTCTTGTCTATGATTTATAATCTCAGCGAAAACTACAGGTTTTTTTTTCACAAAAAATATGAGTTACTTCTTGTAGATATGCCATTTTACTATCAGTGTTTTTCTTTTGAGTTTCATCTCATTAAAATCTCTAGAATATTATTCCCCTTCGATTTTATTTAACTTTTGCCTTCAATGTACCTAATATGCTGTTGTATATATTATTATTATTTTCATTTGCCTTTGTAATGGATGGGACTAAAATAGATTGAGAGGGCAGTCATGTAATATTTTACAGCAGTAATCCTGACAATTGAGAAAATAACACATTCATAAAGGAAAAGGTTTGAAGACAAAAATATTTTAGAAATAGATTACTGAAACAAAACAATAACTCAATTTCCCTTTTTTCCCTACGACCAAAAAAGAAACACGTCTTCAGAGAAGAATTGTATTGTTGAGCTCAGTGACTTTTTGCTACCACGGTGACGACATGGAGAGCATCGAAGTAACGTGGCTGAAAGAAAGCCCTGGCACATCATCAGAAATCTTTCTTGTCAGGCTGCAAATGTCAAGTGGACTTTCAGTAGAGTAGACTGCTGCATTTCTAATTCATTTCCATGTCATTAACTTAAATGCCAGACTTGGCACATGTATGTGTGTGTATTTGTGTGCCCCTGCCTGCATGTCCTCAGTCCAAAGACTGACAGACGATCTGTTCCCATCAGCCACCCTCATCATGGCAGATGCTTCTTTACTACTTAAGTGTACTGACCTGAACTTTAGAAGAAGGATCAAAGGATGCTCTTATTGTTAACGTATGTCAGATAATACCAGGGATTACTCAGGGATTGCTTGCTATCTGAATCACCATACTCTCCTATACATTAAATCTCCTGCGTACATTATTAGAAAACAAAGCATTTTGCTCCCATGCAGCACTGAAACATTCTAATATTCAGTACATATGTTTTATGGTGAATGTGTATGGTACAGTAGGTAGAAGAAGGAAGTTTGGATAAAGATAGCTTTACTTTCAGAGTAAAATCCCGAAGCATATCTTGACTTTGATATGCTCTGTAGTCAGTGGAAGTTCACAAAGAATGGATTGCAACCGCTATCTTTCTCGTCTTGAAGTCCGACTCACAAAATGTATTTTGCTAATAATAATATTGCCCAAACAGGTATGCAGCTGAGTGAAATTTGCCATTTTTACTGCACCTATTGCAATTATCCATGAGGCAAAGTGTAACTGCGCTGGAGGCCACAATACACTGAGTCGATTCGGGTGATATCAAAGAGTCACAGGTTCTCGGGCTCATTTAACTTTGCTTCTGTCATTTTGCCCATGTACGCCTCTGTGCCACCTTGATTTGCTGACATACAAACATCATGTGTGCTTTTGATGCATGTTAGTGCATATGAGCTACTGCCTATTCTATTATGTCGAAGCTCTCATCACAATGCAGACATCCAGTCCCACATTAGTCTATTTGTGTGTGTCAATATAGGTTGCCTTTTGAATAAAAGCTAAGAAAGAATAGTGTGTGTGTCTGTGTAACACCATAGAGAGCAAGAAAGAGGGAAAGAAACAGAGATCACAGGTATTGATTTTCTTACTTTTAGTGGAGGTGATAAGGCAGACAGGGATTTACCTGGTGGGGAGAGAGCAAAAGAAAATGTTGTAAGAAAACAATGAACACATACACGTCCAGTGGTAGAGCTTGCTGTGGGGTATAGCAGTGACAGTTGAATTATGGATTTCTTTAATGTGGTGGACAGAGAGAGGGGGCGAGAGTCAGCTGGGCTTAGCTTTACAATCACATTGTCAAACTGACATACTACACACGTACACACACAGGCATCACAGCATTCCCTTTAAAGTCCTTACATGTGTTTGTGTAACAGATACACAGAGGACTAGAAACAGACCAGGAGCTTGTGCATGTTTTCACTACCCCCTCTAAAATGTGATGCATATCCAGGTGCCTCTTATCGAGCTGTTAAACATTGGGTGTCATGATGAATGTCAGACTGGAGTTTTACTAGGAAAGTTCAGTGTCAGAGATGCAGCCAGGATAGGATACTCTGGACTGTCCAGCATGCACTACGTGATAGGAAGTGTACCAGGTCAATACATACAGACTACTAGAATTTAACTTAACATTCGAACTTCCATTTCACAGGCGTGTCAAACACACAGACAGAGCCAGCCAGTCGATCAGTGGTTTTGACTCTAGGACCACGAGTCACAAACTTTACAAAATAATAAAGTAGTTGTTGCTGTTTTTTGCTCCAACAGTTGGCGGTCCCTTGATGAGTGATTTGCATTTCGTGAAAATGTGTGTATCACAAGGCTCCCAGTGGGCAGGGGTCAACCAAAGATATTATTCTGTGATTCCTCAAATGTGTTGTTATGGTGACTAGAACAGTGTTTGTCACAGGATTTTGTGAGACAAATGCCTGTAGGTTAAATGCATCTTTGAGAGCAAAGTCAGGATAGATCTGAAAAACGTTGTGCTCCTGTTAACAATGTTGTGCTCTTGTTCTTGCTGTGGTGGAATGTAACTAAGTATATTTAGTAATGCTGGGCAACGATTACAATTTTTAATCACATTGTTACGCGCAAAATTCAATAATTAATTAAGTAGTGTATTGCGCACTTTTATTTTAAAAGTACTGCTATATGAACAAAAGTGCAATAACATTTGATTTGCAAACACTTTAAACAAATAAGGTGCTTTTTAACAGCAGTATTCCCTTTACACAGTAGCAGTTAAAATACAGTTATAATGATTCTGATAATAGATATTCAGCCGGTGTTCACAACTTTATCTTCATGTCTATGAGGCTGATAACACCCATAGGCTGGTATCACTCGAAGCAGGTGCATGTCCTGTTTTCAATTTGTGACATCGATCAATACAACATTTTCATATTCTTATTGTTATTGCTCTCCTTCTTCCATCATTAAGCAGGGCCAAATCAGCTGGTTGAAGTTTAAATCAAAAGGAATTTAATATACTAATAAAAGCAAACACAGTTACAAACTGAATTAACTATCAATAGTAATATTTCATGAAATAGAGGCCCCATCCGCACCACAGACTGGTGTGTCTGCCTCATGGTCCAGATGAGGTCTGATCATCTCCGGGGATTCACAGTTTCTTTGTCCCTCCAAAGTCTCTGAAATGTCTCATATTACACATTCCTTAGTCCATCGATCAGCTCAGTGATTGGCTGAACCCTTCGGACTTCAGTCGGCCACTTCCTTGACCCATTCCTCCCCCCTTCTTGAAGGCTGTGCTCTTCAGCAACCCCCTCTCTCTGACTTTATGGCAGTGTCATAAATTCTTTGGTTTCTCTCACAATGCACAACAACTTCAGTAACTCTCCCTTTAGTTTAAACCTTCTACAAGTAAACATATTATAATGCATAATATCCATCACTAGGAGCGCTTTTAGACTTAAATTCCTCAGTTTAAAAAACCCTTAAAAACCTGTAGAACTGACTCTGCCTGTGATTGCTGCGCTGCCACTCATTTATGTGTCCTCCGTACCATCCTGTTACATTATGTTCTTTGCTTGTGTGAATGCATTCATCAAACTCTTAACTTAACTGTAAATGGCTCGTTTCAGGCGGTTCGAATGCCAACTATTGTTGTGTGCATTTGTGAGGTTTGATCATTAGCTTTTGATGCTTCTAAAATCTGTTCTTGTCCATTTGTTGTTTCACTCACAACGATTTCAAACTGCAAAGCTTCTAGTTCTACTTTTGTAATTTAGCAGTGCCAGAAGTGATGTTAGAGGACCTAAAACAATAAGAAAATATCAATGGTGCGCCTACAGCTGCCAACCCTCATCATAGCAGAGCTGTACTGAAAGGGTTTATCATAAAGAATGCTAAAAAAAAAAGCAAAGCCGTTGAGGTGTGATGTTAGACGAGAAATAATTTACAATTTATTTTGTATAGCCCAAAATCACAGATTTGCCTGAGGGCTTTAAAATCTGTACAGCATACGACATCCTCTGTCGCGTGTGTACTCCCTCTCATCGGGACTGGAAAAAATTGGATGATACTGTACAGCAACCTGCATAGGGGGACTAAAGATAGAAATAAGTTAGTAACTAAATGTGGTCTTTTCCTATTTTTTTTAATTTAATTTTAATCCATGGTACCTAATATAAATAAATTGAATAGACTAGATAGCCTGCGGAAGGTGTCGGAGTAAGATAATTATTCAGCCAGGACTGAAATGTATATATATTTTCCCCTTGCAGGTTTTATCTGTAGGTGACTTGGTTGTCAAGGTCTGAACCTCTTGTGAATTATTTTTGTACCTTTGTGCGTATATATAAAAAAAATATGAGCTTATACATGCCATGCAACTAACCTGTACCAGTGGTTCTTGCGTGAACCCCAATGCATAATTCAGCTAATGGAATGGATTGTATTGTTTTTATTTCGTTAACAGTAGAGTTTCTTAACCTATAACTGAACATTTCCCCCAAAGCAAAATGCAGAGATGTCACTCTGATCAAATTACAGTGGCGAGTTTGGTCTTCTTATCACACCTTTGTTGTGATGTAGCGTGGCTTTACTGACCCATCACACTGTGTGCACCAACCATGTGTCTTTGTGTATTTTAACCTATTTCATATTTAATACAGCATTGAATTTTCATCTTCCGTTAAATCTGGAAGGAAGGTGCATGCAAAAATGTGTGCGTGTGTAAACCAGCAGGATAGCAGTCTAAGTAGCCTTGGGATACAGTGTGTGAGAGGAGATAAGAATAACACACAAACACACCATTGGATTAGACGTATTATTTTCTTACCTTGAAACAAACACAAACCCAGCCACACGCACACACATAAATACAGTGTGGGTATTTGGCACCACACACAATAAAACACAGGTGTGTGTATATATATATACACACTTTTCAACTCTCCATTCAATTACCTTCAAACACCTGCATATGCACAAAGAAATACACACATCAATAAATCTACAATGCCCAACACTCAGCTTGATATTCTACGTCTACAGAGTACACATCCTGTGTGTGTGTGTGTGTGTGTGTGTGTGTACATGCATGTGTGTCACGTGTGTAATTAATGCAGTGTGTCTGCACATTAAGAGATGTACATGTGAGTGTATTTGAGGTATACTGGGTGAGAGTAGGTGTGTGTATTTTGGGGTCTTTACTTGTTTATTTTAAATTATACCAAAGTCGAAGACGATCTGAGAGATAATAAGGAAAATGTTATACTACTGGCCACACCTGTTGGGTTTCTGGCCACTTGGATTATCACTGCACAAACTGGATGACAGTTGTTATGCCAACAGTTGACCGAAATACAAAGCTTGTGTTTCAGTGTGTTTTCTATGGAAATCCAATCAATGAATATGATGAGTATCTGTTAATTCTGTATTTCAGTATTTCAAAGTATTCTCATCTTTGATTGACTAAGTTAAAACTATGATATGGTGATTGACTGGTTCTTGTTTTAAATGATTGAGGTCAGTGCTTGTTGTTGCTATATGGTGCCATGGATGTAGTAGAGCTAAGGGCTGTGATTGGATGGTTGTATTTATTTATTTAGTTTTTAAACCAGGATAATCCCATTGAGATTTTGAATCTCATTTACTCGGGGTCCTGGCCAAGATGGCAGCGTAAAAGCACCACATAAAATCACAAATAACTTAAAAAACAAAACAGCAAAAATTGTGTGAGTGATGCAGCTCTCCGAATTGTAGACCAAAGATGGTGTCATCATATATTGTGTTCAGCAGCACGACCCAAGACTGTAGGTTTGTTTTTAGAAAAATCATTATTCCTTCATTATGCTTTGACATGAGGTTGTTCTCAATACTACCAAGTGTGGCAACATACAAGTAAATATAGCATCTGTGAAAACGTGGCTAAAGATTACCTAAAATGTCTCTTAGGTACTACACAAGGTCTTAGAGGTGTTTATGACTCATACCATTACAGTCTACAGGAGAACTATGATTGTATGGGGGTTATATGAACCAAAAGTGTCAAAATAGTACAGAATGTCTGTACCTGTGTTTAGAGGTGGGTTGAGGAGGATGGAGGCAAGTTAATCTTAGCACTATACTACCTACTCAACAGGATCACCATTTAACTGGCGCAAGGTCATTACTTGTGCCGAAATAAAAATGGTGCTCACAATATTGTGTTTCATAGATGCGTCTAGGTCTGAAGCCTGTTAGTGGCCCCTAGAGGCTGCCATATGTATTACACCCCACGATACAAAAGAAAATAAATACATGCCGACCGTTTTTTTCCTTTTAGTTTTATCCACAATTATTGTTGGTCTAGGATAACCTTGTCATGGACCAAAGTGTTGGTCAATATAACATTTTTCTCATGGATTTGTAGAATATGTCAGGGGGTCATTGATATCATTGCGTCTCATCATTTGGAGACCAAAATGATCAAAATCAAATTGCTTGTGCGGAAGACAACATGTCGCTATGGACGAAAAGAGACCAACAGGTTGACCAGGAAACGTAGACAGCTTTATAATAATTTAGAATAATCTCAGCCTGACTGCTACATTTTTTTCTCCCACAGATTCTGGACATCATACCGTCATCCATCCTTCCGTTAATCATTTCTGGGCTGTGTATATAGACAGAAACATCACACTTAAAGGCAATTCAGAGTTCCAACTCAGCTAACTGCAGGTCTTTGAAATGTGGGCGGAACATACAAACTCCACACACAAAATGGGTTCCAACCCCAGACCTTCTTGCTGTGAGGCAACAGTGCACTGATAAATAACATGAGCGCATCAGAGTTCACTGTTTTTGATCTGAGGCTTAATAGAGTTAGATTACACAGCACGACAGTGACCCTGAGCACAGAGAAGGGCTCGAATGGGTAAACATTCACAGGTGGTATGATCTACTTTTGCTCTCATTTAACTTCTACCACATGGTCATTTTTACGTTTTTCATGAGGGGAAATGTTTTTATATTAGTGTGTATTTATTTATCAATAGGAATGCAATAAGATACTGGGAGAAATTGCAACAGAAATCAAGGCAAGGAAAAGGAAAAGCAATGATTTGTATTTGATCATATGTAGGACGTTTTGCTGCACTGTAGGTGATGAAAGCATATCCATATTATTAAGTCAATGAATTGTCTGTTATACAACAAAGAAAACCTGAGTATATATGATTATTTGACAGAGGACAGTGTAGAAATGAGACAGAGATGCAACAAAGGTACCAAAGTTATAATTTAACTCGGGACGTTGCCATTACATGCGCTGTAACCACTTGGCTATGTCACTCTGGCCATGATCACCATCATAAACTTCTACAACAGACTAATGCAGGCAGCTGCAACTAACCACATTAGGCTTGGTGTTCAGTACAGATTACAATCATCACATCTTGGCCTGCCCATTGCTTATGTGTGTGTGAAGAAGACAGAGACATCTCCCCGTCGGTACATTGTTTTGTGCGTGACAGCTTTTGTACCTTTTGTACAGCTTGGCGTCGGACGCTACTCACTGTATAAAAGGGAGCAGAAAAAGAGAGAGATTATAGTCGGAATGATTTCCACAGGCACGGAGAAAAGAGAAGATGAAGACAATAAAAACTGGGTGGAAAAGACTAAACTGTACTGAGTAAGACACATACATACACACACCAAATAATCAGTATGATGCCATCTTTCGATGGAGAATAGAGTGAGAGAGATGTTTATATGAATAGAGGGAAATATAATCACCGCATCTCAGTGGCGGGCCGTGCATTTTATACCTGGGCCTTCACTGCTGTCCTGCAGCTGAAACACAGCTACGGTTATTATTTGTTTCGTGTCAAAATGAAGCCAACACCTATAGATAGAGTGCGTCTCCTCTCTGCTCTGACTGCAGCTGGGACTGCTGCACCTGTGTGTGCTTTGGGGCAGCGGAGGGGCTCATTCACGACAGTGCAGAACGTACTGCTTTAACGTCAAAACACCAGAAAAGTCTCCAACAACACCAGAACAAGTCGCTAGATTTGTCACTAGTAGCTTTTGACAAAACAAGTCGCCATGAGGGTTCGGAAAGTCTCCAGATTTAGCGAGAGAGTTGCCAAGTTGGCAGCGGCTAAATATGTCCCCAGAACAACACTGGACGCAACAATAGTTCCTATCACATATTAAACCAAACAAATCTTCATAAAAACGAGTTGTACAAATAATAATATATAAACAAGCTTATTAAAGCTACTGCAGATGTAAAAACAAACGTATTTAACTTACCAGAGCTGCTGTTCACTATGTAAAGACAAAGTGTATCCTCTTTTCTTTGTTAATAAAGAGTTTAATCCCACGGTTGTTCAGTACATCCGTGCGTTTTAGTTCCAGTAAGAAGTCTCTCGATTCATGGACGCTAGTGAAGACAGTCGAGCCTCCCCAGTTGTATTTCTTGAATACGTTTTAATGCGTTTGAGGCTGAAAATGTCTGCTCCACAGAGGCAGCAGATTTTGGGATTGTCACCGCCCAACATGTCGGGCTAGCCCACTGACCAATCACGTACTTGTAGGCCAGCTAGCAGGCTCTGGCACGTCAAATAATACGCCCAACATGTCAAACTAAAGATCTGATTGGTTGAACACTATGACAATCAACAATATCGTCCCCATGTACTTTAATCTGCACTGGCTGCAGCTGAGAGTCTGCAGGCCTCTGGCTCTGTTCTTACCTAGAGACACAGAGGTGAGATCTGATTGGATAACAGCTCTACTTAAAACAAGCTGCACTGGAAGCAGAGCAACTGAGGAAGACAGTAGCTGTGCAATGAGAACATAAGATAATTTAAGAAAAATTATTAAATTATGAAAACATAATTCTTTTTTTAAATATATATAGCTTTGTGATTCTGTTAAGGCCAGCAGAGAAGGCCAGCAGAGAAGGCCTTGCAGGCCCTGACGGCCCGCCACTGCCGCATCTATTACTGGACACTGTTTATCTGATATTAAAAATATCAGCTTTTCATATATGCCCTTCAATTTAGTCAGTATTGCTGTAAAAGACTACAAATTTCAAAAAATGGACTAAAACCTACACAAGATATTTTAACTTACTTTTATATGCAAGATGTTTTTAGTTTGCAGCCTCAGGTTACAGATACATACACAAGTGTTTTTGAGACTATGCTTAATTGCGTCATGGTTAGCGGCTTTAGGGAGGGTGACGGACACAAAACGGAGGACTTTCCTTTACTTATTAATGCTTATTTTGTTCTGCAAAACTATTGTGAAGTCCACAGATAAAATGTAAAGGAACAAAAGCAGTAATTGCTCTCCAGTAGAACAGAGACTTCAGCCGCCAGCAGAGCTACGAGTGAGAACAGACAACAACAAAACCGAGGAAACGAGTGCGAGACGTGTGTTGAACACATATATGGACCCATAATCTAGTAAACTTTTATGTGTAAGTGTTCATTTTAAAGTAAATGTGATGTGAGAGATAGAGCAAGACCCGCAGCGCTGTAACTAAGTCTGAAAAATATAACGTCAAACTTTCCACGAAATGTGTCTGTTTCAGTTTACAGGGGAAGATTTTAGAGAAGATCTTAAGTCATTTTTAAAGACTAATTTATAACTACTTCTACTTCCTGTTTACATCGCCATCCACCCGCAATGCCCAGTGTATGTGAATAGTCACGTGATATTCGTTTTCAGTCGTTTTAGTCTGGACGGAGATAATTTCGAACACGATGCTGAAACGCCGTGTGGACGGAGAACGTTTTTGTTTGTTAAAACTCAGTTTAAAACAAAAAACAAAAACGTATTAGAGTGGATGTAGCCTTAGGGAGCCGTAACAGAGGGGCTGAAGAGCCGCATGGGGCTCCGGAGCCGCGGGTTGCCGACCCCTGGTCTACACCAAAGGTGTAGTGCTGCCGGAGCACAACAGCGGAAAGACACTTTTGTTCTCCAAATGAGGAAAGAGAATATCAGCAGTTTGCATAGTTTGGTTGAAATACATAAACATAAGCACTGAAAGATCCAATCAACACTAAAGCGTATGTCATACAAGACAGCCAATAGAGTGAAGATGAATATAGATCAGCAAGTGTGGTGATCATCAAATAGGCGCTTGCCCTCAGCCACTCACATCACTGGTCTCATAGCTCTGAAACAGCTGTACCATTCACAGTTAGACATAAAAATGACAGCTCTGCAAACGGAAAGCTTCACCTCGTGTCTCGAAAACACACATCACTAAAACTTAACATACTGTTATTCTAACTTTCTCCTCCCTGTTGATTATACCATTTTTCTAGGTGCATTCTCAATACTTGAAGTGTACTTGTACAAAACAAAACGTTTATACATATTTAAAAATAAATGTGCAAGAAAGATTGAAAAATGTAAGGTATCTCTGGATTACCTGAGTTACTGTGTGTAACAGTAAAAATACTAAAGAATGGCAGAAAATGTCGGGGACAGGGAAGCCCAGGTTTGAAAATAATATTGTAACTATCATTAGCATAGTTAGCTGCTTTGTTTGATTACGTGCTGCACCTCATTGCTATTTGCTTTACTTGTTCTGAAACTGGCGGGGGTATGATGAGAACTGATTAACCACATGAAGCAGCAAAAAGAGTGAAGTGCTTAAAGAAGTGTGATCAGCAGCATCAGATACCTTTTTTATTTAAGGGACTCACTGGAATCAGTCACTCAAAAGCTTGACATAATGTTGATTTAAAACTCAAGTGAGAACAGAATACCATCATGCACAGTAGTAAAAAAAAAACAAAGATTCCTACATTTTCTGAAAATGTCAACATGTTAAAGGGAATTTGTTACAAATTGATGGGAACATTCCAACTCATAGTATACCATAGTATATAGCCCCCTTTACAAATAAGACCAGGAGTCCCTAGTGAGATGGATTTTTCTGAAAAGAAAAGGACAGAGGTACGAGATATAAATGCCTACTCTATTTGTTCCCTCAGCTGTGTGACACTTCAGTTTATTTTTTTAACCTGGGCCACAGCTCTTACTAAAGAAGACAGGATGGGCCAGCAGGAGTTTGATGCAGTTTTCCATGTAGCCCGGCTAACGTGAGGCAATACATTCCTGTTCAACCTAATGTCTTTTTTCTCCACTGTGGTAGACACAACACACAAATTTACAAATTTGTTTCTTAAGTTGTACCTGTACACACAAATAGTCAATACCCTGGTAAGCTATCTTCAATTAAGTGAATTGCTGAGTGGTGAGAAAGTTATTTCTCAAGTCATCACTCTGAAGCAGACATGAGAAGAAGCTTGTAATATTCCTCAAAGGGATGCAGCAAAGGAGAGTCATTTGACTGCCATGCTGTGTGAGGGAGCAGGAGAGGTGTCCTTGGATGGCTGGATGGGGAGGTAGAGGACGTTTGTTTGAACAGCCAAGAAACAGAGGAGGTGACACCGAGGGGGGTCGGACACACTGGGGCTAGTAATAGAGGTGTTTGTGTGTAATCTAAGTCGACTTGAAATGATGTGGCATGTATAGCGAAGACGGTAAGAGAAAGAACGATGGGGAAGAAGATAGAGATAAAAGGGGGAACGAGTGTGAGGGAGATAAATATGGGGGAGGGGGGGAGGGAGACAAATAGAGAGACAAAAAGGAAAGATGGAGGGCAGATGATGAGGCCCCTCCGATGAAGATGCCATACCCGAACAGATGCCAGCTGTTCCTGTGTGTGTGCGCGTGTGAGCGTATGCAATCATCCTCATGCTGCTGTCAGCTCATTACAGGAACAGATCTGAAAAGATTGGTGATGATGATAGAGATGATGATGCTGATGATAATGATGATAACAGGAGCATCATAACAACAATATCTGCCAATCTCAGCCTGGATTCACTTTGATGTAGTCGGCTGTTGTAGGTTAAAAGACGGCGATGAAGGAACTGTTGCACTGGTCATCTCTATTAATACCCACGAATGAATCCTTGTCAAATTTGTTTGGGATTCTTGGTCCTTTCAGAGTGCACAAATGAGACTATGGTTTTTACAATATCTAAAACACAGTTTCTACAAACAGACCCTCGTGTGAAATGTGAGACATCCATGTGAAACACATTTAAGTTGATTCATTCAACGATATGGAGATAAATGGATATGAGATTTGACCATGTGCTTTTAATTTCACATGTGAACTGTGAAAAATATATGGAAGCCCATTTCCACCAGCAAAAATTAATAAAAAGTTAGAGAAAAATGGGCTTCCATAGACATCACATAAACACATGAAACGCGACCTTTTTGCATACAAGCTTCTGATTTTCAGAGATTTCCCCCACGGAATGTGGTAATATGTTTTACCATGTTTCTCACACTATTTCAACATGCTTTTTTCTAAGTAATTGGTGATGATTTGTTAAACTTTCAGAAAGACACACATTTGCGCTTTCACTTTGTTGATGATGGAAAGCCAAACAATTGCAGGCAGAGAATCTAAACAGAAATTGACTTCAGCAAATAAATTAATGGCACTATACACATTTGACATAATTCATTAATCATATTTTAAATTTGGAAAATTAAGGAAAACAACTTCAAACACTCAATTTTTTCACTTTCTAATTAGCACTTGCATCTGGTCATGAAAAGATTTCCAAAGGGAAAAAGTCAGAGGATCACAAAAGATTTTCCAGTTCATCCTGTAATAAACATGATGGAGGTCCACCGATAGTGGATATTTAGCTTTGGTGCAGGAAAAAGCCGATAGTGGCTCCATACACATAACACAAGCCGACCTATGTAAAAGGGTGATGGACGTCCTTGCATGACTGCCAGTGTCTGCGCCATCAGCCACTATCAGAGCCAAAGTTCCACTGATAACGATAGTTTGTAAAAAGCCTTATTTGCGGCAATTAATCGGCCAAACTGATTAACCAGGAGACCTCTTGAACATGAATTTAGTTATGAATAACTTACAGAAACATTGAGTGCGATAATCTACCTCTCTCACAAACAGACGCTCAGTCCTCTCTGGAATGATCTCTTTCTCTATCAGTCTATTCATGCGCGCTGATTTTCACAAACACTTCAGTGTCAAAATTGATTTCCTATGTCATTACAACTGGCCTTAAAAAGTGTTGGACTCAACTTGATGGAACTTGTTGGTGCCCTGAAGCCAACGAATGAGCCTATTGACCGCTGAAAAGCCGCCAGTCGGTACCAACAAATACCAGAAGCTCACAGGCTGGAGGGGTGAGATTAGATGGAAACCTAACAAGTGAGTTTCTTGTAGCTGACATGTCGAATACTGCCCATACTTGGGATTTAGACAAAGGGGAAGATGGGAAGGAGAGACACAAGATAGTGAAGATAATGACAGTCTCTGTAACTCACACATCTCCCAGGCCACAGAAAGATAAGCAGAGTGACAAGTGAGTAAATCAACCCCACCAACATGACAAGCCTCTGCTTGTCTGGTCTCTCAGGATTTAGATACGAACAGAGATAGACAGAGGAGCAGAAAGACAGAGGGAAGAGCAGTGTGTGCCTTGAGGAAAGCATCGTTGCAGCATCTTGTTTGTGCATTACAACATTGCATCATGTCATCTTTTAGAACATAAAAGGCTGCTAACCCTAACCCTGCTCAAGTGATCCAAAAATGCTTCTCCGTCTGTCCGGGAGTTGTCGGTGTTTTAGTCTTACAACTTAAACCCTTTCACAGTGTGTTTTCCTTTCATTAAAAGGTAATTGAAACATTTTGGTCGGCAAAAAATTATTCAGCGACCGTTGCGTTCACACCAAACACGTCGCGAATTCATCGCGCCGTGTATTCGTGTCATTCGCGCCGCCGGGGACCATTTCTGTTCATTCGCGCGAATCGCGCTGGACAGAGAGGGGGCGTGGCTTATCGCCCTGAAAGCCGTTCAACTGTCCGCCATTAACCATGAGAGAAATAACCTATTTCTGCTTAGTACGTGTTGTGGAAGTCACAGATAACTAAACGCCGTCATGTCTGGGTTCATAACATCATCCAGAGGAGCTCCATGGATTTTATCGAGCTGTATTCACTGTGTCTAGCAAGCCACACGTCGCTGTTTACTGCAGCTGTATGAACACAAACTGATTTGGCTGTGATTTAACGTCAATAAACAGACAGAAAGGGATTCCGAAATAACTACGTAATGATGCCGATTTTATCGCGCCATCGCAAATTCGCGCCGCGCCAGTCTCATCGCGTCTGTGCATAGACTTTGTATGCAATCTACTCTAATAATTCGTGACGCGTTTGGTGTGAACGCAGCATTAGTTTCACCCTCTTGTGACACTTCTGATTGCAAAAAAACAAGATGGCAACGGCCAAAAAGCCAAACTTGAAACTCAAATCTCAAAAGGACAGTCTGCAAACCAACCAATCATTGGACACCGACATCCCTGAGAAATATAAAAAAGGACAAAAAAAATTGTTTTAGACACTGTTTTTGTTTGGAAGAAATAATAGAATCATTGTCACGGCTCCGCTGTGACCTCAGCACCTGGGCTCATCTCCTCACCTGACAACAATTACACCATCATCACCTTCAGCTCAAATACCCCGGCTTCCTGCAGTCTCATCGCCAGATTGTTCCTTCAGCGATTCCCGTACCACGACGCCGCCGCCGCACACACTGCCTCGCTGCTTCACCTGCTTGCTCCACCCGCATGCTCCACCTGCATGTTCGACCGGCTCCACAGACAAGCAAAATAAAAACCCTTTTTTCAGCAACTCTGCTGTCTGCGTTTGGGTCCAGAACAAACCGTCCGTAACAATCATCTTGCCTTTCTGCCAGCCAGCGTCCTCTACACACACTTGAAACATCTGCGTGGCATTACAGAAAGACATTGACTGCAGATCAACTTTACAACACGCTGTCAATCGTACCACCCTCCACAGTAACATTTGTTAAATCAAAAAACGGATTGACCGTGAACTTGTGGCAGGTTAACACAGCCTCCCTGACACACACATACACACACATTTGTCGTTCAGAGGGAAAGTGTAGTGCCAGGTTAATGGGACAACCACTGCTGGTTAATGTGAGGTATGTTACACAGATGCACAGTGTGATGCTACTCTTGTATGCATGTTGGCAGAGAAATGAGTAGTAAAGAAATCATCTAGCTAACAGGCTGCAATATATGTTTGTGTGTGTGTTTAACTTTGCCATATGAACGTTTTTTCCCAGTTAAGTAGACAAATCCCAGAATGAAAAATTCTTGGTGTGCTGCTGTTCTTTGGCCGTCTTCGCTGACATCTCTATTTCTGTGTATTTTCATCCATCTGCTCTTTGCCTGAAGTCAGGTTATAGATGGCTGTTTTGGTATCGCATGTAAATCAAACACGAGAAAAGATCAGACAAAAGGCCATGACAAGGAGCCTCAATTAGTCAAACTATCTATATATATATATATATATATATATATATATATATATATATATATATATATATATATATATATATATACACACACTCAAATGAATGCCAGTTCAGAGACTTACCAACACTAGCTGTCCCTTTAGGCTGACCTCTTCCTGTGACCTACAACGTTATTGTATGGGTCTGTAAAATGTCCGGCAAATAACTGTGGAATTGTAATTGGCACACTTTAGGTTAAAAAAAGTGTTCAATTGTTACACTTCAATTCTAATGAAATGCTAAGCTAAATATGCAAAAATGTGCAATTCATCTAAAAGCAAGCACACATTTCTACATTCATGAAAAAAATGAATGATGAATAAATATTTGCTTGGGTTTAAATGGATGTGCTCGTTGAAATAAATTCCTATCTTTCTCTTTAATGAGACCGAAAGAAAGATGACTAAGTTCAGTTTAATGTTAGTAACTTCAGCTGACACTGACCTCGTCAATGACTATTTCCAAAGACTGCTTATTGATGTAGTTATACTTGGATATAGTAAATATTACTTCTACATGTTGAGATACAGATTAATTTACACCTTTACCTTTACATCTGGCTAGGATTCTGATTGAAGCAATCCATCCCTACTGCACTAGAGACGCATGTAAGTAATGTGGCGCTAGATGAATTGTCAGAGGATCATCACAGACATTAGGATTCATCATCTGGGAACCATGAATATCTCTACCAAATGTCAAGGCTATCCATCCAATGTTTCATGCAAAACCACAAATACAGGCTGGTCAAAGTTTTAGGATGAATAGTGAAGCATAAATATATCTGTGCATAATCTTGTGCCAATCCATCAAGTACATTGGTCACCAAACTCTTTACTTATTCTTCTTCATATGCTGTAATTTATGATTAGCATTTAATATCCTTCGTGGGCTGTTTTTTCATGCAATAAGCAACATTGGGCCATTCACATTACCATTGTGACTATATTGGCATTTTGTCGAAAGGAAAGAAAGGCAGAACATTAAAGTCAACAACCTCATCTAAATTAGCCTATAAACACACCTTTAAACATAAAATCTGACCGATTTAGAAATGCAGCAGGTCTTGGGAAACCGGTCAATAAAAGCGGTTGGACATGCTATGCTATTAGAAACCACAGTCAGAATCCATGATGCGGAGGCTCATGGAAGTGTTCTTCACATCCAACAAGGTGGCATGGTATGGAAAAGGCATTGTCTACCTTGATGTTTGGCTGGTGTCGTTTGCTGGTTCTCACAAAGACCCTGTCACCTAGAGTTCATCTAACCAGACCTTTGTAGGTCTTTTTGTGTTTCACTTCTAAAATTCCTACCATCTGTTGAAAAAAGTGCTTTTTGTATACAAAATAATTACAGCAGGCAATAGTAGTGATATTAACTTATCTAAAAAACAATGGATTTCATGTGGTTGCGTGAATATACAAGTGTGATTCGCCAATGCAAATTTTTTTAAATATGAACAAGAGCAGTAAATATGAATGAATTTGAATTAGCGTTAGCCAAACACAGGTCCAATACAGATTTAGGAGACCATTCTGTTTGTTTGACCCGTCTAACTTCTCCTACCATCTGCCCTGAATGGACTTTTGTGCACTTCCAATTCATCTGTTCCAGCAGACATTAGCTTCTCTCAGATATTTCATCAGTATATGCTTTCCAATATGTGAAGATATGAAACATTGATATTTAAAGAATCGAATATAAAAAGTGCTACTTGAGTGTTTTAGAAATGGCGTCATCTTACAGTGACAGGCAGCGGAGGTCAACAGTTGAATAAAGAAATTTGAGAACCACCTCAATAATGGTTAAAACTACAAACTAACACAAAAATGACATTAACCAACATCAACTACGCTAGTCACCACTAGTCAAAGTTTATGCCATTTAAAATGCATAAATAAGCCTAGAGGCTAGCCAACCTACTCTTATTTGGTTTGAAGTTGTTGCATGTATCGGCAGAACACCACGGTTGAATTTTAGCCTGCATGTGAGTTCCTTCAGCCTAACTTTACTGAAACAGACCACCCAATAGCCAACTGGTAGCAGCAGCAGTTAGGGCACTGCCGATCGCTTGAATGCCTTCTCACTGCTCTTACAGTGTACCTTTGTTGGGCAGGATCTTGCTAGTGGTGGGCCTTTAAATAGACCCCCTGTAGTTTCATCCAGGCCAGAGCAGAAGTTGCTCTCGTGTCAGATTAGCTCCTCAAGCAAATTGAAAGGCCCACAAATGACGCGAGTGTGCTTTTCTTTGACTTGTGATGTATATCTTTAGATGTCTGTATCATTAAGTGTGTTTGTCAGAAGTGTTTTATGGAAGGAAATATGTCTGATCAAAAGTTTTCATACGCGTTCACACACGTTTCATACACAAGAATACCAAAGACAACTTCAGAGGATGCTTGTGTTGTCAACTCAGTTATTCTGCTCAAACTTTAGTTGAACGAACAGATGGTGAAAATCCCCGCCTGACGATATTCCTGTCCATAAAAAAGGTGAAGAGATATGCGCATATAAACATTTTTTTATATATATGTACTGTCTATGTATCCATGGACTGGAGACTCGTATGTTGCAAAACCCATAATGTGGACACAATGTACAGACAGTTAGCATGATAGAAAGTGGCCTTGTACTGTCCACCTTTGACTATCACGTTTGCATATCATTGCCTCAGTAAAAGCCCAGATGATTGAGTTTTGGTCCGACTGATCTTTTTCGATGAAGTCGCTGGCAGACTGTTCTGTTGGATGGTGAGTTTTATGATTGGGAGTGAAGATTTGTGGTGTTTTCATCTTTATTCCCCACTTATTTATCAGACAGCTTGCAAATCACTTTGTTCACGTTCTCTGGCTCTTCTTTTTATTTTAAAATCAAAGAATTGGCAAATAGTTGCATTATTTCTGTTAACGAGAGTGAACATCAGTCATGCTAGACATGAAGCTACATGTAATTACCGAATAGTTAAAGCTTCATTCATAACATTGACATTAAACATATTATCTGTATGATTTTATATTTAGAATGGGAATTGTGACACCCTTAGTCGTAATTTCTCTAGTTATTTCTTCTACCAAAAGGGAAATTTATTGAAAAAAGATATATGTATAATTTCCAAAACATATTTTATCTAAATAGTCTTCTTCTTCTTGAATGATAACCTCATCATATTGACCAACTCTACTGCATGAATTAAAAGAAAGACATTTTATTAAATATTAGAACGATTTGTTAATTTGGACATTTCTACTGTGTAGAGCGTACTTGTTCATGCTGATTATGTAAGATAGCAGACACAAGAGTCAACTTGTAGCATGACCTTATTTTATTTTAGCCGGATAAGTACTGGAGACATGAAGTGTAACCTTGTGGAAAGCAGATAGCTATGCAGACAGTAAGCTTTCTTAAGCTTGTTCTCTTCTTCTACTTTTCACTCACACATATTTATGGATGATGGTAAGCTCTTAAAAACTGGAGGACCACTTCTCTTAGGGTTACACGAATGAAGCTGCCAATATACGAAGGACCAGTACTTCAATTTTAGATGACGCTTTCCAAAAACTCCACTTTAATTTTCATTAAAGCATTTCATTAAAGCAAGTGAAAAAGTCTGCCAGAAGGGTGAGAAAATGAGACTTGTCTGAAAACAAGGTGGAAAAGAGCAGAGATATGTCTCATCAATAACAGCCTTCTAAATATAATGTTTCACCCTGCGACATGTTTTTTACATTTGCTTTGCAGAATGAGACATCATTATCCAGTATAAGATGATGTCATTACAAGATTGACTGTCCACTGTGTAGAATGCAAGCAAGTCTTGGTAAATTCAGCTGCCTAGCTAAAGAACTAGAATTTAAACCTTAATTTAACCCCAAAAAGTTCCTTTTATTAAGTGGTTGTCAAAGTTGTCAAAGTAAGTACCTTGGCAGAGTTTCAGGAGGTCATCAGTAAAGACAAATTAAGTCAATCTTACTATTTTATTCCAATTCAAATAATGTCTACTGGTGTCCTTGTTATATGTCTGGAAGGACAACTCAATAACTCCTTATTCTGATTTTATTCCAAATCTGGAAAATTATACATATTTTTGTGTTTTCTTTTTTTGGTACAACCTGATCATTGGATGTAAATTACAAAAATCCATATTACATCTGATTGACTGTTAACAAACAGGTTATGGTCATCATAAAATACATTGGAAGTTTCCAAAGGCTTATGCTGCTGGAGACAGGATCCATAACATATATCAACACCAGAAAATAGCTGTAAGAAGCATTGACTGATGGTAGCTACAGTAATTACAATTATACTAATGTTTGTCAAAGTTATGTAATAAAGACAATAATGAATTCCTTCTCCTCGTGACAATTTTGATTTCGGTAAATTGATGCAAGCTATTGTGTGATGTCATCAGAGTATCAGAGAGTTGTAAATGTGTAAATGAGACAGTTAATAGTTAATTGTTGGAATGCTGTTATCCTCCTGTTTCTTTATTCCACTATTTCTTCCGTCCCCCCTTTTTTGCAACGCTTCTTCTTCTTCATTTTTTAAGCTACAGAAACCGTTCAACTATCAAAATGTTCAGCTCCTTCAGCTCATCTCTGCTATGACTTTTTCTATTTCTAACCTTTAAACTTTTTGAATTATTAAGCTTTTAGCAACTTTTTTTTGAATGGGTTTCTATGGAGAAGATCCTCTTAAATCCTCAAATCCTCTTAAACTTCTTCAACTTTCAAATCCTTCAACTTCCTCATACTTTCAGCTAAAGACACCATTTCAACTTTCAAATGTTGAGAAAACTCTGAGCTATTGCCGCATAATTCAGCTTTCCGATATCTTTTAAACTTTTTGAACTGCAGCAATTTAACTTTTATGATTTTTCAGCCCTTTTCTGACTTTATAATGGGTGTGTATTGCGCAGCTTAGAGTGCGTGATGTCACCGCTAGAGTGAAGAGCAGCTTGAGATTCTTGTGAAAAAAACATTTGTGTTTTGCCACCCTGTCCACAATCTTCACTCTTCATGCATCATTTCTGGATGTAAAAGTAGCTAATATTGTCCTTGTCGTAGAAACATTACTGTGGAATCCCACAGATTTCCACATTTGACACAGAAGCCATTAATTGACAGGAAAACCAACTTTCTGCTCCATAGAGACCAATGTTAAATTTTGCTTCAACAACATCTTCCACAGAACACGGTACCCCATTTCTAGATCGCCAGTTAAGCCACATTTTTTAAACTACAGACACAATTTTTACAGGATCTGTTCGTCAACTCAGCGTTCCTCTCAATTATTAATATCTGAGCAATAGGAGCTACGGTTATGGGAGTTTTGATGATTTGTTTGAGAGGTGTTTCCCTGTGTTATCTCCATGAAATGGCTTCAGGCACACAGGTGTTCACGATTGAGCCAGTAATTAGTGATTCTTATAAACACACAGACTCACAGACACACGCGCACATACACTTCTCTCTCTCTCTCATTCAGGTCTTAGGACTCTTTAGAGGTCTTTCCACCCCCCCCACACACACGCCATTTTAAAATAACAGCCCCACAGAATGAATCCTAACTGAAATGCTTGTGATGAGCCTGTCATTTAATAACCGGTTTGTGTTTATCTAACATTATGATTCTGTCTCCTCTCCCCTTCTCCCCCACACCCCATTTCAAAATAAAAGCCCCAGGGAGTGAATTCTAACTGAACTGCTTGTGATGAAGCCTGTCATTTAATAACCTCTGTTTATGTGTGTCAAACATTATGATTATGTCTCCTCTCCCCCACCCAGTCCCACCCTTTCAAAATAAAAGGGTTGCTACTTCTTCTAAATACTAATACTTCTACTACAACTACGACTTCTACTATTACAAATATCACTACTACTACTACTTATTCTAATGCTACTAATACTTCTACTACTAATAATACTTCTACTTCAACTACTACTATTACTACAAATAGAAATTGTTCAAATATCAAAATGTTCATCTCTTTCAGGAGAGGGGTGCTTTGACTTTTCATTTTTGTAATCTTTAAACTTTTTGAATGAAGCTTTTTGCAATTTTCTTTTGAATGGGATCTCTATGGAGAAAATCTTCAAATCCTGTTATACTTCAACTTTCAAAGCCTTCTTCTTCCTCATACATTCAGCTACAGACAGCATAGTTAGACATTTCAACGAGAAGGTTTTTCAGCAGTGCAGTTTAAATGCTTTCGGGCTTCAACATTTTTCAGACAGATAATTTTCAGCAATTTTTTCACAATTAATTTCAGCTTTTAGCATTCCAACGCATTTTCAGCAGGAAATGCATTTTCTAGTTAAGTTTAAAGGATCCGTTTACACCAGATCCGCTCTGTTTCATTTAGAGCTGAGGAAAAGTGAATAGCTGGTGATCATTTGTGTCGGGCAATAGTTGAATATCAGATACAGCACCATACAACTTTTTCAGGAATACACAGCAGTTCAGAAGAACATAATAAAATGTCATAAATTTATATTGGAAACAATTATCACAGATAATTGTAATAAGGCTACTATAAGAAGAATCAAAATTCAAATGTCTTAATGATTCCTTTGAAATCACAATTTTAGAACCAGTTCTAATTTGGAAGAGGTTTTCAATGCCCAACTCTTCTCAACTCGATGCAAAACTACAAAACTCTGAGGCTTGAGCAGTCTTTTTGTTTGCCTTACTGAGCTGTGTGAGTCCCATTAAGGTTTGACAGGACCACGTAGAGGCACCTCATCAACTCACAACGTCAGCAAAGACAAGCTTTGGTCATAGCACACACTTTTTAGTGTTGGATGCATTCTGTGTCATGTCATATTCCTATCGGTTGGTTTGTAGACTTGATTCGTAGAAGCAGTAACTTTGTTAGAATTTTAACAGACTTTGATCATCAAAACTTAAAATCAGCTGTCAGTAGACATGGCTTACAGCAGCGGTTCCCAAACTTTTTAGGCCACGCACCCCCTTCTACATCCCGACCGGGTTCACGCACCCCCAATCCCCCCCCCCCACACCTTAAAAAAAAAAAAAAAGCAACAGAGCCGCATAAAAATCAGTTTGCTCGCGCGTGGCATTTGTTTACAAGATAAAAAACACAAAAAAGACAAAAAACCTGCACCATGCCTTCGAAAAGGTAACAGACGTACACCAGAAGATTGGCCACATCTGTAGACTCGTCTACTTGCAGAGAGTAAAACTCACTCTTCTTCACGCGACCGACTAATGTAGCCAGGATGTCTTCGGACAAAGCATCGATGCGACACAGTGTTGTTGGACGTGGGATCACGTCCAACTTCTTTGCTTCTCTCTCTCCAATCATACATTCCACCATCTCTTGAACATCTCTTTTTTCCCTCTCCACCACCGCCTCTCCTTCTCCCTATTACGCGGTCAGAATACTACCACAACACGCCGCCTGTCTCCGGCAGAAATGCGCTCATCCACGCACGGGAACAACACCGAGTTGTAATATATACCTCCATAACACCCCGCCACTCTCGGCTCATACCTCCCCAGCAACGAGGCACATCACCCGGTCACAATACCTCCAGAATATCCCCCGGGTGAAATCCGGGGCTTGGTTTTATGGTTCCGAGTGGCGGGCGGGACGCAAGGTCTCCAGCCGCCCCCGCCGCGAGGCACCTGATCGTCAGGTCTGTCAGCCTCGTTGACCCGAGTGATGGGTATGGCAAAGATATGTTGATGAGAAACGTATTTGTAATACATCAAACACAAACGTAATCAAGGAGAAAATATGTTTATGGTCAATTGTAATTGAGAATGCATTTTAGTTTTGGGGGAACGTAATTTTTAGGAGACAGGACTGCACCATTAGACCACCATTAGATTTTTCCTCTCGCGCACCCCCTAGAGGCAGCTTGCACACCACACTTTGGGAATCCCTGGCTTACAGGATCTAGGACCACCAAAGATGTTCTCTCACGATTGTCATTTTTTTTTTGAGCCAGCTGAAAATCTTACCTCATAGAAGCCTTTGGAAAAACAAAATAACACAGGACAGAGGAGATGATAAGGAAGGCAACAGTTGTCAAGAAGAATGAGAGGGAGCTAAACATGAAACACAAAATACTGAGTGAGAAGAAGAAGTTGAAATGAGGGAAAGTAATCAAACTGGAGAGGACAGGCAAAGACGGGAAAGGTGAGCAGGAATGATATAAGGAAGATAAAAGAAAGAAATGAGAAAAGGATGAGAGAGGACGGGAGGTGGACAGAAGAAAAGAAGAGAGAATTGTGGGAATGGAGAATAGGAGGCGCGGAGGTGCAGACAAGAAGAGAAGAGATAGGGAGATGCCGTTAATTCGGAGTTCAGAGAGATTTTTTAGTTTGACACACTCGGCAGGAGGCCTTTGACTGTTGCTGCCTTTGAACTACAGTACACACACACACACACTCACGGTTGGCCAAGGATAAGGTTTGATTGGAGGTAAAACGAAACAGAGAAAAAGAGCACAAATGGAGAGAGCCACAGATCCTTATTTGTGTATTCATTTACATTGATTCATCTTGTCTGTAAATGTTACATTCTGTCAAAGTCTGACATGGAACAAAGCTCCTGATGGTCGTATTATGTAGAGAAGATAATATAAATCTTAACCCCACATGGGGACAGTACAGGCCTCCTGTAGACCATCTGCCCTGTCACCTCTTCTTCCTCCACTTATACCCTGTTTTACTGTGTACCTCTCATTTCCTTCTCTCCACCAGTTCAGTGTTTTCCTGCATTTCCCTATCATCTTCTCATTAGCTCCCGAAGCATAAATACCAGCCATTTTCCCTCTTCCTCTCCCTTGTCACTGCCAGAATGCCAATGTTGCATCACTCACCTATGGCCTTTCCTGTGTGTGCGTATGTGTGCATGTTCCCATTCCTGTCCGCATGTGCTCTGTTCCTGTTTAATGTATTCATGTTTATACCAGACAGTTAATTGAAGTACACACATGTATACTGTCCACTCCCGTTTCACAACTGACTGCAAACCAAGATGCCTATCATTCGTGTAGTTTAAACTCTAACACAGCAGGCTTATATATAATTTGACGGTGCCACACAGCTAATACAGCATTATAGCTTCCTTTATTCTGGACTCTCCAGGTCTCTCCATTCCCTCAAAACTCAGCAGTGTGAAGATGCTTTTCAGACTGCTGGAGTCCTTAAGGTGGTAGCCTTAGCTGCTCACATCCTGGATGTTGTGGATATACAGTATGTTCCTTAAACCTTATGTTCTTCTATATACATATACATATGTAATGGTCGAGGGATGTTAATAATTAACTGACGGTCCCAAACTGTCAACAAGTAATTTGACTGATTAATGCTGTCAGTTAAAAGAAACATTTTTGAAAGCTGAGCAAAACTCTGAGGAGTACTTGTATCTTAAAGAGAACAGCTGGTCCACCTTAAAGGTCAGCCAACTTCAAGTGAGCCTGAACCGAGTTGTCGCTAACTTCGGGGTTAACCCGCTTCACTTTAATCAGCAGGTGGCATTGCTACATTACTGATAACTTCATACTCATTATCACACACAGGCTCTCTTTCTCTTGCCTGGACACTTCCTGATGTTACACTGGGTTTGTAATACTGGCAGAAACTCTCAGATTTTGCCAGACAAACACACAACTAATTGATGAGGTTGGAGACTTACTGGACAAGTGGCTGCATGTGTCCAATACACTCAACATGTTGGCTGCTTACTCACCCGGACAAGTGAAATGGGGACTCAGTTTGGTTTTGTGCATACACTGGCGATAAATGATGGATTCAACCTGTTTGTGCATGGGTTATTGTTGCAGCTGGGCAGCTTGATAGCCAATTCAACCACAACAAACATGCAAGGCACTAATCTTGTTGGTCAATGGTTAATGATCGGTTTATGAGGGTCAGCTATTGTTCAGAAATAAAATGTCATCATTAACGTCCTTGTCATGGTCACATGTCATGGTCATGGTTGTCATTATCCTATTGATTGGCTGCCGCACATCAACAGGACGGCTCTTGAGGCGGACAGCAAAGAAAAAGAGGATAAAAACCAAAGCAAGAAGGTTGGCATGCCACAGAGTAGCGAGAAAATCCTATTTGTTGAGACCACAATGGGCAACAAATAACAACCCTCAACCATATGTAGGAAGTGGACGTAGTTGCCGTGACGTCACCTATTGGATTGGAAGTGTGTGTTTTATATTATACTGAATTGCCTGTGAGGGTGACAAAAATACGATGTCCTGACGTGTTTGTCAACGTGTTATTTACTGCTTTTTTTCATGTTGGAATAAATGTTAAATATTTAACTGCAAAGTAGTAATGCGTGTTTGATACCTTAATTTGTTTGCATTAAATCATACTAGGATGTTTGCTGAAATTGCGTGGTTGTGGCACAGCCCGACCTAGAAAGTTTTCCACCAGCCGCCACTAGAATGCAGGTTTAAGGTACTTCATCATCGGCTTAATTTCTAGAACCGGAGGTTGCTGCCCTCATCCCTGATACAAATGCCGAGCTCTGAGCCATCGGTGAATGAAAAGGGTTCAACATTCTACATGCATATATTAGATAGTGTTACTAAGTGATTAGGAAGTTGAACATGAATCGAATGTGGCAGTGCTGCACAGATTGCCTAATTCAAGCAGTGGAAACCACCTTTACAAAAGTCTTTATGACAGACCATTAACACCCAGGAAGGACAAACCTTGATGAGAACAGTAAACATACAGTGATATAACCACATATTTAAAAGGCAAAAGTCACATGCATGGCAACAAAAATTCATGACAAAATAATTTGACAAATGTACTGCTGATAAAGAAAATCCTGTTTAACACTAACTCACATCAAGTCATTCATGTAGCCTAGAAAGATTTAGGTATACGTAGCAAACAGCATTTTATTAGGGAACGAAGGCAAGCCAAGCCACAGATTCATATATCTCAAAGACTGCTGCTAGTAAGGCAGAGTGGAACCGCACTTTAGCCTGAAGGTGAAAGACAAACCTTGTTTTAATAACTGCCAACTTGGATCTCTTTCGTTTCGTGGTCCTGGATCTGATCCGATCTGTTTTAACACCAGATCTAGATGAGGGTTTCATTTTCATCCCTTTATCCACTGATTTCCCTGCACCGCTACTGTAATGGTAAAAAATGTTTTAACATGTCGTCCTCATAGTTTATTATGATATGTGCTGTTCGAAAATTCATTTGCACAGGAGTCTGGATGTCTGAACACATTGACATATTCGTTCTGATACAGAGGTCACTTTCAGTCTTATCCCGGACGAGCAACCGGCGTGTTCTTTCTCTAATCAACGGCTCTTTCTCTGAGCATAAACATTCTCTTGGGAACTATGGTCGGTGAAGGTTCGCACCAGAACACTGGCCCCCACCTGTGTTCCCCGTCTCCTCTGTCTTATCCTGTCTTCTCAGTGTTGCCTGTATAAATACCTTGTTTTGATTCTGCGTCTCCAGAGCATGAGCACATTTCACTGTGATACGTGGCTGTGGTTGTGTTCTCTGTTTGCAAACATTAAATTTACTTTCTGAAACTTTGACCATTCATCAAGACTCTGTCTATTTTTGAACACTTTGGATAAAACCAACTTCACCTGAACTGTTAAAGGAAATTTTTCGATTACACTACCTTGATCTCGCCTCACTCTCTTCATCTGAACTCATTGCACATCAAGGCACTCGCTCTGTGAACAGTAGGAGTGTGTGTGTGTGTGTGTGTGGGATTGCGTGTGAGTATTAGAGAAAGAAGATTTTTCTCTGTGTTTTGCACAAAAGGATGGTTCATCAGGTGTTTCCACCTGATGAATGTAAGAACAATATTAGCTCTGTTAGCTCAGCTTTTAGTCTCCACCAACTCATGAGGGAAATATGTGTCTGTTTAGCTGCTAAATGCTTCACTGTTTTCCCCAGCTAGTCTGACTGTGTCGGATGCACTTTGCTGCTGAGCAAGTAGTGTACAGTGGGTTGTTGTTTTTAAATATAATTTTGTTTAATTAATTTCATGCTTTCCACCATTATGTTTTGTTAACAGTCTAGTTCCATCAAACATATCACATATATACATTTTTAAAATAGTATACAGTTGGCCATCCTAGAATGGTGTCCATAAAACCGTAATACACAATACATACGGCACATGCAGGACACATGTACATTCTATCACATTCATTATTCTGACACATAAAACATATACCTCTCATCCCACTACACACAACCACACACACCCAAATACACACATCATGTGTGTCCTGTATTCTCCACTGGAGTCCACCCTCCCTTCGCAGCCATGCCAGAGGTTGTATTAATTAGTCTTAAAGGCCCTCATGAATGTGCTTCCAAACATCATTGTTTCATTGTTATCCTCAGACAAGGTCAAATAAGATCTCATCATTTCCTTCCAACTCTGTAAAGAAGTTGGAAGGCATCTGTTTTTTTACACTGTTTTAAAATGAGCTTCTCATAAACAAGGGAAAAAAACGTTATCTGCCATACTGTATAATATCGTATCTCTTCAGCATTCGGAAAATTACACAACTCAGCCGAAAAATACATTTTTGTTTTATAAGTAATGGATATCAATGGATTTTGTGTCTCACTTTGTTCACCCCTGTGTCTCTAGGTAAGAAGAGAGGCCCAGGCCTGCAGAATTACAAGTGAATCCCTTTGCACTTTAAGTGAATGGGGACGATATTGTTGATTTTCATAGTCTTTCAACCAATCAGATCTTTAGTTTGACATGTTGGGCGTCTTCTTTGTCATGTCAGAGCCTTCAAGCTGGCCTAGCCATACGTGATTGGTCAGTGGGCTAGCTTGACATGTTGGGCGGTGACAATCCCAATATCTGCTGCCTCTGCGGACATTTTAAGCCCTTAAACGCATTAAAACATATTCAAGAAATACAACTGGGGAGGCTCGACTCTCTTCAATGGCGTCCATGAATCACGAAGGACTTCTTACTGGAACTAAAACACACGGATGTACTGAACAACCGTGGGATTAAACTCTTTATTAACAAAGAAAGGAGGATGGACTTTGTCTTTAAGTGAACAGCAGCTTTGGGAAGTTAACTGCTTTTGTTTTTACATCTGCAGTAGCTATAATATGCTTGTTTGTACAACTTGTTTTTATGAAGACAGATTTTTGTTTGGTTTATTATGTGATCGGAACTATTGTTACGTCCTATGTTGCTCTGGGGACATATTTAGCAGGTGCCAGTGTTGCCAACTTTCTCGTTAAATCTGGCGACTTTCCAAACCCTCATGGTGACTTTTTTTGTCAAAAGCTACTAGTGACATATCAAGCGACTTTTTCTGGTGGTGTTGGAGACTTTTCTGGTGTTTTGACTCTGACGTGAAAGCACGTATGTTCTACACTGTCGTGAATGAGCAGCAGGGGCTGCCGTGAGCCGCCCCAAAGCACTCACAGGCGGTCACTCTAACAGCAGTCCCAGCTGCAGTCAGAGAAGAGAGGAGACGCACTCTCGGCGTATTCATGTATCTGCACTCTGCAGTTAGTGTATTTATATATGTTGAGCTTCATTTTTACACGAAACAAATAATAACCGTAGCTGTGGCGTCATGAGATTATTCAGCTGCAGGACAGCAGCCCACCACTGCTGCACAGTGATCTGATATGACTATATCGTGAATTTCTGTTCGTATTACATTGCCTAGTCCTATACCTGATAGGGAAATGCAGTCTATTTGGGTAATTGTTTTTGTAGCAGAATAAGAGTTGGGGATGCATTACATTCCCTATATCCTATTATTAAAGTCTCCGTCTGATATAATTATTCGGGTTGGAGTCATCAAGTATTTTCTAGATTTTTGTTGCAGGAATGTCACATCAGATGCAGGTTGGACATAAATATTAATAAATATATACCCATTTTCAAAAACGGCATATTTTATAATCAAGAATCTGCCTCATTAGTATTATTCTTACTAATTAGCATTCAAACTGCTCTGCTACTGGATGTGAAGGTAGACTGAAACCCCTCCCTCGTCCAGTGTCTTTTAAGATATTGTATTTCCCCGGCTTTGAAATTAAGCTCTTGAAGAATGACATTGAAGACAATGTCAGAGGATGTTTTTTAAATGACTGTTTTCTTTGCACCTGTTTTTTAGTACATTCGTATTCTAGGTAAAAAATGGTTAATTTTTAAGGTAGAATTTCTATATTTCTACTTGGTCTCATTTCTCCTTTTAAGCTTAATTTTTACAGGACACAGCTGCTTCAAGGTGTAGGCAATAGAAGCCAATGGTTTCAAACTTTAACATCACAATCTTGTACACCATCAACGAAGTTTGATAATAAGGCTAAAATTAATATAGAATAAATATAAAATAAATATAGGAACGAGGAAAGTTGGTTGGTATAGTTTTATTTATGTGAAAAAAATACTATGAGAGTAGTGAGAGGGAACCAGAACAGTGAAGTCATATAGCATGTGGTAAAGTGTTTTTAAATCTAAAGATTGTTTTTTGTGTATTCTTTGTCTTCTAACAACTTGGGACCCTGTTGGAAATAAAGGTTTTCACTTTACATGTTATTGTTTGGATATCTTTGTTTCTTTATCTGATGACCAGAAGGTTAGCATTCCATACATTATTGTGTGGTGAGCAGTGTTGACACATCCTCTGTGTGGGAGCCAGTTTAACGCTGTTACCACATGCTACTAATCTTAGGGTAACATTTGCTACTCTGTCTTGCTCTGTATTGGGTTTGGTATAGTGTGCTGGAGAGGAATTTGCCAAACCCACTAGTCCTCGTCCTAAAGTCTTTTTTATTGTAAGAGTGAACATGTAAGATAGTTTCAGTTCTGATCAGTTGAGAAATACAAAAGGTTTTTCATCCAAACTGTTCACTTATCTTTGTTAAACTAGTTAGCTCTACATCTGTCAGATGTGTTGTTCTATTTTATTGCTAACCTTGATCTATAATAAAGAGCACATCGACTCTTTGATTTGGGATTGAGACAGATACTGATAGATCAATCTTTCCATCACCATTGTCCTGTGGGTAGCTACGGTAACATGTGTAACTCTGATTTGTTTAGCTTGTATTGTTTATATTTGTAGAGCATTCCTTCATGCCGATTGTTTATCAAATTTTTGACTGTCAATCTTAATTTACATGTGTATTTATTTGTATTCATGTAAAGCAGGGGTCTTCAACTAAAATTCCAAAAGGTCCAGATTGAGAAAATCTCCTCGGGCAAAGGTCCGAAACATTACAATAATATTTAACCCGCCAAATTTAGTGCTATATATATATATATATATATATATATATATATATATATATATATATATATATATATATATATATATATATATATATATATATATATATATATATATATATATATATATATATATATATATATAAGCCTAGTAGTAGTAACAACGTCTCTGTGTAGTCAACAACTGTCAAATCAAATAAAGAAAGTACACATCAATTATATTTTAACAAATTATTATTCTCAGTTTTCGAATTTAACTGGATGGATTATAAATAATACATAAATAAATGTTCTTCTCATTTCAAGTAAAATAACGGCTGCATTAAATAATAACTGACATAACAGAAAGCTTTTGAAGAATGTGCATCTTAAAATGAAGTAATTCATTTTAGAAAAATGAATTTCACTGAATTGTCCTGCAGCTTTAAATTGATTAATTGAGCTTGGGGGTGTTCATGTTTATAATCACATTTGCTTACCCGTCGTTCTTTGAACTCTTTGAAAGGTTGCAGGTGTCTGTCTGAAAGGTGCTTTGCCGTGTTAGACGTGTTGCCTCACTTGGTCTGTGTGGCTTTGAAACACGTTTGGCAGACGGGTCTCTGTAGGTCAGTGGGCTTTCCTTCACTGTCTGCAATATAGCCAAAGTACTTCCACATGATACTTCTGGCATCTTGTTTTCCAACAAGCCGAGAACGGTCGGCAAAAGCTCCTGCATGTCTCCCCTGTGATCACTCTCTGTGAGTGCGTGCGCTGCCTGTTGCTGTGAGCGCGCTGGGCAGCCCCGCCCCCTTGCATGCCTGCAGGCAGCATGACAGGGAGCGGATAGCGTGTGTGCTCTGATCACGCTATTTTAATAAAGTATAGACACTAAAAATATGCAAAATCGTATCGTTTTTAACGTACAGGTAGCGGTACCTTTTTAGTATCGATACACCGTGCAACCCTACCGGTTAAAGTACAAACTCGCTGCCTAATATATGTGTGATTCCGAAATATCGATTTTAGGTCCTGGGTCCGGATGCAACTGCGTCTGGGTCCGGATCCGGACCGCGGTCCGCCAGTTAGAGACCCCTGATGTAAAGCATGGCCAGTTAGCTTTCGTCTATCCACTGTCAAAATGAAAATACTTTACATCCTGTGGATGTGTTTGTTGTGTGAATTGAGTGTGTGCATGTACCCTGTGTGTGGACACCCCGGGGGCAGGAAAGAAACGGGCAGATCGAAGGATTACACCAGAGAATTGATAAAAAACCTGTGACAGGAAAAGGACGGATGATGGAAAGAAGATTTCTTTTTTTGTTATGTATGAACGCCTTTGTAATGAAAATGCATTGATCTTTGTTCATCAATATTCTACAGATCGGCAGAGGTAACACAGTGGGAGACACCAACACATTTGTGTAACTACACTTCCAAGGGCCCTCCATTGACTGCATGCCTTCCTTAGCTCAGTTGGAGATGGATTAGAGGGAATCCATTATCAGTCACTAAGGCTTTAGCTATCACCAATAAAATCACCTTGTTCCCTTCCCTTTAAAAGCACTGCACTCTCTGCCACTGTGCTCTGATAATTTGGTGGCAGAATGGGAGCGTTGTCTTAAACTACCAAAGCTTCTCCCCTGAGGAAACTGATGCCCATGTGCTCAGAACAAGCAAATATACAGCACCTTCCATTAAATTAGCTCAGGAGGAGATAACACATTTGGTTAATTTGTTTTGCTCTGGTCCTCAGAGAACAGTTGCACAGTATAGGAACTGGCTTAATTTTATTAGATGGTTCAATGATATTCGATGAAAAGCCAAATAAGAGTTGGAAGCAAAGTGCAGAGACAGTTTGGCTCCAGGAGGGGGGCTACGCCCTGACATCTGCAGAGGATGTAGCCAGTCTCCACAATATGTTATGTTCAATGACAAGATTATGTATTTTAGAAAGAACCCCAAAAGTTATATATATTATTTTTCCAGGTTCAAGATGTCAAAATTGGTCAAGAAATCTGCAACAAGGGCTGCATGTGAGCAACACACATGTGGACAAATTGGTTTTCAATGATCTGCCAGAAAACAGAACCCCTTTGAGCAGCTACATTTGAGAAGTGCATCATCATCATCATCATCATGTTTATTTGCTGAACAAGGTGTCATTTATCGAAATGTTGTGCACCATTCACACTGACCCAGCAATGTGGTGGAGATCCACGTCGGCGCTCTATATGAGTGGATCATATCGCGCCAGCCAACCCCTCCTCAACAACCCTTCTCTTGCTCAGGGTTGAGGGACATGGCCGGGCTCTACATTGTGCAGTCATTTAATTGCATTGAAATGCCTCTCCGCAAACTGTGCAGCGCAACTGCATTGCTAGTTTCAGATCAACACAGTTGTCATTTTAACGCCCTTGCTCAACAATGTGTAAGAATGTGTGCCCATCTGTGCTCCCATGGGCATGTTCATTTTAAAATGTGATGCCAGGCTTGAGGCAACAGAAAGTGATTGAGCCATTGACCAACAAACCTGGTCAAATGTCCATGTATTTTCCTGCTATTTAAAGAGAGTATTATTCAGATAGTAAGATGTGCTTTCATAGACGTCTTCACAATGTCTAGCGCCTCTGAACATGGCCTTGTACCTTGTTGCAGACTGAAAATACGAGGGGACTGAAAGAACTAGAGAGTCAGACAGCCTGCACACAATTAGACAGAACAAGAGAGGTAACACTTCAACATAAATGTTTGTAATTATCTTTATTTTATTTATTTCAATTCTTTCGAACCTTTATTTACTCAGGGAAGTTTTACCGAGAGGCCAGCATGATGACATCATCATCATTACATGTCAGAAAGCTCCCTTCAGAACCAGAGAAAACTTTGTTCAATGTTTTCACAGGCTCAGTAGTTCTCTGTCACACGAGTAAGATGGTCTTCATGTTTAAAATCGGTGAAGTGCCCCTTTAAAGAAATGGCCCGCATCTTATCTCAAAATACCAAATGGCTGTGCATGAGGATAAAAAAGACCACCCTCTGAAAGTGCCGCTTTGCCAGCTCAAAGCTCCAGGATGTAAAAAGCCAAAATAAAGACCTTTAATCTTGAGCCTACTTAACCCCTAAAAACCTAGATCTAATTCTGTAAGACAGGTTCTTAAAACAGCCACCACAAGGTCACAACACCACCCCAAGAGACAATGAAAGGTTAACATGCAGGATATCAACGTCAAAGGTGAGGTCTATATCATGAGATTGATATCATTATCATATCATTGGTCACAGCCCCTGACTGACTCTCGAGTCCTTCCTTTTTAATTTGTAAAAACTATCGATCTGCATTTTATTTATCGAGAGGAGTAATAGGAATGGTAATCACAGTGGCTCTCAACAAGGACATGCAGTAAGTGGCTAGATGCCTAATCCCAAACGTTCCACATCTGCATGGCCACTCATGGTGCAAACAGACACACAATAGTTCACACAAATGTGTGTGAGGGAACATAAAGAGCCAACCGTACATTCATTCATAATTATACAATGTAACAGAGGTGCTGCAGTGTGAATGACAGGATGTGTGTGTGAGCGAGAGAGCAGATGAGAGAACAAAGAAGGAACAGCAAGCGCCGTAAACTCCTTTTATAAAACCCCATGTGATTGGTTGCTATGTATCTAAGAGGTCGGGGAGAGAGTGTTCCCAAAGAACAACCAATCACTGCACTTGATAAAGATATAAAGATACTACGACAATCCCATTGGCTTGCCTAACAACCAACTGACCAATTGAACTGCCCTGCCCAAATATGGATGTGCGTTAACCTGGTCACCATCAAATCACCAGGGGCTCTTCTTTGATTCTTTGAACCTCTCGACTGTACCGTTTTCTCTTTCGCTCCTTCTTTCTTAGTGGAAACGAAGATAAGGTGTGCATACTAAGGAAGACGTCATTTCAAAAGGTGCTTTCTATTTTAAGCTTAGCAGTGAACAGGGCAGCATTCAATACATCAATATGGCAATTATCCAACTGTACATGGAAAGCAACCAAAAATACTGCTGTAAAATCATCACTTTTTTCCCCCAAAACTATCGCAGGTTTCAATTATCTGCTTGTAATAACAATTACTGGATGTGCTAAATATTGTGTGCATCTGTCAGTGTTTTCCAGATTTTGTATCCGTCAATCCCTCCATTTCCTGTTCATAAGTGAATTGAAGTTAATGGGAAAATTCAGTGATAGAGTATGAATCTTCCTTACAATCTGTTTCATCCTTTGGGCAATAGAAGCAAACCAAAAGTGAGCTCTCCCTTTTGCGCAGCAACGTGGTATCATCACAAAACAAAGGATCAGCCGCATTATCTTTGTCATCCGCTGCACGCAGATCCATACGAGAGACCATCTTGCGATGGGATCACACCAGCAACGACGCCAAATCTTGCCAGCAGCGTAAAGTGGGGGGCGCAATGGCCCCTTCCCTGCTTCCTATGCCCTTACTTCCAGCACCCTAATTTGCATCACACCCATCTTTGAACTTGGCCTCTATAGTGATCTCAACTACACACTTCATGACTGCATCTTGCACGGTTGTGATGAAATCTGTTGACAGATACACAGACATAAAAGTGCTCCAAACCTCTCTGTTGTAGTTCCTGCGACAGTAGGTTCCACCAGGACCACATTTGCCATCATGACTCCAAGGCTGGACTCGAATATTTGACTATTTAGTTGGGTAGGTATTCAATTTTCAATTTTGGTATTCGAATATTCCTTTTTGTTTTTTCTTCGCCCCCCAACAAACCTTTTGGAAAATGCTTCTTATAACAACTACAAATACAGAAATAACAGAATCCTTATTAAAAATGAACTAAAAGTGAATTAACTGAAACTGAAGGACACGTGTTGCAGCGCATCACCTTCCATCACAGCCGAGAAGAGAGAAATATCGGGCTGAGCCCTTTCCGGGTCATGGCATGGAGTCGAGCAAAGCCAGAACCCTCCACACTGTTGCTTGTGTCAAAGCACAGTCCATGAGGAACTCAGGCCGGAAGAGCTGAGGGGAAGTCTCTGTACCCGGGCTAGTAGCTAGTATTTGATGACAATTGCTTCCAAACCTTGGGAGGCCAAAACGTGGTATTCTGGACAGCCCTACACGACTCACACAGACTCACAAGGTGAAAAGAATACCAGTCACACGCTGTCACGGCTGGTAAATATGTTCTCATTTTGTTCATAGCTACAAACTTTTAGTGTCTCTATGGAATCAGTGACAACCCAGCTGCCAAGCAGATGTCATGAGTGTATGATGTTATTTTGTCAGTGACACAGAGTATATACTCGGTAACAAGACTTATAAAATACATTTTCAGTGAGAGCAAAAATGTCTTGTTCTTTGATCTCAGTGACCCATTACTGAAACGGCGACACGATGCGGTGTTAGGTTAAGTTAACACCTCAAATCAGCCAAGAACGATGCCACAAGTGAGCTGATCCGGCTTTCAAAAGTATACATTCAGTGTCATTTCAAAAAAAGTATTAAGTCAATAAATTACTTAAAATGCTTTTGTACATCATGACAACTACTAATTTACATCTTAGTTGTATTTGTTCTCACGAATATGGGATTGTTATTTATAGACTTAGCTCAAAGTTGGTATGTGTTGTATCTGATGACGTACAGATGGTTTTGTCTGTGAGAAACATTTGACTTACATGGTAAACATTGGTATTATCTGTCGGGGGCCACTTTGACTCAGTGGGTAGAGCGGGTCATCCAAACCACAATGATGGTGGTTTGATACCCGGTTCCTAATGTCTGCATGTTGAAGTGTGGGCTAAATGCAGAGGTCAAATGTATGTAAAGGATGATTCCAATAAAATTTACATTATGTCTTTGGTTCAAATCCCACACTTTTCCTACATAGACCTTTTTTAATGAAATACTCAAAACTCAGCTGTGCAAAAGAACAGTACTAACCTAACAGCACTGCTTGTCTCTTGCCCATTGTGAACTGCTACAGACTCTAGCCCCCGCAACCCTGTTTAGGACAAGTAAGTATAGAAAATGTTAATTTGCAATAAACTAAAGTGATGTTGTGTGACTCCCGTCATGCGGTGCATTCGTTGCATGCGAGGCAGATGGCCCAGTGCTGCAAGTTTTTCCCACTGATGCAACTCAAAATGCTGCTTACATGGAAAATGGGTGCAAGTGTTGTGATGCATCTCACATGACCCTAATGTGTTTTGCCCTTCATAGATATTTTCAAAAGAACACCTAAGCTATTTTTTTTTCTGTTTTATATTCATTTGGTCAGATATACCTTAAAGTACATCAATTCAAGTGTGGTATTGATCCCCTTTCCCCACTGGACCATAAAACACTCACTAACATCTGACTATGGCTTTGAGTTGGAAAGGTTCCAATCGCCATTTATTGCCGGGACAAATGACTCTGCTTTATTCACAGGTGTTAATCGGCTCCAGCTTCGATCAGCAGTGATGGAAACATGACACCTTGTTGAACACGGTAGCTTTTGGCCCTTTTCTTGTGTGATGCTATGTGACGCATGTTGAAGTGAATATGTAATAAATATAATCAAAAGGGATTTGGAAATGATATGAATTCATTATTACCGTAGAAAAATACAATTAATGTTAGTTACCGCAGCAACATTTTCACTGTTTACTAACCCTTTTTTTCGGCGCAGTCTTGACATCGAATGTGACAAACAAGAAAACAAACAGAAATGCAGACTTGGCAATGGGAAAGGATTCTATTGCCTATTTTCTGTGTTTTTTTCTGTGTTTAAAAGATTTGCATATAATACAAATTTTGTTGCAAAAGGGTATTGCTGTGAATTAAGGGTCCATGGGTTCAGTGATGTATGTTGTACTCTAAACAACATATACTATAAATGTTCCACACAATATATCGTACATGGCACCGAAAAAGTAAAGTTAGTGGAATAAGCTGCATAAAAAACAAAATACTTAATTAGCGAAGGTTTAAAATAGCACCAAAATCTTTGCAAAATCATTCCTATTTAGCATGAGAAAAGGCACTTAGTAGCACCATGATGGTAATCACCTGCGATGGTGTGAGGCAGCGTTCTTTAGTCAGCGTGGTGCTGCAAGCTTAAGACTGGTGACAGCGTTAATCAGTCAACCAGTAGACATGACAGCCTTAATCAAGGCAATGAGCGGATGGCAGGAGTGCTCACTGGCTGAAAATCAACACCGAGTCCATTTGTACGTCTCAATTGCTGACTGTGATGCATATAAATAACTTGCATGGCCCATTACGTTCATCACACGCTGACAGAAACACACCAGGTTACACGCGCACACACGCGTTCTGAGAGCGGCTCACCCCGACAACTCTGAGAGTTGTCAGAGTGAATTACCTGCATGTCAAAATGGAACAGATAAATTGTCGGGAGAGCATAGAAAATTGACTCGGTCAAGGCTGCTGATCTGTTGTTGTAGTGCAGAGAGGACGGACAGATAAACTCACTCTTAAACACACGTACACACTTCAGTCTCTCTGTTTTGTCCAGAATCCATCAAGTCCTGCTCCAGATGGATGAGACCACTAAATCCACAAATGTAATGTAAATGTAACATGAATTTAACAGTCAAAAACACAGAGCTATACAGATATAATCTTGAAAGTTTAAACGCATTTGACAAATATTATTTTAACTGAATGAATGATGAATTTCTGTCACTTGTTTAGGACTCAAACAAGGAGGTTTAACCACAAAACCACTGTTTTGTTTTTTGAAGTCAAAAGTAGTAAACAAAACAAAATAACACAATTTTGATAAGAAAGATTGTAAGGTAAATGCAATGCTGATGACCTTTTACGACCTTGTATTGAGGGGTTATTTATTTGACAATCTTAAAGTCACATACTTTCATGATTAACTTCATTTAGGTATGCTACTACTGTAAATTGGTAGCGATCCTATACATGTGCCTTATGTATAATGTATATACAATTATTTGTACGATGGTGTTGGTTTTACTTTAAGTGTGCTTTTTTATTAATGCAGAAATTGCTAAGATATAACATGTTGAAGCCTGTTGCTTGATCTGCATATTGATAAGGAAAATGTGTATGTGGACTTTCAAAAAGGCAATCTCGGTGCAGCAAAATACTCTTTGCACTGACGAACTATGTTGTCAAAAAAGGACACAGTGGGAGGAATAATGTGAATTTGTTGTATTAACATGTTTCTTGTTGACTTGCAAAATCTCTGTTTTGTCCTTGACACACAAACATGGGGAGTCTTTTACTTAAGGGTATCATAAGCATGTTGAAGTTGATTTTCAAAGTGCATTGAACTGAACTGAAATTAATAGCTTCCCGGCTGGTAGTGAATAAAAAACACGACTATGACAGGACACCAGCAGGCAATAATGTCAAGTAAACACAACGTGTAGTTAATGGACTGAATTCCTTTGTAAAATGCATTTTATTTGACTGAGCAATAGTGGCAGGTGTCCTTCCACAGTCGCAAAATAATTAAGCTTCAAACGCATCCTTCATAAATACACAAGTGTGATATGTCTGACTTGTGCAAAGTTAATTCATTGTTACATTTATCCCACAGTTGTAGCTGCTGCGTCAAAAAAAGTGGATGAAGTCCTGCCTGTCACAGTTTGATGAGTCTATTTGATGTTCACACCTTTGATAACTCAGGTGTTTTACCTCCACGGGGAGACATTGAGAATGAGCACTGTGCGTTTGCCAAGTGTAAGTCGTTTGTTGTTTGTGTTTACGCACAATATGTTTGGAGACTCTAATCCCATCAAACTGA
The DNA here is from genome assembly GCA_028022725.1 of Lycodopsis pacificus. Taxonomy (NCBI): domain Eukaryota; kingdom Metazoa; phylum Chordata; class Actinopteri; order Perciformes; family Zoarcidae; genus Lycodopsis; species Lycodopsis pacificus. The sequence continues at coordinate 4,252,599 of CM051693.1, forward strand.
AAGGGAGTCTAAATATGCCTGTTAGTCTGCAGGATATGTTGATCTGTTTGCCGTCTGTTCAGGGTGTTAGATGCCCAGTGCATGCTGGGATAGATGCTCCACCTACCTTCCACAGCACTGACGATAAATGACTGATGTCTGTAACCCGACAGAGGCATCTTAAGTCAAGAGGCCTATTTTTAAGTCAGAAATTGAAATTATTTCTGCCTTTCTCAGGAAAAAAAGTCAATTTCCACCAGCTATGCAGCACATCCAAATTACATTTTTAACCCATAATCACACTCACAACTGCTCTTTTTCTCTTAATGACCCGAATTTAGAAAAGCGTGAAATAAGTAAAAGCTACATTTTATCAGCTGTCACCACCTTTCTTCACTTTTTTCTCCCTTTCTATTCCTCCCTCTCATCTTCCCTTTAGCCCCAGCTACAAAATGGTGTGTCCAATGAAGCAGAAACACAGTCTTCAACGGAGAGAAGAAATTGTCCTTGTTGCTCCGGTTCTCCCGTCATGTTTTTCTTTGTTGGCCCCGTCCCCTGGCAGGCACCAGACGATTTGAGACTTTTCCATTTTAATTTGACCAACCTCTGAATCACCATGTTTAATTTCTACATTACTTGACTTATCTGCCAACAGAACTGTCTGGCTGGTGTTAATGTGCTATTGTCTTATTTCAAATCTTCAGTTTCATTTTTCCACCATAACTCAGCCAATACACTCAGCTGCACCACGCAAATGAACATAAAATTGAAAGGAACGTGAGTGGAGTTAATTACTGCATGCGGATTGTTGAGTTACCTGCAATTAAGAGTGACGGCCAGTGGAAATAAACTGTTCTGGTGTCGCCAAAACCTCCAGACACCAGAACAGCTTCTTTCCACTAGCCGTCACTCTCATGAACAATTACCTCAATTTGCACTATCACCTTAATTCCATTGACACTGTTGTTGTATAGGTTTATGTTCATATAGATATATTTATATTTAACCACACCACTCTGGATGAAGCCCAGCCAACTTTTCACCAGTATGTTGACTGCCCCACAAGGAGCAATACAACTCTGGACCTTCTGTATGCTAATGCAAAGGATGCATACAGTGCCACTGCCCTCCCCCCCCCCCCCCTACTTGGCAGGTCTGATCACAACCTGGTCCTGTTAACAACAAAGTATGTTCCTTTGGTGCAGACGCAGCCTGTGACCACCAGGACTGTGAGGAGGTGGACACAGGAGGCTAATGACGCCCTGCAGGATTGCTTTGAGTCAACAGATTGGGATGTGCTCTGTGGACCACATGGGGAGGACATCAACAGCATGACAGACTGTATCACGGAATATATTAAATTCTCTGAACAAACCACCATTCCATCACGGACTGTACGCCGCTTCCCCAAGAACAAACCATGGATCACCAGTGACCTGAAAGCTCTTCTTAATAAGTAGAAAGCAGCCTTCAGGTCTGGGGAAAGGGACGAGCTCAGGAGAGTTCAGCGCGACCTGAAGGAGAAGCTCAGGGAGTGCAAGGACTCCTCCAGGAGGAAGCTGGAGGCCAAACTCCAGCAGAACAACGTGAGGGAGGTGTTGACCGGGATGAAGCAGATAACTGGCTTCAAGGTTGGAGGGAGACAACCAGGGGGCTGCCCCCCCCGGTGAGCTGTATGGACACAGAGCCCTCAACAAAGGGCTCTTCCACCTCTGATGCCATGACCGCCCCCCCCCCCCCCCCCCCCTCTCTGTGACTAATGGCCAACTCAGGGTCATGCCATCTGCAGAAGTTCACTGATGACTCTGCAGTGGCCGGGTATATAAGGGATGGATGGGAGGAGGAGTACAGGGCAGTAGTGGATGACTTTGTGGAGTGGGCCGGTAGAAATCACCTGCTTCTGAACGTGGCCAATTCCAGAGAGATGGTGGTCGACTTCAGGAGGAAGATGATGGCTCCACAAACGCTGAGAGTTCTGGGAGAGGATGGGCACATGGTGGAGGAGTACAAGTTCCTGGGGGTCTCAATCGACAACAGACTGAACTGGAAGACCAACATCAACGCTGTGTATAAGAAGGGGATGAGTCGACTCTTTTTCTTGAGGAAACTTTGATCCTTCAATGTGTGCAGCAAGATGTTGGAGATGTTCTTACCGTTGCTGTTTTTCATCGATATGTTTATTTTCCCGGTAATTCCACACTGAAATACGTTAGATCTATGTCCTGTGTTACACTAAAATTATGAGGTGTCAATCACTGAAATCGACCAATGGGTTGCTGAGCTAGAGGGAGACACAGAGAGGACTCTGGCTTTCAAAATAAAGCCAAACCTGCTGTATTTGGATGTATTGAACACCATTAGTGTTCAATACACTAATGGTGTATTGTTGCACATCCAGACTGTGCAATATATAGTTTGGTAATTGAGAAAATTCAAATGGCACATGTGGTGCCAAAATGACCATTTTGGAGACCTCGCCTGAACACTCTGTACTAAAACCTCTCTAATTTTGTTCTGCTTCACTTTATCAAAGTCAAACTTTGCAGAGAGACTGTTCACACATTGTGCTATGATTTGGGAGAGGTTTAGACCTGCAGCTGCATCATTCCAAAGAAATAATAATCCTGTAAATAAAAACGAATTGTAGGCGAACCTGAAACTTTTCAATTTGTGCTGTGTCCAATCTTCATTTACTCTTAACCAGTAACATATATACTGATATTTACACATCTGACAAAATCACAAGTGTTCCCTTTATTATAACACCAACATTATTCAAATTGACCTTGTGGTTGCAGAGATATACTCTTTTTAGTATGGGTATGCAATTTTCGAGCAGAGGCCTAAAAATAGGGTGATTGAGAAGGCTGGCTCCATCAGACTGCAAACAAGACATTCTGGAACAGGTGGTGGAGAGGAGGACACTGAAGAAACTATTATCCATATTGGATAACCCGGACCACCCCCTCCACCATCTACTGCACGGACAGCGGAGCACTTTCTCCAACAGACTGATCCAGCTCCGCTGTCACAAGGACAGATACAGGAGAACATTCCAGCCCACTGCTAGAACACTGTATAATAAATCACCTCTGGCCAAATCATCATTCACTTGACTACAACATCGCTACACTGTCTTTGCACTACTGTTTAGTTTATCTAGTTAGTTAAATTAATACTATTCTATTTCATTGTATATACTGTGCATCTTTTATTTTACTTAATATGTTCTACTCTATCTATAGTATATTTATATTGTACAAAGTTGTTAGATGTTTATGCTTACATATGTTCTACTTTTTTTTGTTGTCCTTGTTTTTTATATATTTAAATTTTGTTCCTGTTTCTTTGTAAATTCTGTGTATGTACGTGGAGAGTAATGAAAAACCTGAGTCAAATTCCTTGTATGCGTACCTATACATGGCCAATAAAGCTGATTAACTTTATATTTACTCCTTGACTGGCTCCATCTATATGAATAGTCATAGGTATTTTACACCAACTTGTACATTTCTGCTCATTTACATTAAATGTTTGATAGAAATACCAAAGTAGAGAAATTTACTGCTTAAATCATGACCACATGTTACCAAATGAATGATCAAAAAATTTAAATATCTTCACCGTCCCACCATACACACTCCCAACTCTTTAAATACAGACGCTTTGTCAGTGGCCCTACGCTAAAAAACCATGACGCTCTAAGTTCCCCTCTATTGTCAGGGACGGCCTGGTTGGTTTGGTTTAGGGAACAAAACTATGTCATGGTTTGGGTTAAAATAAGTATGTTTGTTCTATAAAATAAGCATGCTTGTTACTTAACTTATTGAGGCAGCATTGGTTAAGTATGTGAGTAACGTATCAATATTCGTTTTACTTGGTTTCACACGGGACATGAACAGTGGTTCACCCTGACCTGCTCTCTATGCAGACTCTCTCGCTCTTGTTTAGGGGTGTAACAATACACATTGTATTGAACCGTTCGTTACGAGAATTTCGGTTCGGTACGCATTACAAACCGAACAATTCGTTCGAATAATACTATTGCATTTATACAAAAGCTTAAATTGTGGGAAATATAATGTTCTCTCGGTAGAGCCACTGCGCTCAAAAGGGCAAACCACCCGACGTAACAGACAACGTGCAGTCTGACACTTCCACCACGGAAGAACAACATTCTACTCTGGTGAGGCACGTGCGTTCTGGGAGGTGCGCTATGCTAAACTAGCTTAGCAGGAAAACCAACACTCTACAAACTCTCCCCGCAGCATTTAGGTAGCTGTTCCCTACTGATTCAAACAGGGCTGAAGGTATATTTATAGCCGCGGATATGAGACCTACTCTGGAGTGGAACACGCAGGCTGTACGAACATGCTTAATGTTACTGAGCCCATTGCACCAGACCATAATTTCTGCTTTGTAAAAGAAAACAAAAACCCAAACAGAGAATCAAATGTCTGAAGCTCCCACTGTTGCTCTGACAACAGACGGCCAGACGTGACGGACTACAAAAAGCTACCTGACTGTAACGACACAACTTGGATGCTTTGCCGATGTCATTAATCCAACATCACAGAAAGCAACGGCAGTGCATCAGATCTCTGGCCTCCTAGCAAAGATCAGAGAGATTGAACAGCAGCCCAACACAAAATAATCCATCATTTTTCAATGTAAAAAAAGAAGATACTTTATGATATTAGTTTTAATGAATACAAATATTTTAAAATCAAGTTTCTCTGGCATTTCTGCTTTTTTTGTTGTATTGAAAACGTACCAAACCGTGGCACCACTGTGTCATATTGAATTGAAGGGAGAATGTTGTGAACCGTTACACCCCTAATTAGTCAAATATCGCTTCCATGTGGCTGTTCTCAGCAGACAGATCACAAGTAATGTTTTATTCCTCACAGCTATAGTGAAGTTCAAGCTGCATGCAAACTTAATGTTATCAGTCTATCAATTTATTTGTCACATTAAATCATACAAGGTACAACACCAGACAGTGGAGAGACTGCGCATTTACACACCAGGAGCAGCAGCTTAACTGCATTGATTATTTCAGAGACTAAAGGTCTACTTCTGTTTTTCAAGTGTATGCAATATTCATCACAGAAAAAGAGTCACCTGGTTGAACGGCACTGTCACTCTCAGGATCCAGCCAAAGTTCGGCGAAACATAGGACACCACAGCTCATTCTAATGTTGACTAACACAAACAGCGTTTTTTGGGATTGATTATTATTAATACCAACAAATAATTCACTAAATATCTAATAATCAGGAGATCCGACAAACTATCCCTAGTTGCTACTGAAGACCTATGGAAGTTTTTGGAAAGAATGATTTTGGAAGAATGGTGTTCATCACTTCAGTAGAGTTCCACAGACTTACATAGTAAACACTATCTCATAGCGCGCCATAATGTCCATTCAAAACCCAACGGCAATATATAGTCATAAATACTGAAACATAAAATTTTCAGCTGCATGAATGAATGTAACAGTGTAACCCTGATAAAGGTCCAAAATGTATGTATATTGTTACATAAATTAATTTCATGTTGGAATAACTAAATCCTGGCAGACAGCTACTTGTTACCACACCATGTAATCTGCCATCAAGAGTTAAAGAATGTCTTTTCATTGAAGCAAACTTTGCCCATCTCTGAACTGAGCAGTGACTCTCAGCTAATTCAGCGGGCCTCCCCTCAACATTGGATGATGAATGTTGGCTAAGTTGTCCCTGTGCTCTACTGTATAACCAGCCTCTCTGCCTCTCCAGACACTTCTCTATAAATGCCGACCCACTGGGCTAATTTAATAAAAGCCTTTTCTATGTTACCACGGAGACACACCAGGTAATTATACCCACAGCCTGGCTCGCACGCACATGTTATTATAGGATACAGAATTGATCTGAGCGTGCCCAGGGGTTGCCTAGGGAGACGGATGGCCACCGCCAAGTGTCTTGTCTCCCGTGGCCATGGAAACGCAAGGCAAACGAGCACATTAACGAGGCGGCCACCCTCTACACAAACGCGCACACACACACCATTGATGAACAGATTGGCTAATTTAGTCTTTAATCAAATAGCCAGATTATCACGAGACATGACTCCTCTTTGTCTCTGACACCTGTTCAAACAGCAGCCGCTTCATTCCAATCCACGTGTCAACACACTCAGTCAATTGTTTGGCCTTTTAGGCACGCTGTGAAACAATGAAGTAGTAGAAAAGAGCTGTAGAAAATGAGAGGGAGAGGAAGAAAGCAGGCTGCAACCTTTTAAAGCCTTCATTGAAAACCCTGGTGTGTTTTTAAGTTGTTTCATTATTAAGACAAGGTGGAGAGAGCGAGAGAGGATTTGTGTGTGTTATTTCATTATTAGTAGGGGAGGAGGGGGCAGAGTGAAGAGCAAGAATTGTCCAAAGACTTTTAATTGGATTGCTAAAGCACTTTCTTAATTGAGTTCTGTATTGTTGCTAATATAAAAGTGTACATTTTTATGTTGTGCTGTGCTAACACACACACAGGCATGCACACAGACTCGCACCTAAATTGAACCCAGGGGGTCAGAGGTAGCAGGAGGAGATGAGATTTGATGAGTCGAACGCCGGACGCTTCAGCAAAAATTCAATTTAGATGCCCTTAGATTGACTGGTTAATTTCTAACAGCTTACCTATAATAGCTTTCCTTACTGTCGCCTTAATTAAGTTCTCACATTAATGCTTTAGCTGGGGGATCAGCGCTCTTTAGAACCTGTTACCGCACATTTCCCTGGTGGTCAGAGCACACACACACACACACACACACACACACACACACACACACACACACACACACACACACACACACACACACACACACACACACACACACACACACACACACACACACACCTACAAGAGGTGAGGGGAAGTGGAGAAATTAAAAACACAAAACCTTTGTCTCTCAGCGACCACACACACAAACTGACAAGGTAAAGGGGCCCTCAGGAGCTGCACCTGGAAATGGCCAGACTCATCTAATGTCATTCCTCAGAGATTAGGGCCACGCTCGCCTACGTTTTCCACCTGGGACGAGCAAAGAAATATGGCTGCTAACAGAGTTTCAATCATATAGAACAAATTTATTCCAAATTGTTTTTCATTTATGTTCTGCATGTTCTTGTTGGAAAGTGAACATAGAGAAAACGCTGACATCGGGAGTTCATTTGCACTTCTCCTACCTGTAGGCTATACAAGGAGCATCTGCCACAGTGTGCCAAAACATGAAATTTAATCTTGTAATGCGGTTGGAAAAGGTTTCCTCGCTGCGCTGTGTAGCTTCAAGTCTGGGAAGTAAGAAGGGAGTGTACGGTACTCAGCCGGTTCTGGCAAGTTACAGTACAGTCTGGATGTAAAATAGACTCAATTGAATTCCAATTGGTTTCACTGAAGGAGTTTGCAGATTCCATTTGGAACCTGTTGGCAAGGCGTATTAACTTTGTATTGCCACTTTACACTAAAGTGTATGAATTGATCAAGTGGATTTAATGAGTCTGGCTCTTTTCTTTCCCAGCTGAGAGGCTCTACTCAGGTTAGACGACACATATCTAGACACACCAGGGGCCCTGTTCCACAAAGGTCTGATGATCTAATGTAATCTTCGCTCAGCTGAATGTTGCAATGCTCATCAGGTTTATAGTTGTATGAACGTTGTCTGCTGGTTTTGCCATAGCTAGTGGATGTTACACAGAGGAGGCTGAGAACAGCTGAACTTCATATAAAACGCAGAGATGATTGTCAGAGTATTTCAAGCCTCAATAAAAAGTTCAAATGTGATATAATACAGAGCTAATATCTGTCTAATTATCTGTCTTATCCACAAAATAGAAAAGTTAAAAGTTATTGTCAATGCCAATTGCAAAATGTTGCACAATGAAGAAATTATTACATAAGCATATCAAGATATAATTTATTTGTCTCCATGGGGGAACTTGCTCTGGACTCTGCACTGCAGTTCTACAATAAATTAAACACATGAACAGAACAGAGCAACAACACACATCAAAATAACAGATATATAACCAGCAGCACACATCATAAAACCACCAAGCCTAGAAGAAATAAACCATAAGACACAATGTCTGAGTGATCACATCCAGCATCACTGCTAGGCGTGGTTATCTGTTATCTGTTGCACATAGAAACAACCCAACTTCAACATCACAGTGTACTGACACAACTTGGAGTACAGTACAGTACATCACAGGAGCAGGATGAGATTTGAAACCTCTGAATGTCAATTATCATTCTAAACCATACATTTGAAAGATTAGCACAATATTTGTCAGCAGTTAAAAGAGGAATTTAACAACAATTGAAAATCTTACTTTTGCTCATATCTAGTGATTTTTGACATCAAACCTAGGGGTTTCCAATTTAGCCCAAAAAAAGTATGTTTTCGGGGGTTTGTGGTGACACTATTATATAATTCCATTACAAAATAAAAAAGAATCAGGTACAAACATAATTCTACCAATTTTCACTGTAAGGGAACATTTCTTAGGAAAATAAAAAAATATTTAAAACGATGTGCAGTCATTTTTTACAGAGAGCAGAGGGCCACTGTGAACTCAGATATTGAAACATGTCCTTTAAAGTTTCAACCTTGATTTGTCTTGAGCTCATACGCAACAGAGAATAATCATTTTCACAGGACCCAAGAAAAGCCTCATTATCAAGCTGAATTTGTTTCAGAAAAAGTATTTCATCTTGTGAAGTTTCTTGTCATTAAATGTTGAGTGAACCTATATGGAGAGGAAATTAGTTTTTTCTTTATGATCTGCAGATAAACATGAGCTGCTATGTTGGCTAGTTGATATATTTGTTTTCTTTAATTAAGAATCATTTTCACAATAAGCATCTATGATAAGCTATTTTCTCTGTTTGTTATAATGACAAAGTATGATGATATGCTGGATGTAATAAAAAAATGAACAAAATTACCTTAGACTTCTGATGAACATCATCTTTAAAGTTCTTGAAGATTTCATCAGATTTGAAAGATTGCAGCTGCTTTTTTGATGTGATGTGTGATAGTTTCTGTGTGTGTGTGTGTCTGAGAGAGAGAGAAAATCAGAGCTAGTATAGTAGGCATATAGTAACATATCGCCTTCTTATTGCAGCTATTATCTTGCAATACCATTAGTATCATTTGGTCTTACATTCATATGGAGAAAAATGAATCAGAGCCCCTGACCCCCATGCAGGGACAGGGACATGATTTTTTCAGGTTGCAGTTCATCCGTCTGTTATCTGTAAGCTCTCATGGTTGCAGGATGATGGAGCCATTATTTGAACCATTATTTTGGTTGGCCTTCAGTCTGTCACACACAGCTGTTTACTGAATGAACAGGCAGTGCTGCGTTGTTGGAGGCTTTTTGTTTTGGGTACTGGTCAAACACGCAATATGATCCAGGAAGTTCAGATTGAGTAGATTCATGAGTTTGGAGGTTCAAGTTTTAGGTCCTGCATTGTGACAATCGTGAGGTAAACATTAGAAATACACACTTCATATTACAAAGTAATCTACCAGGAATGTGCACTTGCACTTTGATCAACCACAACAACGCCTTGCTGAATGATGTCACGTTGAGCCAATTTCAACTTTTTGCCTAGATGACCTTACATTTATTTGCTGTAAAACCTGTATGTTTGCACCCGCTGTGTGTGGCCGGACAGGCTCCATTCAAATGAATGAGAAGGCTGCTTTTTTCACACATAAATAAATAGTAGGACATGGTTGTATTTATTACTACTATTTAGTAAGTAGGCTGTCAACGAATACCCTACATTTGAATTGAAAAAAAACCCAATAAGAAAATAATATTCGATCAACACAACCACGGTAGTCTGCCTTGCGAACACTAAAGGGTCATACAATGTCACTTTTCACAAACTGAAAATGAAATGTACTGTTAAAAACAACCGAAATAATAGAGGAGAAATTGACAGGAGAGAGAGAGACACTGTGTCCTAACAGCAAGCGTTACCTTACGTCATTTAAACAAACGCCGATCAGCTGTGTGCTCTGGATCAGACTGGAGATGTTTCTACCTTGGATGAGTTGTACTTTCTTATATTCCCCATCAAATAAGCTGTGCACACACTGCACTGCTCTGTTCACAGCTAAAGTTACTTTTAACTTTGTACTCTCTCTCTCTCGACTGGACACTCACTAACGTTTCACTGGACTTGGAATACGCTGACGGAAACCCGGACAGATTATACCAGACAGTCGGCTCTCAGTAAGAAAACAAATGTCAGAATTAGCATCCCTTTATACAATATAGCACATAGGAAACTTTCAGGCTGTCTCCCTCAGCCAGCTGCCACCTCGATTTTTGTAATGACATGAGGAAGTATTGTATAGATAAGTCATCATTTTAACTTCATCAATCAGCTGTTCCTCGTCCAATGCGGTGCTTTCAAATGAGCGACAGGAATAGATATAAATAGTGCGCCCGACAAAGTTCAACTAAACCGTTAGGATGCGGGATCCTGGATGTAATGCGCAAAAATAAATACTTGAATTGTTGGAACCTCCATGTTTTAATAAATAATATTCAAAGAGAACTTTTGGCCAGGTTTTACAGCCCTACTCTTTTCTATAACAGTTGACCCTTTGAGCTGCCATTTGTGGTGCGTTTCTGCTCCAAATATTCCCTTTCATTGAAAGTGCTATAGAGGCTTTGCCACCCTGACCCTGGTCTCAACCATTGTCATCTTAATGTTGAGATGTCGGCCATGTTGCATACTGTTTGCTACAATAGAAACAAACAAAACAAATGGACTGCAACTGCTTTTCTTTGTGCAACCCTTAGTTGCATAATGACAATAAATGATCGTTGAATCCTTGAAAAATGCCAGCAACCTTATAAACCTGGCAATCCGTGTGTAGATGCATATTTTGTGAGAGGGACTGTGCTTTCAGTATGGTAATGTGTGTTTTTGTGAGTCTTTGTATGCATGCCTCATTGCCTGTGTGTATGGGTGTTGTCAAGTATAGTTTTACAGGCCAGATACTGACATAAAGCCTTTAGTGGCCTGTCATGGAGCTTGATAAGGTTTAACTGAACAAGGCCTAATCCACACCTAAAAGACACGAGGTAAGTGTGTGTGTGTGTGTGTGTGTTTGAGAGAGAATAAAAGAGAGAGAATGAGAGAGAGAGAGAGATTGACATCCAACTAAAGCCTGATCCAGATCTGGTTGGCTGAGATCTTTGTTAATTTTGACATTAACGCAGTAGAGGTCATTTGTGTGAGTGAGAGAGAGAGTTTGAGATTATGGAGGGTATATATTTTTTTAAATATATCAAAATCGCTCGCCGATTTTTAAAATTGAAGTGCTCTATGAAGGAGCAGTGCAAATTTTCCCTCTAATTACTGTGACTATTTCTTTCTGACTCATTTTCTCTGAACATATAACAGAAAGAAAAAACTAAACTGATATACTTAGCTATAAAAAAAAGTGCAGATGGGAAAAACTCACAATCTCAAATGTTCTCTGATTGCCCCATTAGCTCAGTTAAAGGTGTAATTACAGAAACTCCTAATCTTTAATCACCTTTTAATTACCATATCATGTAGTCATTATAGCGGCTCCCGGAGGGAAAAAGTTAAAGTTTTTACTTTGGTGTTTAAGGGTAATTATTTTGGGCCTGAATACTTGGCTGAGTGCAGACGCCTTTCTAGGTGTGATGATACACATCTCCTGAACCTTCTTTCCATTAAACAGCTCTTTTATTTCACACCATCATTATCTGCGGTAGTATTTGGTTAATAATCTCCTTCACAGCATCTTGTTAATTTGTAATATCTACAGCATCACCTGGTTCTTTTTTGCCACATTTATATGAATATTCTGGAACCCAATGATTTTGTAGAGAAACCATATTGTTATCTGGTTGGAGTTTGGCTGTGAGTTTTTAATTTGGGAAGTATTTATTAGCTGTTATGTTGTTTTTTTAACTGCCAACTGTTTAATCTGCGAGTGAGTGAATGGCCTTTTAGAGAGCTTACACTGACAATTTGAGGACAGAGTGTTTGCTGCAATCTTACCAAAATTAAAAAAAACTGTTTCCACTTTAAATGACATCCAGGGTTCAGGTTTAACCGAGCAACATGGATTCTACTCCGTGAGCCGACGTCTGTTAGACAGAAACAGCTGTCAGAGCAAAGCGGTTGGCTTCTAATGTCTCTCAACCAAACATAATTCTCATACTAATTCCCCCGATTAAATTATAAATGAATCTATTCTGGGTGCATAACATTTTTTTAAAGAAATTTGCTGCATATGGTTAAACCAAATTCTTCGACTGTACGTGTTATGTAAAGAACAATGTCAAACGAAACCGTTATTATACACTAAGACATGGGTAAACAGATTGCATTCACTTGGGAGTTTTAGTGTGACTTAACAGTTCTTGCTGTTCGGACATTTTGTCACACTCTCCGTGGCGGAGTTCTCTGCCATCATCTATTTTATTTTGTTTATTTGTGAAGTCTATTTTTGCAGGGACAGCGCATAATTATAATAACTCCATCAGAGTTAGCTAGAAGCTAATGTGCACCTGTAATAAATAAATAGAATCAGCATTGTGGCATTACAGTTGTGGAATTATTCCACATTGAGCTTGACTGAACTTTATCTTTAATTTTTGGTTATGAAAGTGACGTTGTGTGACTCCCCTCATACGGTGCATTAATGCGCGAGAGGCAGACAGCTGAGGTAGCGCTGCTTTTTTTATCCAGAAATATTAATTTTCATATTCAAATAACTGTATTTTTCTTTACTGTTTGAATATATATTCAAATTTAGAATATTCATTGCATACCACGCAGTGGAAATTAGTAATTTCTTACCCTCTAGGTTTTCATTGTTTCACACTAAATCACTGTGTGCATGTTTTTCTTAAGGAACATAAACCCCATGATATGAGGATACATACAATGAGATGAGATATTTTTCTCAAACGTCAACGTTTGTTCATATCATATAAACTTACATCTGCCACGATAATGATATTTTATACATGTTTTGCTTGAGACAGTGCCGATGGCATATCTCTATTTACAGCAGCACCTTAACACTACCACTTAATTTACATTATGCTACCATGTTATCACAAATTGTAGATGCTCATTGATTTTTAGAATATATATCAGCTGAACATTTAACTGATAAAACATGTTGATTGCTGGTCCAACAGTAGTTAGTACTGTTGGGATCTGGCGAAGCCTCCTGGCTGGCTAAGCCCCTCACATGTGTCATCCCTCTAACAAACGCCTGACCTGAGATCTGCTTCAACTCTACAAGATGACCACACCTCCAGCTCCGGCCAAAACCTGAAACTGACCCTCCATTGGCCAAGAAAGGGCCCCCCACTGTTTGTGAGACCTGGCTTATAAGCGCTCTCACGGCGAGAAACAGCCTCTTCGCGCCGGACCCGTCCTGGCTACAAGAAGACACACAGTCTCTTCCTCCAGCATCACGCTGGCAACGGAAGACCCATGAGGAGCCGCGGCCTCATCAAATCCTGTCAGGTCACATGTTACATTCGCTACATTCGAAAACAGACTGTGTTTTTATTTTGAGTTCTGGATCCGAGTGCGAGGACGGATAGCTTCTATCCCGTACCTCCACCCTTTTTCTTTTTGTCCACACAGCCGGCAGGAAGACGATTAACTATCTTTCCTCGCTGAAGATTGCAGCGGAGAACGAACCGACAACGTGCCTCAGCGAAGTTGAAACACCGGTCCCTCTCTGCAGCGAGAGGACCGAAGCCGCGCCGACACCAGCCGAGTCTGCGTCTGCTCCAGAGAGAGACACGCCACCAGGAGCTACCGACTCCTGAGGACCGAGCTACTAACACTCTGCGCCCGCCACGACAGCCGCGCTGCCGAGTCAACACTCGAGGACTGACCGATTCCCATCACGGAAACGGGCCCCAGCGAACGAAGCTTCTCCAAGTAAGATTCATGGTATCTGGGCATAGCTTAGCATTAGCTTAATATAGCTTATTCATTTATGTGTTGTTATTCCCGTATCTTGTTGTGTTAAGTCACTGTCGCGTGATACAGAGGTATTGCGCAACCATCGCGGACCACGGAGTCCCGTTATATTGTGTACTTCCTGCTATATCTGTTTTCTTTTGGGATTGTTTTCATTTCATTGTGTTTTACTCTATTTTCCTTAAATCGGCTCTGTGAGTGAAGTGTAGAATCGTGGCTATCGTGCATAAGCGTCGTCAGTTCAAAATGACAGCGTGACAGCGGCAGACTTGTGCATGATAAGGCCAGCTGTTCTCACACTCACTTCGACAACACACGCAGAAGCTTTGATGTCTCTTTCTTTCTCTCTCTCTCTGATAACCTGCACACACATAGTCAGGGCCTATGAGCCTGGGGAAACACCTCGCAATCGATTGCCTCTCACACGTGCTGCGCCGTCACACGTGATCATACACACAGCCACCTCTCCGCCATTTTGTCTAGCTCATTAGAGTCCGCCATCTTGGTTGTAGTTCTTAAGGCCCCTCCCTTTTCATCAAGGATTGAATAGGTTACACCCCCCTCGTTTCACACACAGAGTTACACACACACACACCCACACACACATATACACATTTATATATATATATCCTTACCCCAGTTTATTCATTTGACCTTAGGTTAGACACATAAAATTGTATGAGAGTGTTTGTTGGTTGCAATATTACTTGATTTGATCATTTATTATTTTGATTTAATAAACTCTGTTATATTTTAAAGAGCAGTCGTCTGTGATTACTTGTGCATGTGTGTAATAAAAACTGGATGTAGTAGCCTGTGTACGAACTTAAACCTTCAATGTCACCCTGAATGTGTAGTCGTACCCGACTATTGACATTATGAGTGACCACTAATTATGAGACTTCGTTTTATCGTTTGGTTATTGGTCCCTGTTTGCAGGGTGGTGCCCCGTTGTTATTAATAATCATTAATAATTGTTACTCACATTAATAATTCTATTGATGTCAAGAATTCAGTTTCTTAGATGCTGATAACCCAAACACGCTCCTCTACGTCCCCAACAGTACTCAGTATTTTAAAGTGCTGACCTCAAACTACATACATCTACATTCACTGATTCTTACGTGGAAATTGTGAAGAATCTGTAATAAAGTTACATTTCTACCTTTTCTCGAAAGAGAATAAATGTTATTATTTTCCTGGTGCAGCTACTCAACCTAAAGGTGGACATAAAGTATGAGTCGAGCACTCTGTGTAACATGACAGCATAACACTCTAAATATGTCAGCATTGCAGGTATTAACTGACACAAAATGATCATAGGGATATTTTATTTCTCTATACCCTTACATATTAATATTTATTGTAATAGTTACTTCCTGTGAAATTTAATTACGGTCATTTTAAACGAGACCCTGCAGTGGTTTTGGCAGCCATTTAAAAAATGGCCACCAGGGAGACTTTATGTTAATTCTTTAATAGTACTATTGCTAAGAGCACTTATAATTAGCACATGTGTATGCTACATAGCCACATGTTCTACTTTCTACAGCACTGAGGGATCCTCAACATGTTCTACTTTCTACAGCACTGAGGGATCCTCAACATGTTCTACCCAGAAGTTCAGTCTTAGTGTTACTGGATCTCAGTGCTGCATTCGACACGGTCGACCATGCCATACTCCGAGAAAGACTAAAAATTTGGGTGGGACTCTCTGGCACAGCACTTAACTGGTTTGAATCCTACTTGAAGGACCGAGAATACTTTGTGTCTGTAGCTGATTACACATCAGAGCTGACTAAAATGACATGTGGTGTTCCCCAAGGTTCAATACTGGGGCCTCTTCTGTTCAACATCGACATGCTTCCACTAGCTCAGATTATGGAAAACAACAAAGTGTGTTATCATAATTATGCAGACGACACACAAATCTACATAACTATGTCACCAGGGGACTATAATCCAGTGGCGGCTGGTGGAAAATTTTCTAGGGAGGGCCATCCTATCAATTTCAGCAAACATCCCAGTATGATTTCATGCAAAAAAAATTTAGCATCAAACACGCATTATTACTTGGCAGTTAAATATTTAACATTTATTCCAACATGAAAAAAAGCAGTAAATAACACTTATATAATACAATATAATATAACATGTTTATTTATTGAGATGCCCCTATGGACCTTGTTATAAGAGGTAAAGATCAGGAGAAGTAAACATGAAGTGTAATTATGAATACTGATGTTAAATTAAGCTATGATGAGTTTTCACTGTTAATTTAGGGGGGAAAAAGTGGCCCGGGAGTTACTGTCAGACCGGCCCACTCAATACACGGCGCGCTGCCCACTCAATACACGGCATGTATTTCGCCGGTCTACGGCGGCCATTCGCACCTCCGCCGGCGTCGCCCCGACAGACGCCCGGCACGACCGCACGGCGCAGGCCGCGGTTATGGAGAAAAGTTTTTAAAAGCACCGTAGTGTCCAGCCGTGCTGTGGCGTCCTCGGATCGCGAGGAGTAGTATAATGTCAGTTTATACTGTTGATACAGTTTTCACTGATTATTGACTTTCGGTATTAGAGTAAATTGAACGTGTTCTGTGAAGCATATAATATAGTCCCGTCGGCCTACCGGGGATTCCCCCGGTATCCCCGATGGCCAGTCCGCCCCTGCCTGTGGATACGTATGGTATGTCGAAGTAATCAGCGTACTTTTAGGAAGAAAGGAAGTTGATTGACTGACTTGTACGAAGTAGTGAAGCTTCGCATGTAGTCTGCTTTCTGATTGTGAAGTCAGGCTGATCTGATATCAGCTCTTTGGCTGCAGAATCGCCGCCAAAGTTCTCCTCTCAAACGGGTCTTGGAGGAGGAGTGGTCGCGCTGGCGCGGGCACCTGTAGAGATTTCTCCTGACGAGAACGCGCAGCTCCGGGGGCTTGATCGTTCTTGCCCACAGCTGAATCTATTTGAGGGCGCTGATTGGCTAAATTGTATGTCACTCATTTATATCTTGAATCAGCAATTGGCTAAACGGCTTCATAGACCCGTCTTTTTTGGGCTAAAACGATCAAGCCCCCCTCGCTGCGCGTTCTCAGACGTGTCGTGCAGACAGGCAGAGAGCACGAGCAGACGAGCACACAGGGGGAGAGGACGAGCAGGAAAAGCATATATTTTGCGCAGATATCATATTGTACACACATTACTGGGTACATTCCATAGTTAAAAAACACAAATATTGACAATTTGTATAATTTATGATTATTATAATTTTTTTATTTTATTTTTTTTTTTTTTTTTCGTGTGGCTCATGGTGGGGCCATGCCCCATTGCCCTTTCTTGACCAGCCGCCACTGCTATAATCCCATACAAGGGCTGGGTAACTGCATTGAACAAATCAACAACTGGATGTGCCAGAATTTTCTTCAATTAAACAAAGATAAAACAGAAGTAATTGTTTTTGGTACCAAGGATGAACAATTGAAAATCACCACTCAGCTTCAATCACTGATGTTAAAACCCACAAACCAAGCCAGAAATCGAGGTGTAGTTATGGATTCAGACCTCAATCTGAACAGCCATATCAAGACAATTACAAAATCAGCCTCCTATCACCTGAAGAATATATCAAGGATTAGAGGACTTATGTCTCAACAGGATTTGGAAAAACTTGTCCACGCATTTATCTTCAGCAGACTGGACTACTGCAACGGTGTGTTTACAGGTCTCTGTAAAAAGTCCGTCAGAAAGCTGCAGCTGATTCAGAACGCTGCAGCTCGAGTCCTCACTAAGACGAGGAGGGTGGATCACATCACCCCAGTTCTGATGTCTTTGCACTGGCTTCCTGTCCAACAAAGAATTGACTTTAAAATCCTGCTGTTGGTTTACAAAGCACTGAATGGTTTAGGGCCAAAATACATCTCTGATCTGCTGCTACCTTATGAACCTTCCCGACCCCTCAGGTCGTCTGGGACCGGTCTACTTTCTGTTCCCAGAGTCAGAACTAAACATGGAGAAGCAGCATTCAGTTTTTCTGCTCCACATATCTGGAACAAAGTCCCAGAAAGCTGCAGGTCTGCTGAGACCCTCAGCTCATTTAATATATTCAATTAATATATTCATCAATT
The DNA here is from genome assembly GCA_028022725.1 of Lycodopsis pacificus. Classification (NCBI taxonomy): domain Eukaryota; kingdom Metazoa; phylum Chordata; class Actinopteri; order Perciformes; family Zoarcidae; genus Lycodopsis; species Lycodopsis pacificus. The sequence continues at coordinate 4,270,754 of CM051693.1, forward strand.
TCCTGCATTTCTGCATTTTACTACTGCATTTTATTTCTTACACTGTTTTTTAATGTTTTAATGAATGTTCTTAATTTTTTTAAATCTCCTTTTCTTTTGCCTTATGTTTTGATGGTTTTATGTGAAGCACTTTGAATTACCTTGTTGTTGAAATGTGCTATACAAATAAACTTGCCTTGCTTTGCCTTGCCTTACTTTCTACTCCACATGTTCTACTTCGTAGAGCACTGAGGGATCCTCAACATGTTCTAATTTCTAGAGCACTGAGGGATCCTCATCATGTTCTAATTTGTAGATTCATGAAACAGACACTCAAATATTTAGTTTAGTTTAGTTTGTGGCCTATACAACAAGGGATTCAGTTTTTCTTTGTACTGCAGAACCAGAGATATAAAAATAAGGTATTGTAAATTAAGGAGAAGATTATGAGAACCTTGAACAAGTTCATAGCAGTTTTGAAGCTGTTATGTTTTTGTCTTGACAAACTTCATGTAGAGTACAGTATATTAATTTAAGTAAAAGCACGAGCACCGTCACCCACACTGGCACTGTTATTTTGAACTATGACAACATCAAATCTCCTTCCTCCCTCCAGGCTCACTTCTGCTGCCACATTAGCATTACATTTGCATTAGATTAGTGTTGCAAAAAAGTCGACACGTTGAATCTGCAGCTGTCCTGCCATAATCCAGAACCAATATTGATACAGGATGACTGCTGCTTTAAAAAAACACAGAGAGGAAGGTGTACTGAAAACACAGACATATGGGAGGCCTGCATACCCAATTAAGCATGAGTCCCAGTTTTTGCAGTATTAGGGCTGAATCAGGAAAAAAGAAACTTGATCTGACACTGACACCTGTATAGAATCTAATGAGGGAGAAAGGAAAGGAGGCAAGGTAGAGAGAAAGAGATATAGGTAAAATATGCAGGAAATGCATGAAAAAGACAACTAAGGTCAAAGAGGCTGAAGACGAACATGAAAGTGGACTAAGGCATCTTTGTCTTTTAGTCTAGTTCTGTCACCAGTCATCCTGACAGGTTATGACAGAAGAAGAGAACCAGAAAGAGAGATGCTGAGGGAGGAATAACCAACAAAGCAGGTTATGCCTCATTCCATTACTAACTCTGGTCTTTACCGCACAACTCTCGGTAAGCACACATGCACTCTTGTGGCAAATTATAACACACAACATGCTCCCCAGGATGGCTGATGTTGAGACAAGACGCATCAGAATCAGTCTACATGGAAGTTAAAGTTTGTGTCAGTGGGAGGGGTATCATTTATGCTCTGCATTCAAGCTCAGTTATTTTTGTTTCATCAGAGTGCAGAATGCCACAATTTAAATAGAGTGATACGAATCAGTTTGGAGCAACAGTGATGAAGGAACTAAGACCGTCCCCTCATGGGAAACAACAATACTATATTTGGGTCATTCGGTGTCAAAGTGGATCGTGTTTTTTTTTTACATTTTAGATTTTCTTCAAACCTTATGTATATGCTATTTAACGGCCAAAAGAATATTGTAAATGTTTTGGTTTCGTTTTGAGAATGCAATCGTTCTTTGCCTCTGAGAAATGTGTCAATTGTATCTTGTTCAATTCAACATGAAGACAACATGGAAGGAACTTTTAACTTTACACACAAAATGCTCAAATATAGACCCCTTTTTACACAAATGTTCATGGTCTAAGGCATGAGTCCACATCATCTTTTTATTTACTTACAACACCAGCCATTTCTAAAATTCTGTTCATGTTAGAGCCACTGAAATCAATCAAATGCTTTTTTTCACCTTGAGTATGAAAAACATCTATGAACAGTATATAGCGGACTGCCTTGGGCCAAAAAACATCTTACAACTTGTAAGTATTAAAACATCATCTACTTGTACTTTTCAATCGTTTCGTTATGTTGTACAATGTTTTGTCTCTGCCCTACCAAATCAAATCAAACCTAAAAAGGGCTTCCTCAGGATGTTTTCCACAGAAACCTCCACCTGAACAACACACCCAAACTTGTACGTGGGTAATCATGTGTGAAATTAGTTTTGATTGAATTTTGGTAGCCCTCCCCTGATGCAACGCTATATAGGTGCTGAAGAGAAGTGCAGGACAAGATGGAGAGACATTTGCAGTTGATACAGATATCTTGCCAGCATTTGTTATGGTTGTAAAGTGTTTAATTTTAAATTAAAATGTCAGGACAACTTTTAGAAATGCACACAGTTCAATCCCAAATAGTTAAAGGAACGTTAAACGACATTCAGAGCGTCAATATATCAGCAAACAACTATTGTCTGTGTAAATATCAAGTGAAGTAATGATACACACACTCTCCCTTTATCAGAGCTTCACCTTCCTTTGTTTACATAGCCGGGACAGCCTCTTGTGCTTTTAGTGCATGTGAGCGTGCATGTCAGCGCGCCCTATTTGTTAGCTCACAGCCTTCTCTCTGCACTGCTCTCATACATTCCAAAGTGTAGTAGCTGCATAGTTTATATCAAGAATTTAGAAACAATAGAGGGGAGGAAAGAAAGGAAGCGAACCAAAGAGCTGCTGAGTTGACTGAATATAAGTGATGGTGATATGATGAACAGCCACTGTGTCCTCTACCGTAATCAGTCATTCTGTCCTGACAGACTGAATTTGGCCATTTATTTCAAGAAGGGGATAAGAGAGCAGTGAATAGAGATGGATGGATTATAGAAAGAAAGACAGTCAGCGATAAAAGGAAGCATGGAGATGAGTGTTGGGTGTTGGAGAGAGAGAGAAAGGCCAACAATGCTGATATTGAGAGTGTGTTATGTGTACGAGTCAGGTAGATAAAGAGAATGAAGGATCTTTGTAGAGGTGGAGGATTTAAAAGATAAATACCCTGTCTGGACTCATCCGGTCTGGGCTTCATTTTGCCCAGGCAGTGATGAGGTGATGATTAAGTTCTGATGAACGTCCACCTGGTTAACATGTCGGAGGTCACTTACTTAAAGTTTTAGAAGGTTCATTTTCAGCAACAGAACTTCTCACACTATATTTATATTGTGCATACTATGCAGATTGTCAAACTACCATTACAATGTCAAAAATTTACTTTCATACCTGATTTTTGGATCAACACAGATAGTACGTCCTAACAGAGCTATCAAGGCCGGTCACAGAAGGGGGCACAGCAAAATCCAGGACTGTTGTGCGCACATATTTACAGAGACCTGGTTCTATGGTGGCCTTCCGGATCAAGCTGCACTTGACAGGTGGACCGCAGGAGGACGCAGGACTCCAATGGGATGAGAGGAGGCTGACTCTGTTTACATCAATGAGGCTTCGTCCTCAAACATCAGGTACTGAGAAGGTTGATGTCTAAAGCTTTGTTTACTCAGATGGCACGCAAGCTTTGAGGCGTTTATGCTCAATGCGCTGTTTGTTGCAGTATATGCAGGTTACACTCGCTGTGATTTTGATTCTTCACAGTACATGTTGTATACTGCAACAAACAGCGCATTGAGCATGAACGCCTAAAAGCTTGCGTGCCATCTGAGTAAACAAAGCTTTAGACATCAACCTTCTTTTAGAACCAATTTCTCAGGATCAACCCGAAAAATCAACCCGTAAAAGTGGGCTCTTTAACAATGTAATTACAATAAAATTTGTTAATTTACATAGTGACTGAAAACATGCTTTTGTTCTCATTTGCTTCACTGCCACAGTTAAGGACTAAAATGAACAAAAATCTACTTTTAAATTCATTTTGTTTTTCTCAGGTACTGTCTGTAATGAATTCATCAAGGAGAGAATGTGACAAAGAGACACTGTACAATCAGACTTTTGAGTGATGTGGTAGAAAATAAAGACAAGTGTGAAAAGCTGTGCTCTTACAATAACGAGGAGATTACACAGCAGAAATACATGGGATTCTCTACCATGGAGCCATTTGGGTAAATCTGACGAAAGAAGACTTGTTTTGATCTGTGAGCCCCTTCACAATGGTGTGTTAAAACATATTAGGCATAAAAAGATGGTTCCACACAAACACAAGTAATTAAAAAATACAATGGCTTAATTATCATCGAATTTACACATCAAGTACATTCTTGCTGCTCAGAGGATTTAATTGTTGAAATAGTATGACCCCATGACCTTTACTTAAGTGCCCAGCTTGCTGTAAGACACATTTTATATTTAGCACCAGTACTAAATACTAAATAAATACTCTTGCCTTTAGACACAAACAGAAGATTTTGTCATTTTCCAAGTAACAAGTTTGTCAAGAATATGAATAGAAAATATCCTGGTCTGTTATAAAGCTAAAGTGCATTTCAACTGTGCATTGTCGTAAAACGAGAAAATTAGTTTGTGGTTCTCTGGATTTATGGACTGTGTGTGTGTGTGATATGAGTTTGGAAAGCTTTAACTGTTCAGCTTTGTAAAGTAGGGTGAACACTGTGTGCACTTTTCAGACGGACAGGACAGATTAGTAACACATCATCAGCTGGAATAGAGGTATTATTCAATTCCACTTAGCGTATAACCCGTAATACACGTTGACAGGCACACTCTCAATAACACTGGTTTCTGCAAGGTTGCCCAACCACACACACACACACACAAAGACAAAATCATGAAATGCATTTAGAACCAGGTCTTTTATCTTTGGTGCAGTTTAGGATATTTGAGATGTGGAATGTGTGCTTTTAAAGCCCGCTCGTTGCTTTGTTTTTTTTCCTTCATGAATCCTAATAAAAACATCCGTCAACAAAAAGCCTGCATTAGGGTGGTCTGTTCCCGCCACTTCACTCTGATGCGTCTGTCAGTGTAACACGGCTGACCTTGAGAAAGAACTTTCCCTCACAAAGTGCAGGCGTATTGTGCATTTGTCAACTAACACATTATATGATGATGACTGTAGTAATGGTTATGACTTCTTATTCCTACGAAATCATTTTGTTGATTGTTTTGGTATTGAAGTTTAATGATTTGAACTGGTTGAACTTGATTTTATAAATACCTTCAAACCTGGGATGGCCAAACTACAGCAGGATTTTAGAAAATAAATTGCACTATGCACATTGTACATCCAAGTGCAATAGACTATAACACTGAAAAGCATTTATTATGCTGGGAAATTGAAAATATCAAAAAGCATAGAATAATTCAAATGAAATTAGGAGTATAATTTAAGTTAGTTCTACCTTGGCTATGTTGGACGCATGAGCAGCTCTGGTTATTACCAAATAAAACGTATTTTTCTACATTAATACAATATTATTATTAATAATAAAATTACCAATAAAATAATCAGGAAGCAAATTGGGAATCTAAATTATTTAGGAGCAGTAGCTCAAAAAAGGAATTAAGATGGCTATTGTAAGTAATTCATATCTACATTATATTAAACAACTCGTGGGGCCCAACAGAACAGCATTTCAATTCCACAAACATTTAGTTAACGATAATGAAGGTGAAGCACACAATATTAAACTCACTAAATTACTAAACCAAACAAACCAAAAAGAGTGTGTTAGGGTCGTGTGGGTGTGTGTTTGTTTCCATGCTGCAGTGCATGGAGCTCCCCTCAGCCAGGTCCGGCATTTCATTTACACTCGCCATGGTGTGACTGACTGACTAGTGTGCTAACCTCAGCCTACGTTTCTAACAGCGTAAAAATAAAAGATTCTGGGCAGAACTCACGCTTTTAGTGCCACAAAGCAGAGCACAGCTTCTGGGACACTTGAAATGAGTTGCTGCACGTCTGGTGGGTTTGGTTGAGTAATACATAAGCATGACTTGCCAAGGGGCCCCTGAGGCAAAAAAATGTGGGCCCACTCAACACGCAACACTTTCATTGTGAAGCAGGTACAGGCAACACCACATGTTTGTCGCCGTGGTCAGCGTTGACATTCATTGTTCTTTTAAAAGTGGGTATACAAAACAAGGCAATGGTCATTATTTCGGAAATTCATCAGCTTTGTATTACATTTATTTTGCAAAGGAGTAATGGTAAAAGAAGGAACAAGTTAGATGAAAAGCTGCAGCCAAAAGACTGCATCTTTACTTCTTTTCCGCCAACTGGGTCCTGCAGTTGTGTGGAGAATGACGCTGTGTACAGCATGAAGTCAGTCACAGTCACAATCACTTTTGACTGACGTCTTTATTAAAACAATATTCGTTGTATTGCCTGCACTGAAAGCAGATACACCAGCTGCTCTTCAGTTGTTTTTTCAACAAAATATTTGGAAATGGTTTTATTTATCATTATTCTACTATTTTAGATAAGTGGGTGGATAGAATAGTTTTAAAATGGGGTTTTACTTGCTCTTGGTTCGAGAGGCCACTGTGTGAGTAAAGCCCCACACTTACAATGTGAAGTGCCCTGAGTGTGGGAAAGCAACAATATGCACGCCCAAAACTTTAAGCAATGAAAGCAGATGGCACTAATGTATTGCTTAGTGGGGCTGATTGTCTGTTGCCCCTCTGCATTTTGATGGGATACATGCCAACTACAGCTGTCACCTGCTGGTAGCTGACAGAATTTAGTATTTATTTTAAAGAAGACAACATGAACGATGTGGATTATCTTTAACAGTACAACCCGTCGGTGCCCACCAGCCTGCCAGCACTTATTCAACTCATGTTGAATTAGTAGTTTGTCATTGCCTTCCAAAACAGCACGTTTGAGGACTGCTTCCTCAACTGCCTTCTTTAAGATAATGATTTGGTTAAGTTTAGGCAACTTTAACTACTTATTTGGGTGAGAACAATGTTGGTGGTCACTGCGCCATTATGGCAAGGGAAAAGTATGGCATGATCTCTAATCAAAGCCAAGTCAAGGGAAATCAAAGTGGTAAACTCTGAAAGCACAGTACCTTGATTTTCAAGGATTCAAGAATCATTTATTGTCATTATGCAACACAGAGATGCAGAACGAAATGCAGTTGTTGCCCAAACAAAAACAGTAGAACATTCCTGTAATGCATTCTTTGAATTTGCATCATAAGGAATGTAAACAGCAGCAAGAAAAACAATTCTCTGGACAGATAACATGGCCGACATCTTCACATTAAAAACTCAACATGAGGAAAACATTGTCCATCAACTCTGACTGTGTTTGAGCACCAAGCATCATGATGTAAACACAGAGTCCTCCTCCTCTGGTCCACCAGAGTCCTGCATTATTTTCCTGCAAATGAACATCAGACAGCCAACAGTAGGCTGGGTAGTGGTGTAGCCTCAGGTCCTAGCTGTTAGCTTAGCTTCCATCTCGGCTCTCCTCCCTCTCCTCCCTGCACAGTTCGGTGGCACTTGATTCAGCAGGTCTACCAGTCGCAGCATGTACATGCGGCGCTGTTGCCTCAGTCTATGACATATTGTCACACAGAAGCATCTGCTTTCCATCTTTTACACATTGGTTTGATTGGTTTTGTCTTTCAACCAAAGTTCTCCAGTCTGCTGAATGGTCCATCCAAACCTTTGCATGCTCAATGAAGACATATATGATCAACTCAAACTACTTTACTTTCTGTGTAATAGGCAAAAACAATAGATTCCTGAGAGATCTGGAACTCTCAAAGTTGAACCCAGCTTCATTGACAACTTTGCTGTCTTCACTTATATTCCAGCAGCGAGCAGTCAGTGATTTCGCAACCTTAACAATGTGTGCTGTCAAAGGAAAACCGCAAAAATCCAACAGCTTTTAAAAGTGACTTCCATAACTGTCAGGTGAAATTCATTCCTCATTTTGTGACAGGCTTTCCAGCTCTTCTTTCTTCACATCCAGCCTACGTGAACGTTTGATATTACCACCATTTCTGACATAGCATTCAGAAATAACAACTGAACAAATGCTGGATGAATGTAATTTCAATTGTAACACATCTGTACACTTCGACTCTCACCGTTTTATTGCATGAAAGCATGAGAGAAAAAAAACGGACTAAATTGAACTGTTACAATCTTCCACAATAAAGAAAAGGCAATGAAGAATCTGGTTATTTATTAAGGTGTTGCTTTAAGAATAGGAACACAAATTGGAAATACTTCTCTTTGTTAGAAACAAAGAGAAGTAATTTTATTTGCAGATTTTCAACTATTATCGAGTAAAATCAATAACATACCAACAACAGAGGCTTTCTTTCAGATCTTTATGAACAGAAAAGTTAAGAAATACAAGTTTGGTGCTTTAAGGTTGAAAGGAAAGATTGATTTTTTTAAACATTATACAACATATTTATAACTAAAACTAAAGTATTGCAAAACTGCTGTCCCTATTAGAGATGCTAATTTGGGAAGAAAAGAAAATCGGACCCATAGTCGACCCTGGTTAACTGATCATTTATTGTTAACCAACAAGATTAGTGCCTTGCATGCATGGGTGCTGTGGTTGAACTAGCTGCACAAACAGGTTGAATCCATCATTTGCCCACAAAACAGGAGTCGCCAGTTCACCCGTCCGTGAGAGTTAGCAGCCACAATGTTGAGCTTATTGTCGAGGACACATGCAGACACTTTCCCAATAAGTCTCCCCTGCATCAGTTCGGCCCAGTTTAGCTGTGAGGTTGTTAGCTGTGTGTCTGGAATACGCTCCCCTGTATTACCGGTACAAGCCCCAACGTATCGGTTTCAAGTGTCAAGAGAAACATTGTGATGATGTTAGTATGAAGTTAGCAGTACTGTTACAGCTGTGAACGTAGCATTATGGTGTGTGTACATCAGCACATCCTCACATCAATGCATCAAATAACGCAGCTTGGTCAGTGGCATGAAGCTTCACACTATGACACTCTAGGTGCCCCTCGAGGACCTCTTTGACACGTGTCGGTGACTGTGTGTGAGAATAGACACTCGTTACATTCATAGTGTTATTTCAAAATGAACTTCTGTCTTCACTGGAGGTTAAAGGTTAGGCAACAAAAAACACCTATAGTTAGGAAAAGAGCGTGGTTGACATTAACTTTCCTATATGACATAATGTCAATGTTTGCTTTTAGTTTTGCAAGGGAAACGAACGTCCTGTGTTTGTTTGACCCATCCTGCCTGTGGACTATCTCGCTAGCAGTTGCTCTGCCCGTAATGCAATGGGTGTGTGGCATGGTCGATAAATTTGTGTTTCACGGTTGCGTAACACTATTCTTTCCGGGGGGTCGAATGTGTGACTTTAATCTCAGACAATTTCTGAATTTTTACTTGCAAATTTATGACTGTATGTTCTCAGAGAATATTTTTTTCTGGTACATTTTTTCTCGTAATATTATCCGCCTCCCCCAGATCCATACTTTTTTCTTCTTCTCCTTTTTTAACCAATAAAGGCCCTTTTACACAGTCGTTTTGCGGAGCTACATAGACATAAACTGAGTCACAAGAGAGGACACTGGACTCTTCATTTGCTATAGCCATAACAACTTTATATGCTGACAATTTACAGCCTACATCTTGTTTCATTTTAGCTGTTCTGCTGCAGACTGATAAAGTATGCTCCTTGTTAATCAGACATGTTGAAAAAAGTCATGTATTATCCAGTTCTTTCTTGGACTGATGGGCTTCTTAAGATGCTCTTAGCTCTCTGCGAATTAATAAGAGGAACCTGATAATCTGTGAACATTTCTCACATCTCTAGTTAAGATGCTTTTCCAAAGCAAATGCAAGAAGATGCGTAAGATGGGCTTTAAAGTCATCCTAGTCTGAAGATGCTTTATGAGAACACGGCCCTGCTTTGATGACAACTGGTAAAAGAGACTCACAACATTGATGTAAAACACAGAAGTGTTAAGGGTAGAGGTATTCTGACGACTTTGGTGAGAATTAAGACGGTTAAATGTTCAATCAGCTCTCTCTCACAGTTTGAACAGTCCCTCCCTGTGTCATGCCCTGCTCAGCATCCTGTTTAAGTTCAAACATCAAAAGGTAGATTATCTCGTCATGCTCCGTTGTCTCTTTACCCGTCCCTTTCAGCGGGACAGGACTTTTTGCTCTTACAGTATTCTGTCTATTGTCAGAAATATATCGATTCAAGACTCGCTGCACAATATGAGAAAGAAACAACTAGGGGTGGGGGAAAAAGATTCTTATATGCATCGCAATTCTCTAATGAACGATTATGACTCGATGGAGAAAGCTGAATAATTGGAAATTTCAGACTCAATACAAAGTTTTGACATTGTCGATGATTTTACAGTGCAGTTATATGAAAAAAAAGACAAAAAGAGGAAGAAAAACTTTTGTTGAAGGAATCTCGAAATGGTTAAAAAGTAACCTGAAGCAGCTGTAGTTTTTATTAAAAGTTACTCAAAAGGATGAAATGGTGCATTTGTTGGGGACTACTGGTAATGGTAATGAAGGAACATGTTACTCAGTGCAACAGAAAACAGACTCTCGGGAAGTCTTCAGAGGCCAGAAATACATTTAAGATAAAGCTTTATTCATTCATGAATATCTCCTCGAGTTAAACATTTTAATTTGTAAAACCCAATTTTTGAAATCTAAGGAAATCTTAGATTACTCTACTGGAAAAAAAATTCTTAAAACGCTTGATGCAATGTCAACTCAACATGAAGGTAATCTCCAGGAAGTTAGTCAGTGTCTTTGTCCGGGTCCCTCCCTTAATGTGAAATAGTGATCACTGCTTAAGTGCTCCTGCCAAAACCGGATTTATAGCACCTGCTTCATCTTCAAAGGCGCTTTCCCATGTTTGATCACTTCCTGATGAAAAACTAATCTTTTACTAATGTTTTCACACTGCATCAGGCCTGTACAGTAGATTAGGACTTCCACCGTGATCAAATACATCTTTGATTAATAACAAATGTTGTGAAATCAACTGAAAATCAACTGCTAGTACACAGAAGTGAGTGGCTCCGAGCAGTGTGTGTGTGTGCATGTGTGTGCGCTGTCACACTGAGAAGCAGCAGGCGAATATTACACACTGAGAAGTAAATATTCACTTAGAGATAACATCATAAGCACCTTTCTCTCGTTTTCATGCCTCTTTCTCCCTCGCTCGTTCCTCTCCTTCTTCTCTCTGGGTAAATATATATGTATATAAATTTCTCTCTCTGGTTGTAGGTATACTTCACTGACCACACATCTCCCTTTATCTACAAGAAGCAGGCTGCAGTCAGTGGTTGTGTGTGTGTGTTAGCAGATATAGTGGCAGAAGCAGTGGATTTTGGACAGCAGGGTTTGGACGAGGCTTTTTTTTTGTCACAAGATGGATTCATCTATTACACACACACATTAAACGGTGCCGAGACTGTATATTGTGGTGCTTACACCTCTCAGTGGGGGGCATTCTAGGCGAGGGCGGGGGGGCAGGGTTAAGATGTGGCACACAGTGAGAGTTGAGTGGCTTGTCTTTAAAAGCACCAGCACTAAACAGATTTTTATCAGGTGGAATTTTCTGCTGGGATGCCAGAATTTAAAGGGGAAGAGCTTTGTGTAGTTTCTGGACTGAAGATTCACACCAGCTGAATCTGTGGAGATTAAGTTATAACTTCATTTGTAATTATTTGATTCTTCTGTAATTCATTTGTTAAAAGTATTGCTTCATTCTCTTGAAAGCCCAGATATGTTGTTTAATGTGTTAAGCTTGCCAATACGTTTCCAATGAACTAAAAAGTCACAAATGTCTTTCACTAACACATTATAGTCATTTGCATTTGTTCTCATTTTCTAACATTTTTGACAAGAGCAGTCAAACCCCCTCGCTGTGCACTGTTAAATAAAATGTAAAATTTGTCCTTTGAAATGTTTTTTCATCTCTATCATGTCAGCAGGCCGGCTGACTGAAAACTGTAGATTTAATAAGATATGATAACAGGATAAGGCACACTGAGTGGGCATCATGACGTACATTTATATATAAATGAAGCAGCTTTTATTTTCATTGTGAGATCATCAACAATATCAAAACTCTTTTTCCTGTTTGAGTAAAATCCACAGCGATCAGCAGTATTAGGAATCACTAAGGTTTTTATGAAATAGTTATGATCCATCATCAAACAACAAATGGGTTTTCAGAGCTGAGTCACAAAAAGTCATCACGTATTAGGAGACAGGCGCCATTGTTAACATGTTGTTTTGGTATTCCTATTGGAGTTGTTTACGATAACCGTTTACTTTAACCATAGCAACAGATTTCCCGAACTTAACCAAGTGTTTTATTAACTAACTATGTAATCATATGTAATTCTGTTGTTAACGTGCACAGACTTTGTCAGTAAAATGTATCGACAAACTTCAGTGAATAAAAAAGTCGAAAGATAAATGAGGAAGCAACACAAACTCCCTTTCCCCATAATCTCTCCCAAACATAAAAAAAGCCTTAATTATCATGGTAACATGATAATTAAGACCAGAATGCGTATTGAGCACACAACCGTCTCCTTCAGCATCGAACAGTGAATACAATCTGGGACTTTGCAGAATCTTCCAATATCAGCTTCTTGTTTTTCAAAGGGATCTATGGAAGGTTTTTTTCCTTTTTGGATTCTCCAATCAAGGTGACCCAGGGACTGTAATTGATACACAAAATGGTCATTTAGTGAGCGATGTATTCCTTTAAGCCCTGACCGGCACCAGCTGAGATGCAAGTCCATCATACAGAAATTCCAGCATGATGGGCCTCAAGTCCCTGCCCAGACCTCTATCCACATTATTGCAACGGCCTTAAGCTATAAAGCTACCAGCCCCATGGAGCCAGACCTCTGACCTCCCTTTGCTTCTCTGGGTGAAGGTACTGTATTATTAATTATCTGTTTGGTCACAAGCTGGACAGATATCCATGTAGACATGTCATCCATCCACCCCCTCTCTCTTGTCTGTCTCAGATGCAACGGGTCTCCAAAGACGAACAGAAACATCCAGCCACCCGGGCTGCATGCTGTTGGACAGAGAATCCTATTGTGTGTGTCAGTGCTCTTCATCAAGGTACTGTTCAAAATCTATGTACTAATTTCCAGGAATACCCACCTCCTTGTTTGTCACAGAAAACTTTTCAGCCAGCGGATCGAGCTTGGCAAGTCACAGAGGTTGTGATAAGCTATTTAAGAAGCCATTTATATTTCATTTCAATCAGAGCAAATCCACTCTAATTAAAAAAATTCATTGTAAACTACTCAACCTTTACTGGCGACTTCCCATTCCCAATAATCAGGTGAAGTCATTAATGAGCGACCGCTAGCGCTTAATTTCTCTCCCCACTAAGTCCACTCTCTTTTGCATTTTTATTTCCTTCAGTAAGAACAGAGCAATAAAACGATAAGAGAAGTTGCCGCGGAGAAAACCTTTAACACTTGGAGTAATTACTTCTCTTTGTGTCTTTCTTTTTAAATTAATTTTAATTACAGGCGTCACTGTTGCCTGTAAATGTCCACTTTCTGCTAATCTAAAGTAATGTGACTACTAATGAAGAGGGAATTTAATGTCTAGAGACAAGTGGCCTTTTGGCTTGGAGACACTCCCACGCTGGCTCACTTACCCAGTGGTCAAGGATACATGGGTAGGTGGACACACACACACACACACACACACGGCACATGCAGGTTATATTTGAGCACCAAATATCCACTCGGTCTCTCACACATATCAATAGCTTCATATAGTTATACAGTGTAGATCATTAAATGGTTCATGGATTTACATTATAAAGGGCCTTTGTAGACTCTAGGTGCTTTACACTACATTCAATTTAGGGTTCAGTATCACCACAAGGACACATGACATGCGGATTTGTGGAGTTGAGTATCGAACCAGCGATCTTCCGATTAAGACGACCCACTCTACCCTGAGCTTCCGCTGCCCCATTAACACAGAAGACAATCTTCTGATACAGGAACATTTGACTCCATTAACTGAAGCAGTTGTCTTCATCTAAATCAGGGGTCTCAAACTCCCGGCCCGCGGGCCGAATTCTTCCTGCCACGTCATTTTATGTGGCCCGCGAATCCGCCAGCAAAAAAAAAAAAAGTTAAAAAAAAAAAATCTTTTTTTTTTTTTTAAGTTAGACTAATAATAATAAAAATATCCCCATAGTCGAAATTATGAGATTGAAAGTCGAAGTTATTCGATAGAAAGTCATAACTATGGTAGAAAGTCATAATTCTGAGATAGAAAGTCAAAATTATGAGATTGACAGTCAAAATTATGAGATACTTAAACACAGTCATAGAAGCAGCTCTTTGGCTTACTGTACATTTGACATGGAAATGTATTGGGAGCACATTGAAGACTACTTTAAACTGTGAATGCAGAGAGTTATTTAACAATATGTTACGAGTAGTTACATTTACAACCGGCCCTTTGCGGGCGACCATGATGCTGATGTGGCCCGGAGTGAAAATTAGTTTGAGACCCCTGCTCTAAATGTTAATTCAAGATGTTTCACTGTCGCCCAATTCCATCAAATTTAAATATTGTAGATAATATAAAATAAATCTCAGCTCTTTTTCGTCGGCAGTGTGTATGCATGTGGCGCCGCGTCACCACGGCATTGTTAAACACACCTTATTCATACTCGACAGGAACAATATAAAAAGTCATTCCAATAGAAATAGACATTAAATTCACGGTGTTATATTTGAGAATGTGTTGGCTCTACACACTGTTTAAGACCACCGTCTCTCTCTCTCTCCCCCAAAGCTTCTGTTAGTTCTGTTGCTCTTCTCATTACTTTGGTAAATGCCACTCTTACAAACCATTAATGTTCATGCACATTCCAGGGATAACCAGGATCCTAAAGTGTGTCATTTAATTTCATGAAGGGATCGTTACGTACTGTAGCTGGATCATTTGGAAGCGAGAACGCCAACTTGGTAAGTAAGATAAAGTAGCATTTATTTTCCTCCCCTTATGTCGGCCTTTTATCATGGACAAGGAGCTAACAGTGTTGCGATATTGGAGAGATAACCTTTGTGAGGAGAAATAAGCTGAAAACGGGTCAGACGTGACATGAATACCACGTGTTTGCTTGTTCCCCGGGACCATAAGGATATTATACTGAAGGTTTAATATTTTTACATATAAATTGTGTGTGTATGTGTATATATACACATAATCATAGTGATAATAGCAAAAATATACTGCTTGCCCAGCAGACAAAGTTAACAACTAGTAGGTGACGAAAATGAATCTAGCATCCAGAGAACAGTGTATTTAGTTCTATTTATTTCAAGGAATCATTTGGCGGAGACCAAAAGGGAAGGACTTACAATTAACAGGTGACCCGAAACACGACTTAAAATAATATATAATAGCCAACTGTTGGCTAACAACTTTGTCGCAACAACTTTATTAGGGGACAATACGTCAATGTGTTTTTAGCTGGATCTGATGCCTCCAAGAGGTTAGAAAGACAATAATCAGTAAATATTGCTGTAAATGACACTATGCACATCTAGGGGTAGATGAATTGTGGTAGTGCCCCGGAATTTCTTGGGCCGGCTCCGATTTTTTATTTTTTTTATGATAAGTAATACATACACCCTATCCATATCCTGAAAGTATACTTAAATTGGTAAAAAATTGTGAATTATGAAAAAATATACGAACAAATAAACATCACAGTTGAAGTTATGAGAGGATGACCTTTAGATGTTCAGGGGTGATTATAGGAGTGAAATGATTTGTTTATTTTATTGTAGTCTGTCTAACCCTTCAGCAGCTACACTCCAGCGATCTGATGGCTTGATAGTACCACGTCCATTATCCAAAGACTGGGAGGACGATATATAAATGTCCTGAAATCACATATAACAATTGTGTCGTGTAGCTGGCTCCGTTATGAGGAACTACAAAACCTGCCGGTCGGACTCGGCATGCAGAATAACGACGATGTCGTCAGTGCTTTTGTGATTACTCTCACTGCCAGAAGTGTAGTCAAAGGTCCAAACATAGAGTTGAAATGTATAAATATTATTTCATCTGGAGGGCAAATTAAACCAATCTGTCATTGAATCTGATGGCTAACAGGCTATCCCCAAATTGGTGGTTCTTGATTTAATTTATTGTTATTTTTTAAACATGCAGTGCTGACCTGTGTATACCCCTTCTGACAATGAGAGTAACAAAAACTGTTGACATGTGCTTTCTGGACTCCAAAAACGTCGGCCTTAATTTCCAAATAGCCGTTATTTGGATAAACTGATGACATGAATCTAAATGGTCACTTTCTCATCAAATAATGAAAGCCTTTTTTAAAGCTTAAAAACTGTTTTGTCAAGTTAAGGTCGATAAAGCTGGCAGTGCAAAGCAAAGTAATAATTAAGATTACAAAATAACGCAATCCGGAAGCATCCGAGTACAGGCGAAGAATAGGGAGAACAGGACCGACCCACTGAAGAACAGGCCTGACATCAGGGAAGTTTGACACCGTAGGTAATCCTTACACCACATGACATATAAGTAAGTAAAAAAACAAAAGAGGCTTTTTACAGCTGGCTACACGTCTGCATTTTGATCTCTCCAAGGACTGGACATTAATGTGGAATGTGTGTCATTTTTGCTGGGATTTTGAATTTGGACTAATATGTGCGTCAACCTGATCCACTCACAGCGCTCCACCTCCTCTGATATGACTCATTACAGCAACTCAATATGTTTTTCTAGTTTTGTTCTCACATCATGATGTCTAAGTGAGGGAATCATTCTAGTGGTACCAGGAAGGATGTCCATCACCGGTCTTTAAAATCTGCAGTCTCTCACCCTGACCCACTTTAAACTACTTCACAGGGAAACCTTTATTATCCAGTGACTGGTTAGATGCTGTGTCTGAGCCTTTTACACAAAGACAAAACTAGCATCCTGGGAAAACTTGGACTTACATGGACTGGTGCGGCATAAAGACACTGGCACATAACAACAGCTTTCTCAAACAAAAGTTTCAAAATGATACTGTAAATACTGATGAAACCTTATTGAAAGCTTATGAATAGCACACACGCTGTTCCTGAATGTCAAAGAGCGATGACGACCCATATATTAAATGTTAGCTAGCAGGTCAAGTTCAAGATCAAATCAGTCACTGGTTGTGTCAAACTCAAGATGTCTGGAGGAATTCTTCAATTAGTTAAAACCAAGGTTTTTCTCACAGAAAAACAATGAAATTCTCTGAATGTCAGGCACTCATTTTCTGCTATATCTTCAGTCATTAAATGTTTGTTTGGTTTCCAAATTCCAATGCAGTTTTGCCACTGACTGATGCCACTGAGCAATACTTTGTGTCACAGGTAAGCTCAAAGTAAATCCGGAGTTGAAAGTCACGGTGCCTGTGGTGGTGGCTGAATATAGGTGCTTGGGCTACGTACACACCAGAGGATCATATGTGAGCGATACAAAATGTATCTTGAATTTGAAAAACAGCACACCATCTTGTTTCAGGGTTGGCTTTGATTGGCTAGTCACATCTCTGCAATGCAACACAGTAGAAAAAATTGGGCATGGCTCTACATTCAAGTCCAAAGCAATACAAGTAGAGTGAAGGGTTTTGGAGATTTGAGAGAGAATGCTGCGTGCCAAGACTTTGAATTTCAAACGAGAGTTGGTTGCAGTAAACATGTTGACTCAAGGTCTCAAAGCATTTAATGTTTGGGTCGGTCATCGTCATATTTCAGTTTGTTAGCGAAGGTATACTCTTGATAGAAATCGTCAAGTGCCTAAAATGTATCCCAATCAATATCCAGCGACTGGGATTGAGACAAGTGTTCAGTTTCTCCACCTCCGATGGAGAGCCTGACCACATGGTGTGTGTCTGTCAGCATTTGAAGGGGAAACTACCATATCAGCAGAGCAATAACGTAATGCACAGCAGACCCGGTAGATTTTATTCTCATTTTATTCTTACTTTTCTCATAATATTAAATACTTCCCAGAGAACAGATAATTGGGATCTTTTTAGTATCGTCAG
Source organism: Lycodopsis pacificus (assembly GCA_028022725.1). Classification (NCBI taxonomy): domain Eukaryota; kingdom Metazoa; phylum Chordata; class Actinopteri; order Perciformes; family Zoarcidae; genus Lycodopsis; species Lycodopsis pacificus. The sequence goes on from CM051693.1 coordinate 4,288,641, forward strand.
ACATTTTGAAACACGTGTGAGCGATTAAAGTGCTGGGGTTTATAAAGAACAGTTACTTTCCCAAACAAAAGACACAAAAGAGGAGGGAAGAGTAAATAACGATTTCATGTGCTGACTCAGAAGAGATATCATTATATGAGAATGGTTGATCTTCAGAAGAATAAATATATAAAAGCAATACAGAATGCCAGAGAGCATTATGTTCCATTATATTTTGAATTGTCACCTGGCGTCTGAATTTTGTTTTCCTTTACATATATTACGACATTTTCATGATAGAGTGATGCGTACAATTCACCAGAATGCGGGAAAATAAGGTTTTGATGCTTAACAGTTTCTAAGGGAAACCTTAGAACTCCTGCTTCATATGTGATGTTTAGAACAAACACACACCTTTTAGAAATAGTGACTCTTCAGAGCAGTGCAGCGAGTGATAACTTATATTTTTGTAGCACCTTTAAAAACAGAGTTTACAATGCGCTTTGACAGATAAAGCAAAGCAAAAGTAGAAATCGCGAGTAAAAAATGGAAACAGCATTTTTCAACAGAATGTAGGAGCTTCCATGCCTGTTGACCAAAACCACCCCGAGGTATTACACTTCTATATTGTACGATAGCATATAGCAAAACTTAAAATGTACAGATACTGGGGATTACAGTACTCAAATCTTTCTCTATGTTTAGAATAGGACGTGAGAACATTACTAATAAAGTTAGAAAGACTAAATAATACAAAACGAAAGAGTGGAAAGAGATGACTGATTGGACAATTGAGAAAACATGAATCTCATATGTGCTGGCTTGATTTCTCTGTCAGATGAAGATAAACGTTACAGGTGTAACAGTATTCATATCAACTGAAGGAGTGATTATAGAGCGCGACTGTTAAAGCTTTGACTACTATCTCAAAAGGGATTTTCTTGCATTTATCTATATTGGTAACTACAAAATATATTGTTTTGCGAAAAAGTACATTGTGAAAGTGCAGCTTTAGCAGCAGAGTATTCTGATTGTTTTCAGTAATGTAGCGAGATTTGACTAAATGAGAGAAAATATCCACAGCACACGGAAATAGCTAAAAGCAATATCCCCTAAATAAAACCGCAGAGCCACGACAAGACAAGGCTTCAGCCTGACAACCGATTTCTAATTAAAATGACTGATTTTACGTCCATTTTCACAGCAAGACTAATGCTGACGAAATGCTGCAGCCAGCTGCTGCACTGTTTCCAGCCATGCTCAGAGTCTAACTCGACACACACACAATACCACACACGCACACACACAGTAACAACACGCTCATACCTCCTTGGTGGTTCATCGTGTTGCAATCCTCCAGTCCGCCATTTTGTAAGAGCTCAGAAGAGGTACAAAAATATCCTAAAATGTCTGCCATGCAAAAGGAGCTCAACAAAACAAAACCCAAAACATACTCCATGATGAAAATGAAAAAAAAATAATTTAAAAAAGTCAACATCAGACTTGGCTTATGTTGAAGAAAGTTTCCCTTAATATTTTTTTCATCTACAGTTTAGTTCAATTATTTTGTGTCTTAAGGGTTTGTGGGGTGATTGTATCAGTTTTCCTTGGCGACTTGATGAGCTTTGTGAGAACTCATCCCTCGGGTAGCGGAGCTGTGGGCCTATAATAATGTCATCTGTCTCTCCCTCTCCTGCTCTCCCTCTCTCTCCCCGTCTTTTCAGAGATTTGTGTGTGTGATAGAGGCCTCAGTGAGAGACCAAGCGCTAACCTTTACTGCATTGGCTCACACTTAATCCCCTCACCCTGGGGTGACTGGTACAAACACACACACACACACACACACACACCCTACATGCAACCCCCACTGTTCCTCACACACACAGAAGTATAACAAAACACAGCGATACACACACATGTACACCCCTACTTTGCGTAGACGAATACAACATTAGTGTGCATGTTTCAGTGTGCACCCATTTAGGTAACCATGGATTTGATCAAATAAGCCATTACGGCTAGAGAGAAAAAACACAACACTGCAAATAAATTAAAACTAAATATTTTAATATATTTGGAACGGATCAAAAATTACAAATGGTTAATAGAAATACCCCTCTTTATACCTGTCCAAAACCCCTTTTTCATAAAATTTTCCCAAATATAAACTCTGTAGTCTACAGGGAGCAGTCCATTTAGATCTAGGACACTTATGAATCATCATCATTTTGCATTATCAATAACTTATGTAGCGAATATGACTGCAGTGAGAATGTTAGCAGACACTACTCTTTTGTTGCATTGAGATTTGTAGGCCATAGATTAGAATTCACACTGACAACGGAAACGATGGAAAGTCAATACAGAGCATTGGAAGGTTAATCAGCACTGGCTTCAGACACAGCCCCAGAGATTTGGGATGACGTTAAAATTCTGAGGTGTGTTTCTGGTAACTCTCTGAGTCTCATCTGTTGATGTGTGAGCAATCGGAAATACTCGTGGTGTTTCTCAAAGTTAAGGATGCTTCCTTGGTAGGATGGGTCCTTCCAAGTGGGGTCCTACAGAGGCAAGGCAGGACTCCTTCCTAGCATTCAGAGAGCACTCAGCCTAGTGAGTGTGCCGGTCTACAAAGGAAACGTGGTGTTCTACTTTTACATTATTTAGAATAATTCAGTACATTGCAATTTATTTTTTGGAATAGTGATTTTGCATTCCTCAAAACAACATACACAGATTCAAAACATGCAGGCCTATTAACACATAAATAAAATCAACAGGGATTTTTCCAATCATAATTTATAAACTGACAGTTACTATGCTCTCCTTAAAGCCACCTGACTCAATTAAAAAACAGCAATTTGACCTCGCTGGTTGTAAAACACACCTAATTCAAACAACGGAAACAAAATAAAACAATCAGCAACTCTGATTTAGGCAAAGTAAAGTTATATGTGATAATATGCTGCCGGCCCCGGCCTCAGTGCCATTAAGAGCTTGCTTTAAGAGTCTGTCACTGCACAATGAAAGTCTTAACAAACTTATACATTCGGCCTTGTAGATCTAATAGGAGTACAAATGCAGTGATTGGATGGCAATTTCTCACCTCAAATTTGTTCAGAAACAGATTTTGGCGGACTGCTAACAAACTACTCAGTCAATAGGCACCAGGCAGGCATGATGGGAAATATGCGCCTTCCGTATCGAAGCAATACTCTCAGCACTGACAGAATGCCAAGTCATGCAATGTCTTCTCGGCTCACGCATGGCTTATTGAATTCCCAATAAGGTTTAATGTTTCAGTACAATAATGTTATTTTGGACAAAATAGTTTATTGTTAAACTGTGAAATGTAGTGCCTCTATCTTTGTTTATACACTCACACAGAGGATATATAAAATATAAGAACATTGGCCGATTAATCAAAATAAATATATATATATATATATATATATATATATATATATATATATATATATATATATATATATATATATATATATATATATATATATATATATATATATAATATCGACATCTATTCTAAAAATCCAGTATCGGTCGGGCTCTACTACACACATCTCAAACTATCCTTACACACACAAACTGTATCACACACACACATCTCAGAGGGTAGTAGTCATGACATTGTCTCTTACTAAACAACAATGATATACACTGCTGGATCCCTGGGCATGAAAACACACACACACTGGCTACAACACTCACACAGTGTATCACACAAACACACACTCAGAAACACACACCCTCCTTGATAGCCTCAATAGGAGGGTGGGGAAAGCGGGTAGGGAGCCGGACCCCTCTGTGGAGCTTTGGATTATGGGATAGCAGTAAGATAATAAAAAAAAATCGAGGGGTGTGAACAAAGACGGGGAGGACGAAAAAAAGATGGAGATGAAAGAAAGAAAGAAAATAAAAAAATAAGATTGCAGTAAAGGAAGGAGGGATGACAGGGAGAAGACAATAAAAGAAAGAAGAAAACAGGGTTGAGGAGAAAGGAGAGAATGAAGAACACATGGAATGAGAGAATCAGAGATTGTGGAAAAAATGATGGAAGCGGGGAACAAGAGCGAGGAAAGGGGAGGAGAGAGGAAGGAAGAAAATGGTACCGAGAAGGAAATGGAAGCAAGGAGGGAGAGAGGAAATGGAATGAGGAGGAAAAGAGGGAGGAATAAGATTAAGTTGACTTACATGAGCTGTTTTCCACTCCTGCACTTCAGCAACAGATTGAAAGATGGAGGAAGCTGAAGGGAAAGAGAGAGGAGTCACTTCAGGTCGATCGTCTTTCAAGGAAAGAATTTCCTGGAAAATTTAAAATGCTAAAACATAAAAATTCAACCAGATATTGATTATTTTTTCATTGTATGTCATTTTATTTCTTACAGTATGAGTTACAATTCCTAAAGCAACACAAAATGACTGCTGGCGTAAGAAAACCTGATTACTCATCAGAAAATGATGATTCTGAGGTCTGAAAAATCTGCTGAAAATAAGTAAAATAAAACAGCATTGTGAAGAGAGCGTGCAACCTTCGTAACTCGTTCTGTCTAGCCATCGGTGACACATTGTTGAAGAGCCACCTCTCACACACACACACACACACACACAGGTTTATAAATAAACAGTGACACTGTTTAACATTATGCTCTCAAACTTTGTACAGTATGTATACGTGCTCCTAAACTAAATATGAGTGCATCATATGACACTGCATGTGTGTGTGTGTGTGTGTTTAATGGGACAGTAATACAGAGCCCGCCCTGACAGCAGCTCTGTAGCGCCATCTACTGATCAGTACACTGACGAAGACAAGCTGGGAAAGTACCACAGCAGCGCTGAACCCTCGCAGTAACACCCGTTACAAAAAGGCATATTGGAATGTAAATGTACAATGTGAAAAACAAATAAATATATACAAAAAAGACACACATTACATCAAAATGGGTCAAATGTGCATAGAAAGTGATGTGTGCATTATACAATGTCGATGAAATATATTCACACTGACATACATTATTATCTACATAAATAAACAGTGTATGCACATTTCCCCTAAGCTGTGATGATGAAGATATGAAGTCTTCATAAAATGCCTATAGATTGTAAACATGTGAATTTATCGTTTAAATGTAATGTTAATGCATCTAATAATATTCAAATGAATACCATTTATTCCAATCTAATATTTTCAGATTGGTTAACTGGCAACTGGTAATGTTAAAACATTGTTAATTATATGTCTCAGAACTAGTTAAATTCCCCATGTTTGCTTGAATTGTTTTCCTCCCCTTTTTGTTCTTTACCCTTCGATCTGTGATGAAATACTTTCATTTTTAGCGGAAACAGTGCAGTTTTGTGGTATTTCAAGATAATGCCATTTTCAATTCAACAGTAAAAATATTTAAAATAATTGTATTTGATTGAATTAAACAATGGATGAAACAATGAATGAAAGGTAACAACAGATTGCGTTCTGTGAAATTCAAATCGACACATTGTAATCATGTAACTAATCTTCTCTCATTGTTTCCCTCTTCAGGGTCATGTGAAGATAGTGAGTCCAATTATGTCCCTGTCTGTCTTACATCTCTCTCACACATGCAAACACACCTTCACTTCATAGATCTCAGTTCACTGTGAGCCGATTGTCTGTGGGAGGAAACAGGTCAGCTGAACCAACATCCACGCTGCCCAGAACATGAGTATGATTTATCTGTCATATCCACGTTGTTTATATTTCCTCTTTTCACTCTTACCTTTTGCCAGAAATTCTTATTCTCATTCAGCTTAATACTGACTCTGTACCATATCTCTTTCTAGCTTGATGTAGGACTTCTACTCCTTCCACTTCTGTCTACTGTCTGCATCCTGGGGAACAGATCCCTCTCCTGTTGCTCTTGCTGAGGTTTCTCCTCTCACTTTCTTTCTTCTTTGTATCAAGGATGCTGGGTGTTGTATGTTGAACAGACTGTAACGCCCTCAGTGATACATTTTAATTCTGGGCTGTCAAAATAAAACTGACTTGACTTTATCTCACAGTAATAATTATGATCGCTACAATCAGCAAAGCATCAACTGGGCTGTAGTCTCATGAAGTCTTAGAGAGGAAAACAATTAAATGAAAAATTGTTATGGACAGATTGTCCTATTTATTTAAATTAGATTAAGCAATGAGCAATATTTACTTAGCATGTTCATATTAAATCATAAGACAGAGGCACAGTACAGTATCTCTTCCAACAATATAAATAAATCATTGTTAATATTTTTTTATGTGTGGGTACGATTGTGTGTGTTTATAAGCGTTCCTATCAAAAGACCCTGTACAGAATATTTAGTAATGCATACTAGAGCAACTAATAAACTATTTGTTTGACAGCTTTTGCCAAAGGTTGCAATGTAGGTCTATGTCGGTTTCCTGTTTTAATTTCATACATGCATCAGATGTTTGATGAGAATCAGTCCGGCTAAATACCTCACATAGACATTTGCAACCAGTTAGCAGCTACCATCAGCTATCACCATCTTTAGCATCTTCACCAACAGTAGCTACAGTATGTGATCCTGGAAAGGTTTTCAATAAAAGCAAGGTGCTGCAGATCTGTTTGTGTGGTAAAGCCATCAATCCAATGCTGAGCATATGGATCTATCTTGATTGTGAATTACATGTATATTTGTGTACTTATTGGGCAAATACAATAAAATTTCTGCCAGAGACAAAAAAATCGTCTAGAAAAAGTCTAGACTGCATTTCACACGGTTCAACAAGCTGGCTGTATCTCTGTGAGCTGATTATTTGTTATCTGGAACTGCTACAGCAGGATGAGAGAGAATCATGGTGGCCATCCATCACCTGTCCAAGTCAAGATGACTGGAAGTACCGACGTAGGACATGACAAGACAACTGCTGACATCAACAAAGGACAAAACTGTCTCTGTAAGGGATAGATAAACAAGATAAACAAGGATTTGTAATGCTTTCCATTACACTCAATAAAATGTCCATTCTATTTATAATTCTATTTATTCTGCAAATTACAAGATCTTCCCTTAGGCAGGGCTCCAGACTACCTTTTCCACTGGTAGCACATGATTGGTCACACCCCTTTTTGGTAAGGCATGGTATATTGATGATAATTCAACTTTAGTCTTCAGACCACTCAAAACGCTTTTTACCATTCAAACCCATTTGTACACTGATCCTTCAGGATTTACAGTAATAGACCCGCTCTATCTGATTACTTTATTTACTAGTTATTTTGCAGATGAAGATTTTTAAAAACTATGAGTATGTGAAATGAATGCAATGCTATACAATGAATGAAACCACCCAAGTGTATAAGAAATAGCTCTATTGCAGCAAGCTACAACATCAATGCATCTTACATGTTACTGCATCAATATTAATCTATCATTATATATTATAATGTCACAACAAAAGAGCCCATTTGACTGCATTGTGAGTACTTTCACTTTTAGGCACATTTTGTTCATTATACATACTTGCAGGACTTTTACTTGAAACAACTTATTTTTTAAATCATGCAAACTTTTATTTAAGAGACCTCAGTACTTCTTCCACCACTGGTATTAATCAAAAACACTGGCTCTGGCGGTTTCCCCCAGCCTGCATTCTTCATCATCAGTGAGTAAGAACCTCTCGTTGCCGAGCAAAAAAAGGAATGCGCTGTTACACACCTCTTACTGGGATTGTGATTAATTATGTGCACTGAAGTATTCCTGTTGATTAAGAAGTGGAAATGTATTTGTTCAAAAGGGATAATGATAGGATGGTCAAACCAACTGTTTTGGATTTGAACGTGACTGAAACCGAAGTCCTTCAGGATGTGAACTTCAACTCGCACTGATGAAAAACATGAGAGTGAAGCTTGGTTACAATCCAAAAATACACAGCATTGATGACTTTATGGTTACTGTGACTAAATGGATGTCTGGTTTCAGAACCAGGCCTGATGATTATGCTGCTTTTGGCAACAGTACTTTTGTAGTTTCCAACAGGTCTCAATGGAGGGCACGCTCAAGTGTTTTATCCACCACCTCTGCTTGGATCTGTACAGAAGCAGAGAAGGCACCTTTGATGGCTCAACTAACTCCACTAAAGAACAAGCTTGCATTGGATGAGGAAAAGCAGGAACTCAATAAGCAAATGGAGCAACAAAGAAAACAAAGGGGACACTTCGGAGCTACAATCCAAGTTGTATCAAGCTCCTCTTTTGTGGAACAAGCTTCCCGTTTCAGTCCGGGGGGCAGACACTCACCACATTTAAGAGTAGGTTTAAGACTTTCCCTTTTTAATAGTGCTTATAGTTAAGGCTAGCTCAGGTTTTCCTTGGACAAGACCCTAGATAAGCTGCTATAGGTTTAGACTATCTGGGGACTTCCTAGGATACACTGACCTCATCTCTCCTCTTCTTCATCTCCTTCTGTATGAATTCATGTATTAATGCTCATTACTAACTTTGCTTCTTCCCGGGAGTCTTTGTGCTTTCTCTCCTGACAGGTTTCCATGGATCGTAGTTTGATCTGGACACTGGTCCTTCCTCTCGGCATGGCCCTGCTGACTCCCACTGCTAATATCATTTGTATTATTACTCACATTAATATTTTATATTACCTATACCATTAACACACATTACTGACTTTGTTTCTTCACCAGAGTCTCTGTGCTTTCTCGCTTCGCAGGTTTCTGTGGATCGTGGTTATACCTGGACCCTGGTCTGGCCTCCTGCCGTGGTTCTGTCATAATATTGCATGTGTTATAACTCTGTTATGCTGTTCATTCTGTAAACATGACATCTATCACACTTCTGTCCATCCTGGGAGAGGGATCCCTCCCCTGTTGCTCTCCCTAAGGTCTCTTCCTCTTTTCTCCCCGTTAAAGGTTTTTTTCGGGAGAGTTATTCCTGTTCCAGGACAGAGGATGTCGTATGTGTACAGATTGTAAAGCCCTCTGAGGCAAATTTGTAATTTGTGATTTTGAGCTGTACAAAATCAATTGAATTGAATTGAAGTTGGATGCTACCACTGCTAAAAGTACTGCCTCAGTGGAAAATAAAACAATGGATGGAATTAATGAATATTGAGGAAATGCGAAAAAACTATGGAATCTCTAAAAAGTGTACAGGAGCACTACAAATTCACAAAGTGTGCGTGCAAAGGAAGGACTTTATTACAGGTACTCACTGCACCACTTGGCTAAAGAAAAGCCTAAACCAGCACACCATTCAGTTCAAAAACAACATGATGACAAGCGGTTTTTGGCGAAGCGTCTTCTGCGAGAATATAACAGAGGGAAGAATTTTTAAGGAAACCCAATCACATAAATCACAAAAGATGACACTGGAACCCATTCATCCTAAGTAAACATCATAAAAGACACAACTCTACAGCGTCTTACAGAGACAAAATGGCATTATTGTCTCTCTTTTTATGTGACAGCATCATTCCTCTTTGCCCCGAAATAACTTCAACGTCTTTGAAGGAAGATCCAGTTGAACCTGCCAAAGTCTATTTTGTTCCACCAGTTTCCTAATAAAAAAAAAAAAAAGTTACATCAAACTTGAAATAAGCAGGTAAAATAGGTTAAAAGTACCTTATACTCAAGTACATTACTTGTGTAGCCTAAATGTACTGAATTACATTCCATCACTGCTAGAACAAAAGCACAAAAAAGTTTACAAGAGCACAAAGCTCTTCATAGCCTCTTTGTTTTGCACTCAAAGTGCATCAGATTGATGTATTTTAACTTTAAAATGTTCTGCCGGGTGAGCATGTCCACCCACCATAGTCTCACAAAGCCCTGTAGGAAGAACTGACCAGTATAACAAACATTCACTACACTTCCAAGTCACCTAAAGATAGCAACTTCCAAGCTGGAAATAAGGCTTTGTCTTTTCTATTCAGGTAAACATACAATAGATGCATGTCTGCAGCTCAAAAGGAAAAGGGAATCTTTTTTTTTTTTTTTTACAAGGGCACATGAGCAAAGACTTCCGTAACTGCTTGTCAAGTAAAGCGTGCATTCAAAACCACCAAATCCTGCGCCACTTAGGAAAGGAAAAAAGGAACAACAGCAAAAGGAAGTGAAAAGTCTTGAACATCAAAGACTGTTGCGAAGGTTTCTTTGAAAGTATGTGGCAATAGTGTGTGCTGTCTATTGTCCCTGTTAAAGGAAAATCCAACAAAGAAAATCCATTTGTGGAAACTCATGCATGCCTTAACCCTCGCAGTTCAGTCTAATTTTGCACAAACATGCATCAGCTGAACAGAAAAGAGAACTAACATCCTTCTCAGCCCCATGGGTCAAGAAAAAAATGTGTCAGTAGTCATATAATCACAGGCTTTGAGTGGAGTAGGGTTGGGTACCGAAAAACGGTGCCGGTATGGAACCGGTTCCTATACGTCCGGTACGACCGGACCGAAACGTAACGGAGATTTCGGTGCCTCCTTTCAGTGCCTGAGCCGATTGAAATACTTTTTTTACACTACTCTGATGACTCCGTCCTGGCAGCAGGACTCGGTCCTCCGCTCCTCACTCATAGTATTATTACAACGGGGTACTTAGCGCTGTCGCTCATGAGCACAACAACACAGGCACGCGAAAGCTTCTTCTTCTCCTCCTTCGAGGTGTACTGGCGGTGGGTAAACGACAAATTGGCACATTACCACCACCAACTGGTAAAATAAAATAAGTCATGAGACGTGTCGTATTTTGCCAGAGAAGGGAAATATGCTCATATTTCTGCAAAATAATTGCTGAGGTTTGAAGCTGTAGTGTGGGTGTTTTGTATTGATTTATATTCATTTAAGTATACTGTAAACTGTTAACAGTTAAGATATTGTTCATAGTTAAAAAGTTTGAAGCCAAGTGTTTTGTATTCATTTATATTTATAGTATACTTTAAACAGTTAATATATTGTTCAATTTGAAGAAAAAAGTATCGGTTCAGGCACCGTTTAGGCACCGGTATCGGAAAAAACCCAAACGATACCCAACCCTAGAGGGGAGTAAGCTACACTGCAACACATTCATGGCCCTCCCAGAGTTTTACACGCACAAGAAAATGTATTTTGCAAAACATAATGTTTCTAACCAGAAGGATTTATCCTGGTGGACATACCTCAAGGACATCAAGCTCTACTAGAGACATTGGCTCTCTGATTGGCACTACTGAACCATTGCAAATCATTAACAGTCAAGGAGAGCAGTAAGGACTCTGCTACGTTGGGTTGTCAATGGTCCATTAAGAGGATGAAGTGCAAAGGGCACCCGCACACCCTTAGTTCTGTCAAAGGATTTCCTTGGTCAAATATCATGACTTACTGGTCACACAGTACAATACTGATTTCACTGAAAAATCCTATGACGACACAGAGGAAATAACATGCGAGGACAAGCAGTTCACGAAAATGACACAAGACTCGACTAACATTGTGGATAGACAATAAAGTCTAGAGTTACAATTCAGGAAGGAAGATATTTCACTGCTTGACAGTTGCCATGTTGCTGAGCAACATCTTTCAAGCTTAAGAAGGACGTTCTAGAGGAACGCATCATTTCATGAAGAGTACACCAGTTTCCTGAGTGATGTCATTGACAAATGTTCTGTGAGGCAGCGCCACAGGGTCAGCTGAAGCAACGAGAGGGAACGTTTAGTACATACTTCACCATGGGGTGAGGTATGTACCATACTGGGTGTTTTTTGACTGTGGAGCATCCAACGTTAGCTTGCTCAATTCATAAATACTTCAGGGTCCTAACCAAATTAGCCATCTCATAGGGGTACGTCCACCAGGAGCCGATCGGAGTGATGGGGGACAATCTAGCAATGTTTTAACAACTTTAGTTTTCTGAAAAGAATGTTGATTTTCTGAGGTTCCTATGGTGGCCTGGGGGGATACAAGTCTGAATCCTTAGGAGTACCGGATGGCTGTGCACCTTTTTGGAGCTGTAAATGGTAAATGGACAGTACTTGTAAAGCGCTTTCCTAGTCTTCTGACCACTAAAAGCTCGTTCATACTACAGTACAAACTATTCACTCAAAATTACAGTTGAGGAGAACAGGAAACACTGATCGTAAGTGATTGACAAAATGTTGAACAAATGATGACTGCTTAAAGGAGGATGAAGCAAGGAGCTCACAGCTGCATGTCACAGGGGAAGTTTCCGACTCTCCAAATGGATAACCAACAGCTGCAGGGTGCTGTCCTCAATTCTAGAAGACAGAGCTATAGAGGTGAAAGCACTCAACCTGGACAGCGATCGACTCCCAACTGAGAGAGCACTTGGTGTGCAATGGTGTGTGGAAGATGACACATTTACTTTCAATGTCGCCATAAAGCCACACACATGGAGGGGGATATTGTCTATGGTCAGCTACATCTACGACCCTTTAGGGTTTCATCCATTACTCTGCCGGCTTAACTGCTATTGCAGGAGCTATGTGGCATAAACTATGGATGGGATGAGGAAATACCCAAGATGTATTCTGAGCACTTGGTTAAATGGAAATTAAATCTCCAGAAGATCACTGGTTCAAGGTTAGAAGATGCCCAAAGACAAATGACTTTGACCGGGTTGGAGTCCCGTGTTTAGACGGGGTTAGAGTCCCGCGTCCAATTTGTCCGGGTTAGAGTCCTGAGGCGGGGTTGGAGTCCCACGCTAAATAAGACCTCAGGGAGGCCGGGTTAGAGTCCCGAGGCGGGGTTGGAGTCCCACGCTAAATAAGACCTCAGGGAGGCCGGGTTAGAGTCCCGGAATGTAATAAAACTGCATTAATAAAACTGTTTTGATAAAACACTTTTTCTTTTTTTTAATGACTGTTATTATTGTTTCAATGTATGTTTTAAATCTCCTTTACTTTTGCCTTATGTTTTGATGCTTTTAATGGTTTTATGTGAAGCACTTTGAATTACCGTGTTGTTGAAATGTGCTATACAAATAAACTTCCCTTGCTTTGCCTTAACGGACACACACAGGCACAACTTCCCCATTTTTCTGATGTAAGTGAGCAAGGGTAGGGCATAGTGTGCAATTTGAGATTGGTGATTGACATGAACAATTGTTTTTTATTCATGACGGGAAAGGCAAAAGTGGCTCCCCTTAAGAAGATTACAATCCCCAGGATGGAGCTTGCTGCTGCAGCTTGAAAGCCCAATGTGTTGTCCCGTAGGCCAATCAGTGCTAAAGTACATAGGAAACCAACTCACAGGATTCCACACATTTGTCGCTGAAAGGATCTTCATCATTAGAGAGGCCACATTGATGACTCAATAGAGATATGTAAACACAAAGATCAACTCTGCTGATGTTGGCTCTAGGGGTCAGAAAGCAGATGATGATTATGGGAAAACAGATATATTCATAGCCCAAATATACTCTGTAGGTCAGAGAAGGACTGGTCGAAGTTTGCCCTGGAATTTGTCTCACTCTCTTTTGATGACACAGAGGTCAAAAGAAACCCTACTGTGAGTAGAGTTATTGCCAAAGGCAATGATAATCCTACAGACAACCTTCTCATGTAATTCTCCAGCTGGAGAAAGCTGAAAGTTGCAGTAGCATGGGTTCTGGAACTCACAGAAAATTTGAAACTGCTGACTCACAATAGAAGAAATGCGTCAGACACAGTGTGATAAGTGTCAAAGCCACATTGGGTGGACAAACTATTACTTTGGAAGGCAGAGAACTCAATCATCTGCCACACCCTCAATTCTCTCTCTAATATCCATTTTATAATGCAAAAACATCTCCGTCAAACAACTGAACTGTATGTATGCAAGTTTCTTACCAAAAAATAAATTTTACACACATCTTGAAGGGTCTGTCCTTATCATGCATCAACGACGGTCCTTCCGTTACATCACTACAGTGTAGAGCAGGGATTTTCAACGTTTTTCAGGCCAAGGACCCCCAAACTGATAGAGAGATGGAGCAGGGACCCCCTACTATATATATTGTATACAAATGTGTTTTATATTAAACTGGGCCTAGTACCATGTATAAACATACCTCTTTATTGTGTATTCAATACTAAGCTATTCAAATAATACACAGGTTCATATATTCATGTTTTTATTTCAAACATGTGCAAGGTACAGTGAGTAGGGTGGCCGTGCCAGTGCCATTTATAAACATACCTTGTCAGCTGATGCCAATATCAACAATGTCTGTCAATTGCATGACAATCATGCATACAAGCTATTCAAATTGATGTTTTCATTTTAAACATAAATGTGGAAAAGAAAATTAGTGATGGCCTATTAGTGCCACTGCCATGCATAAACATACCTGTTATGTTGCATACAATACTGAACTGTTAAAATAATGGACAGATTCATGTTTGGAAAAAAAATAAAAATGAAAACATTTTTTTTAATTGTCTAATCAACCAAAAATTTCGCTGACCCCCTAGGGGTCGTGGACCCCCTGTTGAAGACCTCTGGTGTAGAGAAATAATTTCGGCATCAGTCATGAATGCTTTGATGTATTTTTATTACCAAGTAAGAGCTTCTTCCATTTAGATTTTGGTGGGTGGACCGAAAGAGGTCTTAAACTGGCCCTAAACTACGCAATTTGACTAAAGTTTGATTCCAGGCTTATTGGAAAGTGAAATTATTTAGACTTTAAACACAATGAAATTAAATGATTAAAATAATAGGTACCGTAGATTAATTCTCACCATGTAAAAACCTGGCAGTGCTGGTGCCTCTAGCTCAGGGGTCTCTAACTGGCGGACCGCGGTCTGCATCCGGACCCAGGACCTAAAATCGGTATTTCGGAATCATACATATTAGGCAGCGAGTTTGTAATTTAACCGGCGCATCTGATTCAGCCGTTACGGTACTTGTTCAGCGGTGCAGGACACACCGACCAATGCGCTGTAAATCACATCACGTGCTAAAGCTCAGCCAATCAAATAGGAGTATTCTGACTCGAGCGAGGTTTACACACACCGTGACACACGGGGGAGAGACGAGGCAATAGAAAGAACAGCAGGAAAATTGCGCTGCTCAGAGAAGTTATCTCACATGACGTTCTCCAAAAACAGAAATGTGTTCAGAGAGAATATCATTTATAAGCAAGAATGAACAGAATCTTATATGTTAATTCTTCCCACAGGCAGTTAAATCCAGCATGTCTCATATGTCCAGAAACCGTAACTATTGATAAAAGCCGTAAATGAAGCGACACTACCAGACAAAGCACAACCCTTTTGAACAAACGTACCCACTCACATCTGAAATGAAGACACGGTATGATCAGAGTCCTGACACATGAATTCACTGTCCAACAATGATGTTAACATCTGTGGTTTAATAGCCACAGATAAAGTCCATGCTCACTGATTTCTCTTTATAGAAGACAAAATATAATATTGTGACTTTTTGATTGACATCACTTCACACCTGAATGAACTGAATTTAAAGCTGCAGGACAATTCAGTGAAATTAGTTTTTCTAAAATGAATTACTTTATTTTAAGATGCACATTTTTGAAAAGTTTTCTGTTGTATCAGTTATTCTTTAATCCAGCCATTATTGTACTTGAAATGAGAAGAACATTTATTTATGTATTTCTATGTATTATTTATAATCCATCCAGTTAAATTTGTAAACTGAGAATAATAATTTGTTAAAATATAATTGATGTGTACTTTCTTTATTTGATTTGACAGTTGTTGACGACACAGATACGTTACTACTACTAGACTTCTTGAATATATATATATATATATATATATATATATATAGCACTAAATAGCGTGGGTTAGACATTATTGTAATGTTCCGGACCTTTGCCCGAGGAGATTTTCTCAATCTGGACCTTTTGGAATTTTAGTTGAAGACCCCTGCTCTAGCTGCATGCTCGCACCTTCTCATTAAAGGGAAAATCAGAGGATACATTGAGATTTGGCAACTGACACTTTCCCTCCTCCTCTCTCCACTGTAATTCCAGTCCTCCAGACTCCCCTCTTTCCACTAAGGGCCTCCTGTTGGCAGGTGACAGCTCAGTGGATGGGCCCCTTAGCTAGCTCCCGGATGTCCTGAGGGGGGGCTGGGGTTTGCACAGAGGCAAGGGGCAGAGTCGAGGGAGCTTCCCCCTGCTCCCCTCACCCCAACCCAAGCCTAATGGTGTGGAGCGAGCCCCTTCAATCCCGATGCTCTACAAGCATCAAAACTATGGACAGAGAGGCAGGAGTACAGCCCTGTTCTCAGTTCCACTCTGCTAAACAGGTGCAGGCGCGCCGGGTGTGAGCCAAAAGAAACACACAACACATGCATGTACGCGCACACACACGCACACGAACACACAGGACTGCCACTTCTTGTCGAGTTCATTGTGGAAGGACTGCATGAGTTTTAGTTCTTCCCAGGAAAACACTTTGTACTTGCAGAAGTTGTGTTTTATGTGTGTGCGTTTGTGAGTCCCTCAGAGCAGGACAAGTTTGCAATGACAGAAGTTTAATCCCTGTGGTTTTCTGGTTTGTGTTTAAACAAGGAAGCAAGTTGAAGCGTAGTCTACCCCCTCTTACAAGTCTTTACCCAACTGGAACTGCTGTCAAATAAAAACCTCTGTCCAAGAAATACCATAGAGGAAGTAAGCCCCAGGCAGCGGCTTTCCCTCCCCACTGAGAGAAGTGTCTGAGAGGGAGCAGAGGGCTTAGAGTAGCGTTAGGCTGATGCAGGCTGATATTGGCCTTTGATAAAAAATCAGTTTGGGCCCAGTCTATGTGCTCCATCCCTGATATGATGGAGGTTCCTGCCTGACCACAGATAGCCATTTCATTCTTATTATTTTTTATATCAGATGTCGGAGCAAAAGAAAATCATTTCAGTTGGGGTGTGGGAGGATTTAACTCCACCTTCTGCTTGTGGAACCTGCCTCATGCTGTTGGTACCTCGTTCACTCAACACCTTTTTCAAGTATCCCAGGAATTACATCCATATAGAACGATACGGCAGAACATGCTTAACGTCCAACTCCAGCATTCACTGCCAATTCAGGAAACAGTGTGCCACAAGAGACAAAACGAAAGAGCGTGGAGGTCAGGCTGGTGGATGGACGTATAGCACATTTGACTTGTGTGCAGGAGACCAGAGTTTGCGTTGTGCCACAATCCAGTAGCAATGCCAGTGACCTGTATCTCTCCCTTTTGTTTTGTATCCTAACCAGTGGCGGCTGGTCAAGAGAGGGCAATGGGGCATGGCCCCACCATGAGCCACACGAAAATAAAAAAAAATAAAAATAAAAAAAATTATAATAATCATAAATTATACAAATTGTCAATATTTGTGTTTTTTAACTATGGAATGTACCCAGTAATGTGTGTAC
This sequence comes from Lycodopsis pacificus, assembly GCA_028022725.1. Classification (NCBI taxonomy): domain Eukaryota; kingdom Metazoa; phylum Chordata; class Actinopteri; order Perciformes; family Zoarcidae; genus Lycodopsis; species Lycodopsis pacificus. The sequence goes on from CM051693.1 coordinate 4,305,991, forward strand.
AATATGATATCTGCGCAAAATATATGCTTTTCCTGCTCGTCCTCTCCCCCTGTGTGCTCGTCTGCTCGTGCTCTCTGCCTGTGTGCACGACACGTCTGAGAACGCGCAGCGAGGGGGGCTTGATCGTTTTAGCCCAAAAAAGACGGGTCTATGAAGCCGTTTAGCCAATTGCTGATTCAAGATATAAATGAGTGACATACAATTGAGCCAATCAGCGCCCTCAAATAGATTCAGCTGTGGGCCAGAACGATCAGCCCCCGGAGCTGCGCGTTCTCGTCAGGAGAAGTCTCTACAGGAGCCCGCGCCAGCGCGACCACTCCTCCTCCAAGACCCGTTTGAGAGGAGAACTTTGGCGGCGATTCTGCAGCCAAAGAGCTGATATCAGATCAGCCTGACCTCACAATCAGACAGCAGACTACATGCGAAGCTTCACTACTTCGTACAAGTCAGTCAATCAACTTCCTTTCTTCCTAAAAGTACGCTGATTACTTCGACATACCATACGTATCCACAGGCAGGGGCAGACTGGCCATCGGGGATACCGGGGGAATCCCCGGTAGGCCGACGGGACTATATTATATGCTTCACAGAACACGTTCAATTTACTCTAATACCGAAAGTCAATAATCAGTGAAAACTGTATCAACAGTATAAACTGACATTATACTACTCCTCGCGATCCGAGGACGCCACAGCACTGCTGGACACTACGGTGCTTTTAAAAACGTTTCTCCATAACCGCGGTCTGCGGCGTGCGGTCGTGCTGGGCGTCTGTCGGGGCGACGCCGGCGGAGGTGCGAATGGCCGCCGTAGACCGGCGAAATACATGCCGTGTATTGAGTGGGCAGCGCGCCGTGTATTGAGTGGGCAGCGCGCCGTGTATTGAGTGGGCCGGTCTGACAGTAACTCCCGGGCCACTTTTTCCCCCCTAAATTAACAGTGAAAACTCATCATAGCTTAATTTAACATCAGTATTCATAATTACACTTCATGTTTACTTCTCCTGATCTTTACCTCCTATAACAAGGTCCATAGGGGCATCTCAATAAATAAACATGTTATATTATATTATATTATATAAGTGTTATTTACTGCTTTTTTCATGTTGGAATAAATGTTAAATATTTAACTGCCAAGTAATAATGCGTGTTTGATGCTAAATTTTTTTTGCATGAAATCATACTGGGATGTTTGCTGAAATTTTCCATCAGCCGCCACTGATCCTAACCCTCACCATACCTTCACTGTAGATTATTTGCAATAAACACATTTCCCCAACCTTACCATATATGTCATGTACAGATGTTGTAGAAAGACATGATACAAGTTTTGAAATTTAAATGTTAAAAAATAACATGATACAGGGTTTTTAAAGAATTCAGTTATTTCTGCCGATAGGGTGGGTTTTTGAAAACAAAAACACCGAGTGAGACCAAATATCAAGACCCATTTCCAACTGGAAATGTGATGGGGATTATCACATTAACTGCTTTTTTATTTTTGCCATAATGATGATGTATATAGAAAACACTCTAAAGTAAAACAATTTAAGAAAAAAACGAGCTTCCAATCAGCCTTAAAAGTCATTAATGTGGCTGTCAGTGCATTTTATGTAATTTTGTGAATGACGAAGGTCTTAAGGCTAGATTTTGACAGAGTGCCTGCCTTGACACAGAACTTCACAATAACCCTACATCATCAGTTTATTTCATAACATTATGCTCTTGTAGTGCATTTTCCCAAACAAATGTTACATTTTCATAAATCAGTCAACACACAGTAAGGTTGGACATTTTTAGGGACTCTGGAGTTCTGGGACAGTTGTCCACTTTGGATGGTTGGTAGTCCAACTTTGAATATATTTCTCTATAAATATGTTTGTTAGTCTGAATTTAGCAAGCTCCCTTCTACAGTAATTCAAGGGCAGCTTTAGAAGCGATTTAACCTGTGAGCAACATTACAGGGTCTGAACCATTATATGGATTAGACCATGTCTAAAAAGATTAACAAACTGACTTTTTACAAGCTCATACAATCAGTGCCTTATTTTTAAGACAACACACACTCTTATTAGCAAAACCCTACCAAACAGGCTCCTGAACCCTTGTGCCTCACTTTTAAAAAAAAGTGACTTTGGTGTCGTTTGAGGCCAAAATGTTTGCGTAAAAGAAAATGTCTTATCCATTTATAATTCTAATCCTTTAAATGTCAATTTTTAGAATGATGCCACAATGTCTTTTAATGAAAAAACACCCAAAATATTATTGTCATTCTATTTTCCATATATTAGATGCTAGGCTGAAATGTTATTTTTATTAGATTTTTTTTACAGTCTGCGATATGTCATTGATTAACATCAATATTGATTTTGCTCCATTTTTAATTTGTGTGCAGTATTTGGTTAAATAATCTCATCTAACTAATGTATAGTCCATGTAAAAATGTCCTTACCTTTATATTACTCCCATTACCCCACTAATTATTATTACCCTTCGGCAATGACCCAACTGGAAACTATAAAAACAGCGTATATTTTACCTTATCGGGCAAACATGACAAAATATCTAAATCTGGTGTAAAATCTACATTCTATTTTAAAGCCATAGCTCTAAATTGAAAGCTTGACACAATATATTGCATGACAATATGCTGTAATGGCTCACATTTATATCTGTACTCATGAATCATAGCAAATGGGTAAAAAAAAATGCCACAACAACCACTTGCTCTTGGCTCATATGGTCATACAAACCAATACTCATGCATGTAGGCACACACACACACACACACACACACACACACACACACACACACACACACACACACACCTATCTTCAAAGCTCAATAGCTTATAATGTAACTCAAATACAGAAATGTACTGTGAAGGCCTGCACGTTCATATGTGTGTCATCGAGAGAGACAGAGAGACGGGAACTGTGATCTGCAGTATAATATAAGTTCTACAGCTCTAGCTGACACACACACACACACACACTTAAAGTAAACACACATTTTCTTTTCATACACACATACACACATACCACTCTATGACATTCATATCAACACACACATCCTTTTATTTCCGACAGAGCTCCACAATACCGAGTGCAGGTTGATGGCCTTTGGCCTGCTGTGGTTGTGATAATACTGCCACCTAGAGGCACATACACTCATGCTTAACAGAGGCCGTCTGGAGGCAGTGTTCATCACACTGAAAATTAACTTATCAAAAGGAAATTATACCCATGCTGCAAATTCACCCAAAAAGGTGTTCAGTCCATGAGAAGTTAGTTATCACATTGACCCCTACTTAGTTAGTCCCTGCATATGCTATTACTTTCATTAAAGCAATATGTTGTCACTCAATATTCATACATAAAAAATAAGGCAGGTTAGAAGATCCATTCGTAAACTCCATCAGTTTTAGATTCAGTGAACTGAAGTGAAACCATACTCCATCCAGATGAAGCACCTAATAAAAACCTAAACTCATTTATAATCATTTCTGTTCACTGCAGAGCGCTTAATTCACTCTCCAAGAAAAATAGCAGAAATGCAGTAGCTGTCCCATGAGGTCACATGGCAGAGACAGCATGCAGTCGTGGAGTAAGAATGATTTGCGCCTGATAATCAACATGATTCCTCTCCTTCTTTCTCTCCCTCTCTGTTTCTGAGCACTGTGTAATGACTCTGGTTAATTTCTCAGGGGAGAAACAGTAATAAGTGATCATTGACAAAAGGATTACTATGGAGACGATCACATTATCGCTGCTTGGCCACCCGGCTCGGCGCGTCTGTCAGTCTCCTGTGTGCCGGTTCCTGACTATTCAAAGAGCCTGTACATTCTGTGTGTGATGTACTGTACACCTGTACATGCACGTTCAGGTGATCGTCAAACTGATTCACTGAAGCGGAGAAAGAGAAAGGTAGAATAAGACAAAAGCCGTCTCTACAATTTGTTTCACTGTGTATGTTGAGAGGGCCGTTTAGCAGCTGAATTACAAATACAGGAGGCTTGAGTCAGAGGTGAGTCGCAGAGCCACACAGCTACTATATGCATTCGTATCTTTTTATGTCAAAAAAAGAATATATATACTATAAATACTGTATGTATTTGCATCTGTATTCTGTATGGGTCAGGAACCAAACATAGGAGTTATGAGTGAACAAGTGGACAACAGTACTGAGTGTGGCCAAAACCATAACACAACTTTAGCAGGGTTTGACTTACTGGCATCACAATATGTGAAGTGCCCTGCAGTGGGAACAATACATTTTGTTGATAAATGTTGTCTTGATAAAGCAGCATAATGAACATGTTTTTCATATTTATTTTCACAGAATTCACCCTGTGAGTACAAGCAGTGGTGGCTGGTCAATAGAGGGCCATGGGGCCTGGCCCCACCATGGAGGCACACAAAAAAAAAAAATTATAATAATCATAAATTATACAAATTGTCAATATTTGTGTTTTTGAACTATGGAATGTACCCAGTAATGTGTGTAAAATATATCTGCGCAAAATATATGCTTTTCCTGCTCGTCCTCTCCACCTGTGTGCACGACACTCTGAGAACGCGCAGCTAGGGGGGCCTAATCGTTTTGGCCCAAAAGAGGCGGGTCTATAAAGCAGTTTAGCCAATTGCTGATTAAAGATATAAATGAGTGACATACAATTTAGCCAATCAGCGCCCTCAAATACATTCAGAGTGGTGCCAGAACGATCTGGCCCCCCTAGCTGCGCGTTCTCGTCAGGAGAAGTCTCTACAGGCGAGCGCCCGCGCCAGCGCGAGCTCTCCTCCTCCAAGACCCGTTTGAGAGGAGAACTTTGGCGGAGAATCTGCAGCCAAAGAGCTGATATCAGATCAGCCTGACCTCACAATCAGACAGCAGACTCGCGGGAAAGGGAAGCAGTACATGAAGCTTCTGTACTAGCTGTACACCAGACAGGTTTGGCTAGCTGGATGACGTCATGCTAATCATTTATTAAGCTTTTTAAAACAACGGGGACAGATCCAGCACGGACAGTTACGGGAGTGAGGGATGAGGAGGTAAGGAAACATGAGAACACCAGGACACACATGGAAAACTCTGTCAAGCTACATATTAGACAAAGTGAACATATTTTCTTCTACATAGTTGTCCTCAGTCTCATCTGCTTAACTTGGTCATGGAGGCATCAACATGTAATAGAGATGTTAAATAAACAGTGAAAACTCATCATAGCTTAATTTAACATCAGTATTCATAATTACACTTCATGTTTACTTCTCCTGATCTTTACCTCCTATAACAAGGTCCATAGGGACATCTCAATAAATAAACATGTTATATTATATTGTATTATATTATATAAGTGTTATTTACTGCTTTTTTTCGTGTTGTTATAAATGTTAAATATTTAACTGCCAAGTAATAATGCGTGTTTGATACTTACATTTTTTTGCATTAAATCATACTGGGATGTTTGCTGAAATTGATAGGATGGCCCTCCCTAGAAAATGTTCCACCAGCCGCCACTGAGTAAAAGTAATACTCCCCCAGTTTTTTTTTCTTTCCCCCGACTGCCCTTAATATGTTCTTTATTATAGCGCTTTTTTTGAATACTGTCTTTTATTTGTGAATTTACTGTGCTAATATTTCCCTCCAGAATAATATTGGTGCTTAACACAAAAAGTGAACCTGCTCTTGCATCAACAATAATGGAGAGAAGGTAAATGGTCTGTTCCAACTAGTAGAAAAGGACAAAAAGTGTTCGGTACATCAACCAGCAGGATCATTTAAACTTGAAAGCAAAAAATAAACCTATAATAAATGGAAATGAAAAATAAAAAAGGTGAATAATAAAACTCAAAAATATAAAGGTTGCAAATCATTCTTCGTCAGCAACAGAGTCAGGGTGTGAACACCTGGTAAACATTCTCAACCACTGGCACCTGCATTACAGCTCAAAGGGAAGCTGGTGAGTTGCCGTAGTAACGATGGATGCTGAGTGAAAAAGCTTGTTGAACACAATGAAACAAACAAATCCTTCAATTACAGTTGACAAACATCTCAGCTACCAGAGAGAAACTGTTGAGTTGAGAGTTGAAGACGCATCACACTTCCAGTCATTAGCCCTCTGTACAGGCAGAGGACAACTGGATATTTGAAAGTCTCTTTAATAGTGAAACTAAATCTCTCCGTTGTTATTTTAGGATTGGCCAATACTGAGCACTTTCACTTATTTTATTACCGCTCTTCCCTAATAGCTTCTTTCAAATATTTGTGGGACATAGTATTTGTTCAACCAGGTCTCAGTCTGTAAGGTATTGTGTAACTTCCTTCCTTTATTCCAGAGGGGATCAAAATAAATTGAATTGGCTCCAGATCACATATTTGAAGATATAAAAAAGCTAAATGTTCAGAAATTTATTTGATGACTAATTCAGAGCAATCTTTAACAATAACAACAACTGTTTTTTTTTTACTTTAGAATCTCTTCATGCTTGCAGTAATTGATCTATTGTGTATTTTGTTATAACATCAATGAGTAAAAGTAGAGAGGACAACAGTCGGCCCCTTGCCTGCTCCAATAAACTACATTCATCCTCCAATCATGTCTTGAAGGATCACCAGGAATGACAGTGACATAAGAGGGTTGATGCTGTTTGCTTTTTTTATTTGATGAATTTTATAACCGCAAACAATTTTCAAAAGATCAGATGTATCATCTAATGCAGGGGTCTTCAACGTTTTTCAGGCCAAGGACCCCCAAACTGATAGAGAGATGGAGCAGGGACCCCCGACTATATATATTGTATAACATTGTGTTTTATATTAAATGGGCCTAGTACTGTGTATAGACATACCTCTTTATTGGGCATTCAATATTAAGCTATTCAAATAATACACAGGTTCATGTATTCATGTTTTTATTTTAAACATGTGCAAGGTACAGTGAGTAGGGAGGCCGTGCCACTGCCATTTATAAACAGCTGATATCAATGCCAATATCAACACTGTCTGTCAATTGCATGATAATCATGCATACAAGCTATTCAAATTGATGTTTTTATTTTAAACATAAATGTAGAAACGAAAAATGAGTGATAGCCTATTAGTGCCACTGCCATGCATAAACATACCTGTTATCTTTCATACAATACTGAACTATTAAAATAATGGACAGCTTCATGTTTAGAGAAAAAAAAAATGTTGTAAATTGTTTAATCAACCAAAACATTTCGCGGACCCCCTGTTGAAGACCTCTAATCTAATGTAATAGTGGCACTGCAGTGATGGTTTAAAGATTTTACATTTATTTAAAAAGTAAAAAGTCTGGTATGACTTCATCCAGCTAGCCAAACCTTTCTGGTGTTCAGCTAGTAGAGAAGCTTTGCATGTAGGCTACTGCTTCCCTTTCCCGCTAGTCTGCTGTCTGATTGTGGGGTCAGGCTGATCTGGGAGTTACATTTACTGTCCTATCCTGACCATCAACACCCACCCACCTCTGGTGCTACAAAAAATGAAAACTTTGAGACATTTGAAGAAAATACTGGAGAATTGATGTTCCTTCAATTTTCCTTTCACTGATACAGTCGTCTACAAACGCACCGACACACACTTGCTCTCAGAAACACACATGCACACAGAGCTGACAGGAGCAGTAATCAACTCTGGTATGTCCAGGATGCTGTCTGATTCTGGGATCAGCTCTTTGGCTGCAGAATCTCCGCCAAATTCTCCTCTCAAACGGGTCTTGGAGGAGTGTTCGCGTTGGCGCTCGCCTGTAGAGACTTCTCCTGACAAGAACGCGCACCCAAGGTGAATCTATTTGAGGGCGCTGATTGGCTAAATTATATGTCTCATTTATGTCTTTAATCAGCAATTGGCTAAACTGCTTCATAGACCCGCCTCCTTTGGGCCATTTCTCGATGGCCCCAGCGCTGCTGAGACGTGCAGACAGGAGGAGAGGACGTGCAGGAAAAGCATATATTTTGCGCAGATATCATAATTTACAAATATTACTGGGTACATTTCATATTTCAAAATCACAAATATTGACAATTTCTAAAATGTATTTACAATTTCTTTTTTTTTTTTTGTGGCTCAAGGAGGGGCGCTCAAGGTGGGGCCACGCCCCATGGCCCTCTATCGGCCAGCCGCCACTGCTTTATTGAGTTGCGCATTTTTGATCTACTGATCTAAAACGTGTTGTGGTCATCAGCTTGTTTAACAGCTTGCAGCCATAATAAGTGACCTTGTTAACTGCAGCTCTCAGCCCAATGAGTCCATGGTTGCTCGTAGTGAAGGCTGCTGTTAAAAACACCAACAGAACATATAAATGTCCTCGTAAAAACCTTAAATCCGTTTTATCTAAATACTGTGTTTATTTTCTTCAACAAACATTTACGTAAGTTTCTACAAGCAATTGAAATTTGTCCAACAGGTGCACACATATTTTTGATGATGTCGGCAGTAAAGTGGTTTATTGGGTCTGAAATGTAACGTCTGGGAAAGCTTTCGTCTTCAGACAATGAAAACACTTTCTAACAACAGTGAAGGATGTAGAAGCAAAACACAAGATAAGTTCCCATTATAGGAGCTGTTCGACACAAACGAGGATCATCAGTGCCGCCATTACTCCTCACTATTCCTAACCCTGCTTGAATACATCATTTTTAATTTTTCTTATTACTTAATGATTTAATTATGTTTTGTTAGTTTTTTGGTTTTTGTTTGAAGAACTAATTATCTAAAAGAAAACAAGAAAAATGTAATGTCCAGCAACACCAAACAAGAGCTTTTTTTATTGGGTGACATTTTTGAAGGTAGATTCACCGTTAAATATAAAATACTTAGGTTGGAATCTAACTGTGTCAAAGTGGCTACCCACTTAGCTTTTCTGTAAACCCCTGTGTAGTGAAATAATGCTTGTTTCTAAAAGAAGCCTGGCAAAACGCTGGCACTTAACCCAGACCAGCTTTCATCATTAGTGAGTTTCTTGTAGCCGGCTGAACTGTGCAAAGAGCTCTCATTTTCTCTATCTTGTTTTTTCTCCATTGTCACTGAGAATACTCAGCATTAAGAGGAAGCTGCGACTCTCTCACATTCACACACACACTCACTCTCGCTCTCTGTACTGTGTGACCCAGTGTGGGCTGACCCTGACATTTTCCTCTCCTCTAATGCTCTTTAAATGGGCTGCAGGGCAACTGGAGTCCTGTATGGCTCCACAGGCAGCCATTATGAGGCAAAGAGCAAAACCAGAGGGCATGGCAAGACATTACCTCTCCTGATTTCTCCCCAGCTCTTGTGTTTTTTTTCCTCCCAGGCTCTCTCTCTCCTCATGTCTCACACACACAGAGACACACAGCTACTGATGTAATTTAAGATATTATGTAGCACAAAATTAGAGAGTCAGGTCGAGGTGATTCTCATCATTAGAGTTCCAGGCACCACAGCTGCTGGAAGCCCATTATTCTGCTAAAACAGCTTGTGAGCCATTGTGTTTCAGCCATCGCTGCTTCGTTCCTCCTTCTTTAACCTTTTGGGCTTGTTTGCTTGAACTGCTTTCTCAGTGTTGATTGTAAATCTGCTTTCTCCTTTTCAGGCACACTTATGTTGATCAAGACTGTCCGCTTCAAACTGACTCTCTATCAGCGGACTATTAATTAATAGACTATGTCCCCCAGTGGAAATGTCTCTTCACAGTGCTATACATGTCAGTCAATAATGCATGCAACAGCACAACAGTACCAACATGCAATGGCAGATAACAGAACACACTAGGTATATTCAGCAAGGCCTGGTGTTTAAAGCAGCCATGGCTGCAGGGATCAGGCTTTACCCAAAGCGAGTCCATCTACACCTCATTATTATTAATATTATTATGCATGTGAGTTTGACCCGGTTGGCAATGCACCACATGTTAAAGAAGCAGGTGGAACAGTACAGTAGAATGGGCTGGAGGATCATAGCAACGTAGAGTCCTTTAAGCTTACGGATGACTGATTGTTTTGGTGGCTCCTTTTTTGAATGTCATTATTGTTCTGGTCGAAGCTGAGTATATTGTCCAGTGTAACTCAGAGGTATTTGAAACCGTTTCAACTCTTTGGTTATTAATGAGGATGGGATGCTGAGGTGAGAGGTGAGAGGTGACCAATTATATTCCCTTTGTCTTGCTGACATTGAGGTGAAGATAGTTATCCCTGCACCACTAGGTGAAGTGTGCAACCGTGTTGTGATAATCCAGAGCAGAGTTGTTGTCTGTAAGTAAGGCAAGAATGGCTGTGACTAAGTGTTTGAGGTAAGTAGTGATGGGTTAAGGACTGCAGTCATTGGTGTAAAGTGTGTACAGATGATGTAGTTTATGGATCACCAGATGCCAAAGGCTACATCCACACTGTTGTTTCTGTTTTGAAACGCATATATTTTGCTGCATTTATGGCTAGCGTCCTAACTCCGGAGTTTTAGAGCATCTAAAACTAAGGAGTTTGAAAACACTACCGACGGCAGGTAAGTTTGAAAACTTGTGTGGTAGTGTGAACAGACGCTCTATGGAGTCCTTTGAAAACGGTGACGTAGAAACCCGCATTTGCTACTACTTGATTGGGTCTCATTTGTCATGACGTGTCCTTCCCTGATTCGTCACGCCGCCGGAAGAAAACAAACAACAACAGCCATGATTATCGAACAACTACCAGTCGTAAATTCAACATGGATGACTGATCAAATTCAGCATTTTATAATTCTACTATGGCCGACATGCGGAGGAGCAGTTGTTATTGGAGTGATTAGCGAGCGGACAACTGAAGCATAGATGCTCTCCATTGCGACAGGGACTTCACTATGAGTGAGAACAGACAACAACAAAACCGAGAGGAAACGAGTGAGAGACGTGTGTTGAGCAAATTGATTGACCCATAATCTATTTAACCTTGATTTGTAAGTGTTAATTTTGAAGTCAATTTGATGTGAGAGAGAGAGCAAGACCTGCAGCGCTTTAACTAAGTTTAAAAAATAAAACTCCTTTATAGAGGGGAGTTTTAGGAGGTGCAGCAGAAAGACAACAGCAAGGACTGGTTTAACTACATTTATTTTATATTTGTTATGCAGATTACCATCTAATTGACATGAGAACAAAGTAATGAAACGGACAGCTTGACTATTGACTGAATTTAATTGACTGCTTCAAAATGCAGTACAGTAGTTTCCAGTGCTTTTGAAATTACAGTACTGTAGAAATTAAATTGCTGCACTATGTATAATTAAAATACACTTACCTAGAGTACAGTACTGTATACAAAATATAGTTTACTGTGCTTACTGCCTGCTCAAGGGGGCATTATGTTACCAGGCATTATCAATCCACTTGGGCGGCTTTAACCACGGTTTCCCCTTGTGCATTTGTTTAACGTTTCCATCACTAGCATCCATGACTGTTCCATGTTGTTTGAGTAGACTACATTAGTTAGTCTGAGGAACACCAAGGATTATTTGATAATCAAACAAATCCATTACTATAAAATACAAACAAAACTCATCTAAAAAGACCCGACCCAGTCAGTTACCAACATGACATTAACATTTTGAGGTGTGGTACCAGTAAGCCTGATCACACCAGCAATTGACACGGTAAAATTGATTTGCTTGTCCAACCCAAGAAGGTGGTGCTAGAAGCTTGATTATGATTAGATTTCCCTTAATTATCAGAACATGTCTTCCCAAATGTGTGTTTTGTGATGTAATGACTGCTTGCAGGTTGAGCAGTAGCTACTGTTGGTTGTGGTATGTTACATACATGGCAAAATGGACACGAATTATGAATTTGTATAACTGAGTGCAGTCTTGATGATGATTATGTGTCATCTGTATAGGGTGTTGTGTGGGCTTTTGTTATTTGTTGTACTCTGTTCTCTTTCCTTGTCATATGTTCTTAAGTTAGTGTTATTATTCTTCCTTATTGCTCTCATTAGACCCACATGTTCAATACCACCAGGGCATCAATGACAACTTCCCACATCAGCGTGATTAATCCCATCTTATCTCATCTCACCTCATATTATATCCTCTTTTTTTTCCAAACCCCTTTACATCCATCCATCAACCGTCCATCCTTCTACCCCTCCTTTCCACCTTTCCATCAAAGCGGTGCCAGGGGTCATGGTAATAAAACCCAGGACTCATGACATGATGTAATTATTATTATTACATACATTCCAATTTAAATGCTAATGTTTCTGGTAATTATAAGGTATATTAAATAAAACACACACGTACACACATAGATGGAGATGAAAGCCAACACATCTACAGTACACCACAAGTGAATGGACGGTTACATGGATTCACACTCGTATAAAAGCACACACACACACACTCACACACTTATTAATAATAAGATGAAATTCCCTAATTATAATGAAGTCTGTGATAGCTGGCTAGCCCTCTCAGTCATTAGAGTGAATACATTTCCCTTAGGTAATTATGAACATATTTCAACTCCGTGATTAAAAGATGATTCCTGGTTTTTTTTTCTTCATAATATAATGGGACCTAAAAGAACATAGTCCCAAGGGTGTTACTTTGACAGTCACCACCACAACTTTATCAGAGTGATACCGGCTTGGTGTACCTCTGGATTCACTGACCCCTAGTGTAGGTGTATCTCTGTCTAACAGAGCTCCATGGTTGTGCAGTATATTAGTATTTCCAGTCTGATTGAACCTCCAGGGCCAGAAGCAGCTCATCACCAGTACCCAGATGTGCTTCAGGCTGCCGATATCCAAGTCACTGGCACTGAAGGGGGGGGGCCTGACAAATTTGGTTTCTTCCTAGGAGGCACTGCACTTCCATCCATCACACAAAGGAGCCTGTCAGAAGCCTTGATAAGACTTCAGATAGCACCTTGAAGGACGTGAGACATCTACCCAGAAAGTTGCAATAGACCAGCAGGGTGAAAGTGCTGGAATTGGAATGTTTAGGAGAACAGAATTTGATTCCTTGACACATCAGTTTAGTTATGTTGTGGATAGCAGATATAAGAGTTAGATATATTATTTTATTTTATTATGAATTTTATAGAAAATACATATTCTAATGTTGGTTTAGACTTCAGAGTATGTAACGCACCAGCCTGGTTTCCTGAAAATTAGGTTCCCATACAATACAACTGCATTGTCAGTTACATTTCCTTCAGTTTAGGTTACATTCTAAAGAGTAGTACACAACACCATCTCAGACACCTGACAAAATAGATAAGGCAGATGAAGAGGAGAATGCAGTGTGGAATAAGCAGCCAATGGCTTATAGCCACAGTCTACATCTGGTGATCTGAAACGTTGACTAAACGTCTTGATCAAAATGCTGAAGGTCCTGCATTCAAACAATTATGTTTATAAGCTCACATTTTTGATACGATATGAATACATTTTACCTGCGAGAAAAAGACTCTGAAACTGACACCGTCATTTCAACCGGCCAAAGCAATTATTGGTGGCAGCTAAAAATGAGAAGCTGCTACCTGAACCATTTTGTACACTGCTCTTTGCTAATAGGAAATAGATCCGGGTGTCCGAATGCGTAAAGCACAGCAGCGTATCGGATTTTGATCGGCTTTATTCCCGCTGATACCAGCCTTCAAAACATGCCACCATGACAACGATGCACACAACGATACTTCATAAGCGAATTAGTCGTTCCTTTGATTATTCCCTGAAAATATTGGAGTTACATTTACTGTCCTATCCTGACCATCAACACCCACCCACCTCTGGTGCTATAAAAAATGAAAACTTTGAGACATTTGAAGAAAATACTGGAGAATTGATGTTCTTTCAATTTTCCTTTCACTGATACAGTCGGCTACAAACGCACCGACACACACTTGCTCTCAGAAACACACATGCACACAGAGCTGACAGGAGCAGTAATCAACTCTGGTATGTCCAGGATGAATGGTTGTCTAGGGAACAGGTAGAAATAAAGAAGCAAGCAAGGAAACAAGGAGGCTGGAGTTACAACGTTTCTAAAAGAGGGTGTGTGTGTGTGTGAGTCATCTCCAGAGAGCTACCAGTACCAGCCTTGCAGCCCTGCATTGATTGAGTAAATACAGAAAGTGCTCCCAATAACTACAAAGTCCAAACCCTGGCAAAATATTTCCAAACACAATCCACCCTGCACCTTCAAACCACACAGGGAGCATGTGCGTAGTTCAGCTATCAATGTATTCAGCACAGTAAGTGCTTCACTAGAATTAGGAGCTACTTGAGCATTTGTGATACCATATGTCAAGAAAGGAACATTTTCCCATTTATTTTAGCTGATATGGTTTGACAGAGTGCCGAGCATGTTCAGAATATTCTGGCCATTTATTTTTCCTGAACAGTAATATGATTTCTTGTATTCTTTCCCCAGCATGACCGCATTAAAGCAGAGGTAACATCTTAAAACAATAACACAGATAGTGCCTGTCAGGCAATGCAGGTTTTACTTGAATATACCCGTGGCCAGTTCCACACTCTTAAAATCAGTCTTAAAACCCAATTTTGCTCAAAGCTTTGTGCCTTTTGAGTATGAGATGCTACATATTAAATATTAATTGTATCTAATCAATGCCTGTTTGGCTAAATTACAGATTAATAAGGACAGTTCACTAGACAACATTGTGCTTCCAATTTTGAGGCAACCGTCAGTGAAAAACAAGTCCCTTTCCTGATTTACCATGACAATGCCCCCTTTAACAAAGTAATCACCTGTAAATAAATACTTTTCTTAGTTTGGTGTGACAGACAGACCCGCACGGAGCACTGACCTCAACCCCATCCAACATATTTTGGATGAATTGTAACAGTAACTTCGAGGCAGGCCTTATCTTCTGGGCTGGATTGAGAAGAAGAGAGTGCTCGTTGGTGATATCACTTTCATTTTGCATTGAAACAATTATCTAACTCATCTTCACTAACAGGACTGAACTAAAGGTGAGTGACAAATAGAATATAACGAGCCCTACTTGTGCTGATAACGTTGGCAGTCTAAATGAAATATGTGGAATTCACTTGAACAGCGCCAAGGCTATGGACGCGCACACAGATACCTACATTAATACATTCAACAGCCATTGTAATGAGGTTATTCTATTTCATTCATTCACAGTAACCTCAACCTTAGCTCTTATCACAAAAAGCCTGAATCTCCAGGCTTCTCTGAAAGGAGAGAGCGAGAGAGACCACTGTGTCTAATAAGTACACACTGTTGTCCCTGCCTGTCTGCTCGATTTCTATGGCCATACGGCCAACAACAACTTCACTAACTGTGACCAAACAATCTTGTTAGTTTCCCCCACAACTTCTTTCTTTTCCATGTCTTAGAGGGAAAGTGATCTCTATTCACTGCAACCGGTTTCAATTGAAATAGCACGCTGGAAAAAGGGATTACTTCCTTTACAAACTCTGTTTGTGTTGTAAAACTGCACCAGGCTTCTATCAATTATTCATTTATTTGTATGAAAAATGAAATAGTTTCAAGTCAAACTGTTTTCCCCCTTTAAATTGGAGATATTTAAAGGTTAAATGTCAATGATGTGAAAAAAACAATTACTGGTACAACCAATTCTATTTTTTTACATCACTTGCTGTCATCAACATCATTTCCACGATGTAAAAACCTGGTGATTAATGAAGTGAAATTGCAATAAAGGGACAGTTCACCCCAAAACCAAAAATAAATACATATTCTTGCCCTAACCTGTCGTGCTATTTATCAATCTAGATTGCTTTGATGCGAGTTGCCGAGTGTTAGAGATATCAGCTGTAGAGATATATGCCTTCTCTCCAATATAATGGAACTAGATGGCACTCATCTTGTGATGTTCAAAGCAGCAAAATAAAATACATTTGAAAAACTCAACAGCAATGTCTCTTTTCAGAAATCATGAGCAGAGTAGTGAAGATAATCCACAGACCTTGTTGTGAGCAGATTCATGTCAGAACTATTTTCTTTCTCCCGAACAAAACACGCCAAACGTATCACTGCAGAGAAGGAAGCGTGCATCTATGCTCGATACTGCTAGCACCACTGATTTTGGGGTGAACTGGCCCTTTAAAACATAACCAGGCATGAGGTCATTTCTCTTTTCAAGTCAGTGTAGATAGATAGTTACTTTATTAAACGGGGACATTTTTTCGCTTCAGCAGCAATTATGGTACAGTTAAAAATCTGAAATATAAAATGCAAATATCAAATGCACAATTATATACAATGAAATATAATAATGGTAAATTAACTAACTAAAGAAAACAGTAGTGCAAAGATTAAACCAAACAGTGTTATATTTGTGTGAATGATTTGGCCAGAGGTGATTTATTATACAGTGTACTCTGCTGTGTCATTTTGTTAGTATTCCCTCTGAAGTGTTAAAACATGCTAGGCTTCTTACCCTCATGTTCCATTTGACAGTTTCAAGTTTTATGCTGATCCCTGAAACAAGCCAAAAATCTGATAAGAGTGCTATGCCGATGATGAATAATTGCACCTTGTTGGAGAGCGGAAGCTGTGCTGATTGTAGAAGGCCAGAGTTACTTTATTTTGATTCATAGGTGATGACAGAACTCTTACCTGTTTGCAGATGTTTCTCGTAATTCAAGTGGTTTTAAATCCAGTTTAATGGCAGTTCACGTCTTGCTTTTGATGGGATTTGTTGTTTTCAACAGCACATGAAGCAGAGGGAACAGGGGACGAGAGACCCCGGCTGAAACAACCAGCATTGTTTCAGCATAACTCATTATCGAACACGAAGAAGCCCTCCAATGCTACACAGCCACACTAAAGAGTCTTATTTATTTGTATCCCTATCGATGTGTAATGAGGTGTATGTATTAAACATGGTGCTCTGCGAATTTTGACTGCCTGTTTATCTGACTCCAGCTTTCCTTTGGGTTGCTGGAGGTTGTATTGGACATTGTCTGATGCTGCCAGCCAGGACAATGAGCAATTATGTCTGTATTATTTCGACTTCACTGGTGCAAACATAAATGCATCCAAACACCTGTTATTACACTTGTCATGGTGAAATTATTTGTGATTTGTTAGGTTTTTATATGTGAACATGATTTTTGTAATACGATTTTGACATAATGTTGTGCTCTACACTCTCAAGTCCATTTTCTCCATCGAATGTTTTCTGAATCTTAAAAAAGGGGCGAAGTTGGTAAGATTAAAAGCTTCCACGATTGGATGTGAATTATCATCTTTGTTTGTGTTTTTTTTTTTACTTTAACCATTATACTTATACATAACAAAGGAACAAGCATGGTACACAAAGCCACAGGTCAGATGATTTCAAAGTATGAATACAAGCTTTAATAGAGTATTTAAAGGATAGAAGATATTGTATGAGTGAACATATGTGACATTTTTCCTGACAGATTTGTGAAAAATAGCCATGTATTGTAACTGAATAATGTCCAACATCAGCACATTTCCTCTGCCTTCATCTCTTTTTGAACTCTCAAAATTGTTGTCGTGTATCAATCATCCCATATAAAAACGATTAACAACATGACAAACATTAATGAGATTTTGGCAACAGCACAAAACAAGTTAATGCATAATATTTCAAAGAAAATAGTATCAAAATCATTTTTTGACCTGAAGTCAACAGCTATCCATTCATCTCAATTACTTACTGCTCTGTGGCCCTGCACAATTAGCGATCAATTAGCAGTCCCATGCATCTCTCTCACTGTTGCTCTCTCTCTCTTCTCTCTCTCATTACTGGGATGAGAGCTGGCTGACAAAAAGAGGTGGGTGAGATGTGAAAGAGGGCAGCTGAGGAGAGAAACAGCAGGAAGGAAGAATGAAAGAGATGGGTGTCAAAGAGATAAAGGTGGCAGGGTAGAGAGACGCACCAGTCCAGGCTTGTTGGAGTTGCTCTGTGTGCTGGACAGACTGCCAGTGGTTTTGGATCATCAGGTCAGAAAACAGTGACGGAAATGAGTCCCGGCCAGTAGCCAAACAATACCGCTGTGCTTGGCTACTGGCCACCATGGCAGCTAGTTGCAAATTGCCTGGAAATAATTTCCTTCTCTAAATCAAATTTGGCAGCTCAAGTTAAATTTGGAAAGTGAGGTAATTTACAAGATCAGTATACTGACACCATTACTGTTGTTGCTGACAAATGCCACATCAGTAAGGCTAATTAGTAATGTAATAGTTGTGATCATTATTTGTGCCTTCGCTGTTGCATCAGATCATGCTTCATTCTCAGGTTAGCTATCCGACCAATCACAGGTGTTTGTTTTGACCACAATCACTATTATTAAAAAATGCACAATATATACAATAGAATAACAGAGTATGACAAATTAAATATCAGATTATAGAATATATAAGATAAAACAAAAATGCACAGTATATATACAATGAAATAGAGTAGTGTTAAATGATCTGCCTAGGTGAAAAACAGTGAAAAACAGTAGTGCAAAAATTTAAATACATACATATATATGATTTTATTTATATTTATATATCATTTCTCCAAAAAGACTACAAATAATAATCCTAAATAATAATCCTAGAGAATTCATTGGGGCCTTACGGACTGCTCGTCAGTGCCATGAATAAATCTGCTAGCTCATTGAGCTGGCCATTTTCTGCTGCATGAAGGAGTGTGTGGCGCTGGAAATGATGTATTGTAAATGTTGTCCCACTTCCTGTTTCGACTGTATGGTACTAGAGAACAGGCGATAAAGAAGCATTATGTTGTCACGTGCAGATCAAACAATGTAAAATTCATGTGAATCAAATGTTTGTCACGCAATATCTAATTCCTGTTTCCTTAGATGGAGCAGTTAGTATAACTCAATATTGGCATGTAGATGTCCTCAGGCCATGACTTTTATTAAGTATGTCAAGACTGAGGCACATTTGACCAGTACCATGAAACGAGAAAATGACTAGTGATCAACAAGGCTAATGAGGATAGAATCAGGGAAACAAGAGGATTACGTTTATAGAAACCTTTGATGAGTAGCTGACACAAACATTGAAAGCATTTTTTCAGTAATATCAGCTTTTAAACCAGTGGAGTCTCACAAAGAAACCATTCATTTCTCAGGTCCTGTGTGTCCTGCCACAGTGTCAAGAGACTGAGCTTTTGGGTGAAGTGTCAGCTAAATCATTTCAAGTTATGAAAGGACAAAAAATCCCCCCGTTGACGCTTTTATTCTGTTAGATCTCATCGACCTGCAGTCCTCAGACACTTATTTTTTGATGGAGTGTGGAGATTTACCTTTTTCTTAAATGACTACCTTGGCCCACTTTTTCTCGGCCAGCTCTGTCTAATTCTGATCGTTTCCCAGAATGACTTTCAACTGACTCGGCAGAGAAGAGGCATTCAGCTGAGTGTGGCTGGAGAGAGCAATAATGACAACAGTAGCAGAGGGAGAGTTTCTCAGGTTGAGATACAGTAAGTTTGTACTTTATACTCCTCACACATTTAGTCTTGGAGCTGCACCTCTGTATTCAGGCTGCACTGGGAAGACAAATTGCTGTCTATGTTTACTGCTGTTGTAAATACAGCTGAAACATTTGTACGACTGTAGCTGCTGAGCATATTCCAAACCATCACCTTAGATGTTGACACACAAATGCAAAGTGCATCATCATCATCAGGTGCAAACACTAACCGCACACTAAACGCTGTCCTGACTCAGGGCATTGATGCCGAAGTGTAGCTTCCACCCTCCGGTTCCCCCTCAGGTTAACACTGTTGGCTCTGCCAGCACTGTTGCCATTGTTTGCTCTCTTCAGGCTGTTAACACCATTAGCTGCTAGGCAACGGCAGAGCTGAGAGCCATGTGGTGCAAATTGCTCAATAATAGATATTTTTCAGAATTCCAAATTTAGCCTCTCTAATATATTTAATTTAAATAGTTATGCATCTGTTTCCTGGCTCTTAAGCTTGTGTTTTGTCCTGCTGTAACATGTGAATATCACCACTTCGGAAACATCCTTATCTTAATATTATCTCAACAGTCTTATCTTATCAACCTATTGATCAAGGGATAGGTTTATAACAAGGGGGGAAAAGGTCCTGACCTATCCACATATCTAGGATTGTTATGGAAATAAACAAGTAAATACGAAATATAAACCAATGACAAAATAAAAAAATATATCATGAATTTGATGCTCTTACAGTATGTTGAATTTATCATTTATTATCAATTAACAACATCATACATGTATAAAATACTTATTTTTTACATGTAGAAAAAGGGGAGGTGCTAAGTAAAAATAAGTAATAATTCTGATTAATTTGGTCTAACCATTTATGTTTTTTTATTGATATCTTCGTTGACGTTTTTAATTTTGATTTAATTAGTTTTTGTCTTTATTTGTATTATTTCTGTTTCAGTTATTTAGAGTCACTGTGTTTACTGTTAATATTATGTTTGTGTGTATGAATAAAAAAATAAATGAATTTGGATCAGATCTATTAACATTTCCAGTTTAGTTCTTATGAAACAAATGTGCATTAATGTGTCCACGTTCAGAGAATAAAATGTAATCTTGTATGTATCAAAAACGAAAATGAGGGAATTATTGATTTTATTGTTGATTTTTGAGTAATTCTTTTTTAAGTATTGTTGTGTGAATACTTATTCATCAGCACACTATTGTGATCCATATCTTTATTCTTCAACTTCAACTAACATTTCTTCCTCACTCCTTCTGCATACTTACAGCTACTAAAACTATTCAAAATTCAAAGGATTCAGTTATTTAGGACATTAGTGATTTATATTTTCTTGTTTCTGCCTCTTGCATGTATCAAAAACGAAAATGAGGGAATTATTGATTTTTCAAAACAAATATAACAAATAGCATGGAGTTTTCTACAACAAATAGATAAGATAGTTAGAATTAGAAACCCTATCTAAACTTGGAAAAGAGGCCTGTGTCTGTTATTATGACATGTCATCACATTGGCAGAATGAGGGTGTGCCACGTTTGTCCTCTCTGAAGATGAGCAGCCAAAAGTACTGAATACAAATGAAGCTTTGACTGTAGATAGCTTTTCTTCTTTTTTTACTCCAAATACTGAAATGAAATAGTATTTCTAAATTAAATGGAATTGGATGGAAGTTGGTTTGACTTCGTCCATTGGCTGAAGAAGAGTGTGAATCTCATGCGGTTCTTACTGAACAGTGACACACTGGAGGGCTCCTGTCTTCAGCTAATCACATCCATGAGAAACAGCTACATAACAGACTGATAGAGGAGGCAGTGGAGCGTGCATGCACACAGACACACAGACACACACACACTCACACTTTTCTGGTATCACTGATGCCTGCAGTCATTCTGAGTGTGATATCCCGGACACAAGGTATCGCCTACAGCTCTCTCTCTTGCTCTCTAACTGGGTATATGTCGGTAACAAGCAGCTGAAGGTAGCTGACCAAGTGTGTTTGTGTGTGTGTGTAGGTCTCATCTAGGAAAGATTGCCAATGTTTTTCTGTCTGGTGCTTGTGCCCACATTCATTACCTGTTCTGATGGAGCTGTGGCATGTACACACACACACACACACACACATCCCAAGTACACCAGTGCTTTCGTGATTACCATTGATTGATTGCATTGACACAAGTTTTACTCATTTGTTCTTCTATTCACAGACGTGTGGCAAAAGCACACCACAGTCTGTGGAGAGACTTCATGAAATGCTGAAAGTCTGCAGGTCCTGATCACCACCATGGAGAGTGGGAAGTAATCTTTAATCTTCCAGACCAGAAGCCCTATGACTACTAAAGATATTGATAACCAGGAGGATCCGCAAATGAACTTCACTCCAAATAAAATACTGCAGTAAGCATGTGTCCATGTGTCCAGTACTTTGAGAAGCTTGACTTATCTTTTGCCATCATGACACATATCCTCAACACAGTGGCAAGGTTAAACTTTAAATGGGTTATAAGACTGAACTGTTAAAGTCAGATTTTTGATATCTTTTACAGTTATCACATTATCACAGTTTACATTTTATGCTGTTTTCAGACCTATTCTGAGATTAGAACAGGAACTCCCATAATACATAATACATACCATGTTAACTCAGACCAGTAGCAGTACCACTACCAGTTTTCAAACCTGCTCTGATGCTCAGATTGCTTGTACTACACACACAAATTTCACACAATGTGTTCATCAAGGAATCCTACTTGTAACACGTAAAAAATGTAAGCAAGAGGAGTTCCCAGGTCTCTTAATTGCATCCCCGTTTCCCTCACTTGCGTCTTTAACAAACTGCATTGAGTATTTATACACAGTCTGTGGTATTTATACTGTGTTCTTTGTCCTGCTTATAAGTGCACATTCTACCGATTCTACCGGCGGAATGCGTTTATCATATTATTAATTATTTCCGTCTGTATGTTTTGAAATTCTGATATCACTATTAATTAACCCAGAATATTACATTACATTACATTCATTTAGCAGATGCTTTTATCCAAAGCGACTTACAATTCAGAGTCGATCACATTTCTACACCGTAGGCACAACTACGGGAGCAATTTTGGGGTTAAGTGTCTTGCTCAAGGACACATCAACATGCGACTAGCAGAGCGGGAGCCGGGGATTGAACCACCGACCCTCTGATTGGAAGACGGCCCTGCTATCCACTTAGCCACAGTAAAATATGATTATGGTTTCACTTGAATACTGGAATTAATTTATTAGGCTCCATGTCTCAGGGGAAATTGAACACTCAGGAATCGCCACCGCTCAACACAGTGGAAAGGTGATACAATTCCCCCGGCTTTCAAGAGTCACTCCCCTTCTGAAGAAACCATCACTTGACCCCTCTGATGTCAAGAACTTCAGACCGGTTTCTCTTCTACCCTTTCTATCCAAATTACTTGAATGTGCTGTCTTTAACCAACTGTCTTCCTCTCTCCACCAGAACAGCCTCTTGGACCCCCACCAGTCCGGGTTCAAGGTGTGTCACTCGACAGAGATGGCCCTCATTGCGGTGACAGAGTCACTTCACACCGCGAGAACGAACTCTCTCTCCTCTGTCCTGATTCTGCTGGACCTGTCTGTGGCGTTTGACACAGTGAACCACCAGATCCTCCTCTCCACCCTCGAGGGGATGGGCGTCTCATGCTCTGCACTCTCCCTGTTTGCATCCTACCTGACTGGTCAATCCTACCAGGTGACATGGAGGGGAGCCGTGTCGGAACCACGCATGCTGACTACGGGGGTTCCACAAGGTTCAGTCCTGGGCCCCCTTCTGTTCCTGCTCTACACAACATCTTTGGGTTCTGTTATTCGCTCGCATGACTTATCTTACCAGCTGGTCTTGTCATTTCCCCCCGGTGACACTCAAGTGGAGGCACGCATTGCTGCGTGCTTGGCTGACATCTCGAAGTGGATGGCGACACACCACCTGAAGCTCAACCTGGACAAAACCGAGCTACTGTTCCTCCCGCGGAAGGGTTGCCCGCACCGAGACCTGTCCACGCCAACTCGGACTACGAGGAATCTGGGTGTGACCCTGGACGACCAACTGTCGTTCTCAGCAAATATTGCATCGGTTACACGCTCCTGCAGATTCCTGCTCTACAACATCAGGAGGATTCGCCACTTCATCACTGATGAGATGGCGCAGGTGCTAATCCAGGCTCTTGTCATCTCCCTTCTCCGTTCTTTACACTAGCTCCCTGTAAGAGCTTGCATCCAGTTTAAGACTCTGGTGCTAGCCTACAGGGCAGTGAAAGGAACAGCTCCTTCCTATCTCCAGGCCATGGTCAAAATGCATACATTTCACATTCTGCTTGACTTCCCACATCCGCACACTCACGGGTGAAATCTTTCTTCATAGTTCGCTGTGTGATTGAGTTGTGGTGGTTTAAGGTTGTTGTTGGTGTATTTTGGTGTTTTGGGCGGACAGAGAACCGTGTTTCTTGTCTGGGATGGCGTCCTCTGAGACGCCGTCCATGTCTTTGAGGCATGGAGTTCGTGTTCAGCGTGGGACACGCTAACCTGTCCTATGCCTCCAGGATGAACAGAGGTGTGCTGGTGTTTTTGAAAGAGGAGCGTTTTGTGGCGGAGTTAATATCGAGCAGCGTCTCGCTGAACGGTGTGTATCTGCAGGTTTCCCCGCTCGCAGTGCCCTCCACCCAGGTCACCGTCTCCAGTGTTCCCCCGTTCATCCCCAACAAGGTGTTGGAGTGGGAGCTGTAGCGCTTCGGGAAGCTGGTAAGCAGCTTCAGGACTGTGGGTCTGGCTTGTAAAAACGATAAACTGAAACATGGCCAGTCCTTCAGGAGACGGGTGTTCATGTTCCTTACCTGTCCTTCACAGACGCTGGAGGTCTCCTTTAGGGTGAAGCACAGGGAGGGACACTACATGGTGTACGCTAGCACAGGTAGCATCAGGTGCTTTGAGTGTAGGGAAGTGGAGCACACACAGGCCAGCCAAAGGGCACCAGTGGAGGAGCTCGATCACACCGGAGCTCCGCTAAATGATGAGCCGGTGGAGGTCGCTGCTCTGCGGAGGGAAAGTGGAGGAGGCAGCAGTAAAGGGCCGACAGCTGAAGCTGACCAAAGTCAGGCTGCTGGTCCAGAGGTGAGTGGGGGGGCTTGTGTTCTTGAGGAGGAGATGGAGTACGACTCTGACGGTCTCTCTGACGAGAACTCACAGTTATTAACTGGAGATCTGTACAAGATCCAGTTCCTGGATGAAACGTTTGGAAAATCTGTAGATGTTTTCGACTATTTTCCAGACGCAGAAAAGTTTATTGAAAGTGTTACAGAATTACAGACAGTGGTCAGTTTGGTGACATTAGATGAAAAGAAACGTTTCCGTCTGAAGAAGCACATGACGAGTCTCAGAAAACGAATGAAGAGAGATGAAGAGAAAGGTTCCTAAAGGTTAAGAACCTCTAAGTGAGTCTATGATGGATGTGATTCACTTAATCTTTCGGTTACTGGTTATTCTAGCTGTCTACATCACGGCTCTGTTTCTTTTCTCAGTACACAAGGTGAGGGTTTGTTTTTTTAATATTGATGAGGTGACAGGAATGTCTATTGGACGGGAATGGCTGCTACCTCAGCTCTCTTACAGGGGGAGGGTCTTAACTGTCAATGACTTGGTTGCCTCGACCCTTTGGCACAGACTGGTAGTCCTACCTCTACCACAGGGCCTCATTGAAGAAATCCAGAGGACAGCTGTGGACTTCTTCTGGTCAGCGCTTCACTGGCTGAGATCTGCCGTGCTGTACCTGCCGGTCCAGGAGGGAGGGCAGGGCCTGGTGGACATCGCATCACCCATCACAGCCTTCAGACTGCAGACAGCTCAGAGACTGCTGTACAGTTTCGGCCTGCCATGGACTGATACTGCCTGTGTGCTGCTGAGGAGGGCTGGACGCTTAGGTTGTGACAAACACCTGTTCCTACTTCAGCCCCAGTCAGTCAGTGGTTTTAACTGGTCCCACACCGTTCTACCAATCCGTCTTACAGGCGTGGCAGGTTTTCACAGTCCCTCAGGGAGCTGTGACGACGCCACTGATCAAAATCTCAGCTCAGGCTGGTGGAGGAGGTCTGTGCCTCCCTGCCAGAGGGAAGAGACCGTACTATCTGACCAATGGGACGATGAAGGAGTGAGGGTGTCGAGGTGGACCGAGTTGGCACGGGATCCTCCCCAAGGATCGCAGACTGACAAAGAACACTGAACTCCGTGAACATTTGGAGTCTGAAAGACTTTCTGGTTTCAGCCAGAGACAATGCTCTTGTTCTGAATTTATTTCTGTTTTCTTTAGTAGTTAAAGTTAGTTTTTTCTGTTTTTTGCATGAATTCATTTTGTTGTAGCTTTTGATCAACTGTAAATGGAACTTAACAAGAAATAAAGATACCTTTAAACCTCTCTCTCTCTCTCTGGTGAGTGTGCAGTGTGAAATGAGGAAAACATGGCAGCTGACTCTGACAAAGCCGCCGTATCCTTGCCGTAACACACCACACATAATTTCTGGATGTAGAAGTAGCTAATATTGTCCTTGTCGTATAAAAATTACTGTGGAATCCCACAGATTTACACATTTGACACAGAAGCCGTTAATTGAGAGGAAAACATGGCAGAGCAGGACAATCATGTAAGTAAGCTGTAAAAGATAAAACATAGTACAATCTCCAAATGAGAAAGTTTGCCAGAGATATCAGTCTCTCTCTCTCTCTCGCTCTCTCTCTCTCTCTCTCTCTCTCTCTCTCTCTCACTAATTCTTTCTTCTCCCTCTCTCTCTCTCCCTGTCTGTGTCTCTCTCTCATACAGTCATTCAGGTCTTAGAGACTTTTAGAGGACCCCCCCCCCCACACACACACACACACCCCATTTCAAAATAAAAGCCCCAAAGAGTGAATTCTAATTGAAATGCTTGTGATGAAGCCAAGCATTTAATAACCTCTGTTTATGTGTGTCAGACATTATGATTATGTCTCCTCTCCCCCCCACCCAGCACCACCCTTTCAAAATAAAAGCCCCATGGATTAACTGTATTTAAACAAGCTCAAAATTAGGCTTTTTTTGTTTAAAAAAATGAATGCTCTTACTAATACTGCGACAACTACTACTACTACTACTTCTACTATAACTTTTGCTGTTGCTACTATTACTACTACTGCTACTGCTTTTACTGCTACCATCAATATTATTACTACCACTACTACTGCTACTACTACTATTACTATTCATGCTACTAAAAGTAGTAATACTACTACAGCTATTAGTACGACTGCTACTAGTACTACTACTACTGCTACATCTTCTACTGCCATTACTATTACTATTACTACTACTACTGTGATATTAAATACTACGACCAATACTACAGCTACTACTATGACTACTGATACTACGTCTTCTACTACTTCTTCTAATTACTAATACTTCGACTACTAATAATAGTTCTACTACAACTACAACTTCTACTACTACTACAAATATCACTACTACTACTAGTAGTTATTCGAATGCTACTAATACTTCTAATAATACTTCTACTACAACTTATACTACTACAAATATAACCACTGATGAATTGTTTTAAGCCACAGAAACTGTTCAAATATCAAAATGTTCAGCTCTTTCAGGAGAGGTGTGATATGACTTTTCATATTTGTAATCTTTAAACTTTTTGAATTATTAAGCTTTTGCAATTTGTTTTTGAATTGGATATCTATTTTCAGCAATGTTTTTGCCATTAATTTCAGTTTTCAGCATTCCAACGCATTTTCAGCAGGAAATGCTTTTTCTAGTTTTCATTGTGGTGACTTTTGCTGTATACCCTGAGCTATATGACTTTTCCAACAGTAGCAGTCAAACTGAGACTTTGCTGGGACTTAACGACACCTAATCCATTGTTTTCTGATTGATTGATTTATTGGTTGAGTACCTTTGTGATACACATATCATCTCGGTCACCTTTAAATCCTACCATGCTCTCACAACTATAGGAGCAACACAGAGGGCTATTTGTGCTCTTTTGCCGTGGCTTTCAAATCTCAGGTTTCAGACTGTTATAACGGTCTGATTGATCTATATCCATATCTTGATTTAGAAGGGACAATGTGTAAACAGCACGTCCTCTTAAAAACCCTGGAATAGAGCGTTGACAAAGAGCGATAAGGCTGTATAGGACTGTGGTTGTTTTAGGAAAGATGCAAATACTTGTGTTTTTGGCATCACTTACTCGTTTGTTCTCTCCAGTCTGATATTGATAAACTTCTCAACATCCCCTTCTCATTATAATCAAGCTGAGAGAGAACGGCAATGCCAGTACCTGCAGAGAGAGCCTAATTAGCAGTGTTTAGACACCCTCAGGTTGCTCCTGGTGTTTGGCATTTCTAAGATGGAGGTGCATATTGAGTCGTCAGCATCACTTATCTCCAGTGTTCAGCATGAATGATGGTGTTCATAGACTTTAGCCCTGTAGCAAGGGCACAGAGAGGGATTTGAGAAAACATGGCTGCAGGCTGACTCTCACCACTTTCACAATCCCACAGCCTCATGACCCGGCTGGAGTTAAAGTTTGCACGTTAAGTGTGTACAAGCCAAGCAGATAAACAATTTCAACCAAATTAATGAGACTGGAATGTCATTTTGAAATGTCATTTTCAGGAGACCAGGCTTAAACTTGCATTCTCTCTAATGTCCATCAGGGGGTGACTCCTCTGGTTGTATAGAAGTCTATGAGAAAATGACTCTACTTCTCTCTTGTTTCATTACCTCAGTAAACATTGTAAATATGAGTTTATGGTCTCAGTCTCTAGTTTCAAGTCTTCTTCAATACAGCATGATGTTCATTTTGTAAATGATGGTCCATTTAGAGTCAAACAAGATCTCAAGATCCAATATTCTCTGTTCAACAGTGCAGGTTTGATACAGAATGCGTTATTTTCAGGAGAGAGGATAGCAACAACATCAGTGAGGCACTTCTTCACGAATTACTGTACAGTTTTTAGCAAGAGAAATGTCCCAAGCTATGATATGATCCAAATATGACCGTTTCTGAGTGCAGAGTCACATTCTCTGACTGACATTTCAGCGCGTTTATCTTGTGCTTGTGAAGTTCGGAGCCTTTAGGAAACCCCTGGCCCACGACAGCGCAGAGTGAGGAAATGGTGCTTGAGGTTCGAAGACTTAAATGCAACAGTCGAGTATGGCATATCAAGCAAACATTACGTTCAGCAAAAAAAATGTAATTCCTCCCATTCAGATCTTCATGTGCTTAGCTTTCATGTGTTTCTGACTCTGCCAAGGAGATTCAGAGATTCAGAGTCAGTAGCCGAGCTCAGTAGATTTTAGTAGATTTTCCATTGAATGTCTGAGAGCGTGAGTATGTTTATGTTTAGGCTGCTAGCAGGCTACGTGCATGGCTCTCTCGAGTTTTCTTTGTAAATCCCATAACAACAAACTTATTTTTTTATTTTGAAAATAATCCCCAATGAGATAATTTCTCGCATATGTAAGTGCATGCATTTTGATATGTTAAAAATACAAAACATTCTCATGAACATAAACAGATAAAGAGTCGCATTTGGGTTGGACTGTTTACTGCACAACCAGACTTTTAGTCCCTTACTTTAGCTTCTAAAGCAGAGGTCTTCAACAGGGGGTCCGCGAAATTTTTGGTTGATTAGACAATAAAAAAAAGAATCAATGTTTTTTTTTTCTCTAAAATAAATCTGTCCATCATTTTAATAGTTCAGTATTGTATGCAAGATAACAGGTATGTTTATGCATGGCAGTGGCACTAATAGGCCATCACTCATTTTTCGTTTCCACATTCATGTTTGAAATAAAAACATCAATTTGAATAGCTTGTATGCATGATTATCATGCAATTGACAGACAATGTTGATATTGGCATTGGTATCAGTTGACAAGGTGTGTTTATAAATGTCAGTGGCTCGGCCACCCTACTCACTGTACCTTGCATTTTACCTTGCATTTTACATTTTAAAATAAAAACATGAACATATGAACCTGTGTATTATTTGAATAGCTTAGTATTGAATGCACAATAAGGAGGTATACACGGTACTAGGCCCATTTAATATAAAACACAATTGTATACAATATATATATATAGTCGGGGGTCCCTGCTCCATCTCTCTATCACTTTGGGGGTCCTTGGCCTGAAAAACGTTGAAGACCCCTGATCTAAAGCAATACAATGATTAGATTCAAAACACGGGTAGTTAAGAATTCCTACAAATAAATAAACTTAATCAAAAACTGTCTGACAATTATGACACCAACAACAATCACGAGCCAGGAGACAGATGTAACGTCAGTGGTGAAGGGAAGCCACACTACGTGTCCTCCGACCAAAACGATGCTAAACAACTGTGCCTGCTTTCAGTGACTTTACATGCAATCACACTTCCTCTATATTTAGAATTACAGCATCGACATTGATGATCAAATTTGACTGACAGAGAGAGAGATAGAACCAGAGGGAAAGAGAATGAGACGGAACAGTGATTTGTCCAAACAGTGTTGACCAGTGATTGAAGTGTCGCTTTGCTGATTGGATCTGGACAGCTTCATTCTGCGTATATGTAGGGGGGGAGGGAAACAATACGTTCTGTGGGTGTGAGTGTGTGTTTAGTCAGTCATCATCAGTGCTGCTATGCAAGGATGTACACCAGCATGACAGATGCACCTATGTGCATGATTGTGCACAGCATGTGCATGACAGAGTGTAAGGGAATATAAAGCACATGGAGGTAAATAAATACACAGGACGCCCCTTATTTTGTACTTATCCCTGTGAAGAACAAATTAATATAAATCAGTGGGAAAACCCTAACAAATCTAGCCATACAAAGTGTGTGTGTGCATGTGTGTGAAGCAGAGAGAAAGATTGTGATTGTGTGGCCCTTTGCCATCTTGCCTGTCTTGTTAGTAAAACAGATTGGTGGCAGTGACTCAAAGGGAAGCAACCGCTAATGCTTCTGTTAGAGTTGTTCTTTTCTCTTCTCCTGTTTGCATTATGTATCGCTTCTAGCACTCCTTTCTCTAACACCTGTTAGTACACACACATACACACACAGATTTAATAAGACCCTCGATACTGCCGGCAATTACCAATTCATCACTCCCCTATCACAATGCTGAAACTACAAACACATCCACACTCACACTCACACACACACACACACACACACACTCTTGAAGATGAAGCAGGGGGATCTGTGATCACAGGCGGACAGACATATACCTGACCAGAGAATATTACACTAACAAAGATGAGTTGTCAGGTAGCATGCATAACATTTTTTCATGTGACATTTTCATACAAAATGTATGTACAATAAAGAAAATGTATTCATTTTAATATTCCAAAGTGACTCAACTTACAGTTTAGCACCAGCTTTAACATTCACTGATCTACACTTGATCTGTGATGGTTTTCATATTTTATGGTGTGTTGGAAATGAACAGAAGAGGAACTGGCGAAACAAGAAAGAAAGGAAAGCAGAGGAGAGAATAAAAAGAAGCATACCAACAAAAACAATTCAACTTTATCAACAGAAAATCAAAGTACTTCACTTATACGGTGATAAATAAGTTACCGTGGATATAAATTAAATTAGACTAATTTGGTCTTGTATCTTCGTGGTGCTGAAAGGAAGCGTCCATTCCATGACACTGAGCTCCTACCAACAGTGACATCAGGAGACAAAGCAGCCAGAAGCCATTCATTTTCAATGAGAGGCACAGAGAGCCGAGCAGTGGCAACTTTAATCGAAATAAGCAGAGATGTAATGCAGTGATGGCCACTTGAATGGCAGGTATCTTTATCATTTGCTTTTCTGTTGTCTCAACTTCATCATCATTAAAACTGACAAAAGTAGACCCGAGGTCAGAGAAAGAATTCAAAGGACATCTGGTCAGTAGGTGGTGCAATATAATACAGTATATACGGACAAACTAGTAGGGCCGAATTCTAGTGTCTGTTCTTTTGGTCTGATGCAGTTTTTCATTGTTTGGGCCTCTTAGTTTCATAGAAGGTAAACGTTAATGCTTCCAGCAGTTTGTGTTTGGTCTTTTCCTGTTTCAGCATGACAACGCCAGCGTGCACAAAGCCAGCACCATGAAGAAATGTTTTGCCCAGTTTGGTGTGGAAAAGCCGACTGGTCTGCACAGAGGCCAGACCTCAACCCATTGCCACACCTTTGAGATGAACTGAAATGCAGAGAATGAACCAGGTCGTATCACTCAGCATCAGTTTCTGACCTCACTAATGCTTTTGTGACAGAATGGGAGCAAATCCCTTCAGCCAGGTTCCAACATCTGGTGGAAAAGCTGAAACCATGCCCATGGTTTTGGAATGAGATGGGAGCAAAACTGTAATACTTCAATTAATAGCCCAGGATTTCAAATTGTTTATTTAAACCAGTATGAATACAACTTGTATACATTTTGGCTATTGAATAACATATAAATTATGAATCATTCATTTGATCCAGCTCCAAAGCCGTTAATGGTGCTCGTTTTTTGTGACTCCACCACATGTGGGGTAAAAATTGCTCCCTGCTTGTATAATTATCACAGAGTTATGCTGTTAATAACTTACAGTATTCATTTACATAGTATAGAAAACTTCCAATGTGTAATGCAGCACAATTATGGAGAGAGAGACAATGGTGGAGGGAGGTGTTGTGAAAAAAAGGGGAAAAAAAGTATGATTACAAGCTAGTGTTGTGTGTTATGCATAATGCATCTGGCATCTGTTTTATTGAACATCATGATGTGTTTCTTTATGGTTTTTAATATGTTGTCAGCTATTCAAGGCTTCTCCATGCAATTACTTAGTGGCAGCTTATAACGCCAGTACTTTACATCCCGCTGCATGGGAGGTACACACACACACACACACACACAATCTGTGAGTTGTCAGTGCACATACATCTGAAGGCTTACACACTTCAACATGGATATTATCTTTGTATGTACATATATGAAAGTGAGAAAAACACACAATGGATCCATCATATAAGCCCACGCACAAACACCAACACACACAATACACACCGTATGAAAGGATACACATTTGCACATATTATAAACACACTGACAGACATTTATACACATTAACTTAAACAAACACACACACACACATAATATCGTAGGCGACACTAATGACATAGAGAAGTATTTGTAAGCCAAGCAATATGCATGCCTGGAGACTAGTATCACTGAATAAAGCTGCCTAACAACAGGAGGGAGGAACTGTCTCATTGTGTGGAGTTTCTCTGGGGAGCGTCATGTTTGGAGAGCAGCCCTTATCACTGCTGGTTGTGAATATGTATGTCCTCTCTTTATTTTTCCCACTCTCTTTGGAATTACAGAAAAAATACATTTCGATGATTCTATTTTTTTAAGGTCAGTAAGTTCATAGATTGTGTGAAGGAAAGGAAAATACCCAATAGTGTTTGAGTCCCACTGACCAACAGAGAGTACAAACCACATTGTGGGGACATGTGTCTCTAAGAGACGAGGTGGTGATTTCATGCTAACACTTGATCACACATTGGAGGATATTTACTCTTTATGATTTGCAAAACCTTTATGCCACTTTATATGCAATTTGTAAATCACATGAGGTCCCCTGGTAATAATGTACAAGTCCTTTGTGAATAGGGCCTAATTTACTTTATGACTATTTTGTGCAGGTGAAATAGAGAATAGAAATGGTGACAATAGAAATAGTGCATTCCTGAAAATGTCTTGTTAGAGCTCATGCAATGTGTTTTTCAACATGTCATGTTAGAGGCTGTGCCTCTGCCTCATTCTTCATGTTTCCCCTCCCTCATGTGTCTTGTTGGTCACCTGTTTGTTCCATCACTTTCTGTTGGTGGTTGTCTGGACGAATCACTCCAGTCCCTTCTGCTGCTAATCAACCTGCACACCTAAGACTCATCAAGCCCCTGCAGTTTATCTAACCCGTTTTTACACTTCAGTCTTTGCCAGATCGCCAACGTGGTCCTCACACCTCAGCAGAACTAGACTCTAGGCTACCTTTCCTTGTGTTTACCTGAACCTGGTCCTTCCTCTGCCTCATTCCCATCCTGAGATCCATGTCTGCCTGCCTCCCAGCCGATGGCCTTGCGCACATTGTGCCGTGCAAGAACTAAAAAGTTGACAGGCGCAGCAACAGTAACTTAGAGAGGTCATAACTATTGTAACATTTGATTTAAACTGCTCGCTTTGATCATTTCAATTCAGTTTCTTAATCCATCATGGCGGTCAAAAAAACAGACCCTTCAAAGAGAGACATTACAAATCCATCCACTCTTGGAAAACTTTCAACAAAAAAAGTTCAGCTTCTCTGGCACCTTGTAAAATCGGTGCATGCAAACCTGTGTTTCCCTGCAAGACTACAACAAAGACAATAAACTGACATGTGTTGCTGCACGGCAAGCATCACTGCTGTTCTTCTGATGGAGATAGAGTTAGAGTAGGGAAGGATAGGAGGACAAAAGGGAAAGAAAGACGGAGGCAGATGGAGAGGTAAAAGTTTGGCGAAAGATTCATTCAGTAGTGTCTCAGTGCAGCAGCACAGAGATATGGTTTCTCTGTTCAGGTTGCTGCTGGAACTGACATATGGTTCTGCCAGCTGTCTCAATACTATCAATGGAGATGTCAGTGTGGTGACATGGTGGGCATCAAGTGTCTCTACTATTGGCCAGGTTCTGCTTTGTCATACACTTACTGCAGGTATTTATAAAAATGGTGCTGCCAATGGTGCTGCCAAAAGTGACATTTGTTTTAGTCATGTGAATTAGTGGTGTCACGGATCACGGATCGATCCGTGATCTGTTCGGATCAGCCCTCACGGTTCGAATCACTTGTGAACAGCGGATAAATCGAGTATTTTTTTTCTTTTTTTTTTACAGTGTAATCATCATAGTGTGTAATAAAGTTCTACTGCTGCTGTTCCTTTTCAAGTAACAAGTCCCCGAATATCAATGCAGAGTGTCAGTGAACAGATATAAAGCAGTGGTGTGTTCACGTGAACGGAGCAGCTTAGAAGCATTTAACGGTGAAGTCATGGCGAGCGGAGGAACGTCAGAAGCCGCGGCGTCATTTAAGTCGCAAGTTTGGGAACATTTTGTCTTCCCTGTAACGTATAATGACGGATGAGTGTGGTGGACGAAACCGTTACAGTATGTAGGCGTTATTTAAAGAGAGACACACGAAAACGGCAAAGCATCGGCATGTCCACACACATGAAGAGCCACCATCCCGTCTGTCAGCGACGGGGACACTCCGGTGTAGAAAACAAAGGATTTCTAAATCTGGTTAAAATGCTTGAGCCACGCTACGAAGTCCACTCACGCACCCACTTCAGTGTGAAGCTGTTCCAGACCTCTATGAGAAGGAAAAGACTGTAGAGACCACTTTCACCACGGCGGAGTGATTCTTAGTCCGTGCTGTAGACACGCCCCCTCTGTGAGCGTCACACACACACACACACACACACCTGGTTCAGGTGCTGACAGAAGCATCAGAGTGAAGCTAGACAGGCCCAATAATATTCCAGTCACCACAGAAAGGTCGACCCTCTCCCCAGACAATGGAGATATTCTCATCTTTTTGAAAATAATGTCACAGTAATGGTAAACATTATTGTGTATTTGAATGGCATCACCTGACAGGAAGTAAACACAGACCCAAGTTGTTGCCGAGCAGTTCAGTTCAGTGTAAACAGTGGAAGCTAGCTCACTGGCTGTTTCTTTCTTTCAGTATTGATGAAAGGACGAGGATATCAGAATTGAGTATTCTTGAATGTTTTATTTATTTATTTCATTTTGTTTCAAATTGGACATCTTCAATATTTTTGTTTTCATGTAAGACTATAGCCCAAAGTTCTTTGCTTTAAGTGTTCTTGAAGTTCTTTAATTAATAAATGGAAAGCAAAGTTATATTTGTCTGCTCCCCTTTTCTTTGTTGATCCGAACCGTGACTCCTGAACCGTGATCCGAACCGAACCGTGAGGTTTGTGATCCGTGACACCCCTAATGTGAATTAATGAATGCATTAATGAATGCACATAATAAAAAATAGATCTCTGCAACTCGGCATTCAATTACATGGATAAAACAAAGACAAAACAACAATCAAACAAATGACTGAAAAGCTGTAGGTTGAAGCTTATTGTACCTATACCCTTTTTGCTCATTAATTCTAATAAGCAGCTCATTAACTACTATACAAAAGGCAAATCAAAAACAAAGAAGAAACAATAACAATGTTTCATAACTCAGCTTTCCTTGTCACAACCATTCCACGAGTTAACCCCTTTGACACATCGAATCTTCATATCTCTCCTTGCACTTCATTTAAAACATGGCAAATTCATATTGGCTCTCTCTATTTTCAAACAACCTCTGAATACATTAAGGAAGCGCATGATGTTGTGCTTTGTACATTGTCCATGCAGTTTTGAGATCAACTGACATTTAAAAGCATGTTAGTTAATAAACATTGTGTTGTTTGGTTCATGATAATCCGATCGATTTAGAAATCGAATAGGTCTCTTCTGTAACAAGCTGGATTAGTGTTGGTTTAGTATGCGTTTCCTCGTATCTAATGTATGGAACTACAAGAGGGCAATACAGTTGATAAGCAAGTTCTGATCAAAGTATCTTTAGTTTTGCAATCATTTTACATCATTTTACATTTTACATTTTACATTAATTGTGTGGTTTCCAACATAACTTATTATCACACCCATTTTATTTGTATACACTGTTTTTATTTCAACATAATTTGAAATAGCCATCATCCCTTACATTTTTTTATTTTGTACTTTGCTAGGATTTTGTTTAAATTGTCCCAATGGACCTCTCCTGGGAAAGCATTGCAGTGATGATATTGGTGATGATATCGCATTACTTTGACTGAGAATGACTGATGTGGCTTTTAAAGTGTACAATGTTTTCCCCTGTTCCCCGTTATGCAAAGTCAGATACTCTGATCAGGTTGAGATGTTGGACCCGAGTTCATTTAAAATGAGGATGAATTAGATGATCACTGTAAATTGATTTACTGTCTGTAAATGTCACTTTCATCAAGCTGTCACCCTAAATAGCAATGCTAATCCTTACAGTAATTACAGCTAATTGAATGATCTTCAACACACTTGTCTTTCATGTCTTCTTTCCTCAACAAATGTATAGTTTATTCCTTCAACTAGAGGATAATTACAGGGTTTAAAACAGCAGCCTATGTTATTAATAATTTATTTAACACACTGGAATGACTGGAATAAGAAGCAGCACCATTTACACTGGCAGCTTCACTACGGATAGACACCGAGCTGTGATGCCACCCCTCATCGTTCCAGTGCAAACTTGTTCTTTTGGTGTGAAGTGATCATTGCTTTAATTGCATAAATATCAGATCAAGTAATACTACAGAAATTCTTAAAACATCCCTGTTTATTAATAAACATGAACAAAAAAGCACTTATTATGAAAGGGTTAATACGTAAACATACGTATACGCCTGATTGACAGTTATCTTAATTGATCAATTACCAATTACCAACAACAAATAATCTAAATTATGAATGTTTCCTGCATAGGTTAGTGTATATTAGTATTGATACGAACTAAATAATTATAAACACCAAGAGGTTGTTGTTGTTTTTTTTTGCCCTATTTTCCACCAAATAAAATACGTCTGGAGCTGCAAAAGCTATTTGATATCACAGCTTTATATATAGTTGTATTATACAAAAACTATAGTTTGTTGTATTTATGAAAATGTGGAACAAGAATAAAGACAATGCTTGACATTTTATTGCTATTTTACCTGTTATAACAATATCAAACTCTTATGAAGAGGAGAAAAAAAACTGCAGCAGGACATTTTTTGGCGTTTGCAAATTTCCCGCCACATATCAAGCATACAGGTAAGCCACCATCATTGGCAGTGAAAGCAAATGAATACGTCCACACAGAATTAAACTCTATTTTTCTTCCGTGACTTTTCTTATTTTGGATTTATCCATTGATAGTTTACCGAGGGCGGGGGTCTGCAAATCATGATTACCCACCTGCAGGGAAAGGCACTTGATAGCTAAATAGGACGTAACGTACATTTTACAAAATATTAAAACATTTTTTTATTTTCAGTGACACAGTATCACCTCAAACTCCAAGACAAGAGGTGTTCCCTTTGAAAGATTGTCCACTGGGTAAAATATACATTAAATAAGAAATAAGTCATTTATTTCCATGTTATTTTTTGTCAAAGCCTCACGTCCACACTACTCCGTTTCCATATTAAAACGCATATGTTTTGCTACGTTCACACTACGCCGGAGTTTCTGAGCACCGAAAAGTGAGGAGTTTGAAAGCTCGGGGGTTACCTCATCGTGTGGACGCTCGTAAATGCATAAGTTTAGAAATTATGACGTAGTCGCCCACGTTCGGTACTTGATTGGTTCTTAGCAGTCACAACGTGTCCTTCCCTCATTCGTCACACCCCTATCACGTGACCCTTACCCGTAAATTCACAAACAATAGTATTGATTACCGATCGACTACCAGGTTAATTTAACATGGTCAACTGATTACAGGCGTTGTTACCTTGTCATCTTTACTAGCAGCTGTTCCGTTAAAGTCTGCATTATGGCGGAGGAAGCAGCTGTTATTGGAGCATTAGTGAGCGGCGTGACCAGTGGTGTTATCAGCCCTACGGAGCGGACGTCTGAAGTCATGCGGTTAGCGCTTTGACAACCAATCAGTGTACGTGAATATGTGAATGTGATATTTGTTTTCAGGCGTTTTAGTCTGGACAGAGATCATTTTGAAAACGATCCTCAAACACCATGTGGACGGAGATCGCTTTTGTTTGTTAAATCTCTGTTTTAAAACAAAAACGGAGTAGTGTGGATGTAGACTCAGGGAGCAACAGAGGGGCTGAAGAGCCGCGGGTTGCCGACCCCTGACTCAAGGCAACAAAAGTACTTGGTTGGGAAAATATTGTGGTTTGGGTTGAAATAAGTACCCTTAACTACTACACTAAACAAACGCAGTGTATGTACTACGTGTCAAAAGCAAGGTAGAATAAGCCAACATTGACTTGTCACAGACATTAACAGTGGTCTCCTGAGTGAAAGTCCTGTGTTTGTTTGACGGCCTCTCTCACTCATTTTATACTACATCAGTTGCTCTGCCCGTCTGATAATGATGTGGATGGGCTTACATTGGAGTTCGTTGAAAGCCCGGGGCATCTCATATCGATGCTAAAGGGTGCCTTGGAACATTGGCATCAGTCGGCAAAGGGCTTTGTCAAAGTGGTGGTATTCGATGAGTTGGTAGTGAGAACAGGTTGGATCACTGTTAGTATGTTTTCTAAGGTTTTCCAGTTGTGTGTGTTCGAAGTTAAGGTAACTGGACTGAATGTTTCAAGGATGGATTGAAATTAAAAACAAGTTTACAAAGCTCTGCAAAAAATTCCTACTCTGCTTAATACACAGGACCATCGGATTCTGCCAGTCTTTCATCTAAACCTCCTTAACACCGGGTAACCGGAGTGATGGCTGCAGGCTGTAACGGGTGTGGTAAAGACCCAGAAGCAGTACGATGGACACACGGAATAGTTGGAACGAAACTTTAGTCCAAGCAGAACACACAACAGGCAAACAGTCTTGGATGTAGAACGTGTAGAAATCCACTCGGTGGAACGCCAAGCCGTCAGTGGATAAGGCAGACATAAACCAAAGGAAGCAGAATCTCGTGGTCGGGGACAGAAGGCTGAGGCGTTTAACGGGGCAGAGGCAAGGCGGAGAAGTCCAAACCGGCAGGGTCAGCAACGGGAAAACAGTCGGAGGGTAAACGCGGGAAAGTCTGGCATAATGCGGAAAACGATCTGGCAGTGAGTGTGTGTGAGACTGGGGGTCTAAATTGTAGGTGCAGCAGAGTGAGCAGGTGAGAGTGATGAGCTGATGAGGTGAATGAGAGTCCCGCCACGTCATTTTATGTGGCCCGCGAATCCCCCAGCAAAAAAAAAAAAAAGATTTTTTTTTTTTTTTTTACAAAAATTAAAAGTTAGATGTGAAAATAAAAATATCCCCATGGTTGAAATTATGAGATGAGCCATTTGCGCCGCCGGTCTCGCCGGGGGCTATTTTGTGTTCATTCGCACTGGACGTGCCGGAGAGGGGGCGTGGCTTATCGCCCTGAAAGCCGTTCAACTGTCCGCCATTAACCATGGAAAAAAGAACCTCTATTTCTGCTAAGTAGGTGTTGAGGAAGTCACAGATATCCCGGGAAACTAAACTAAATATGTTAGGAGTAGTTACATTTACACCGTCTTACATTTACAACCGGCCCTTTGAGGGCGACCGTGATGCTGATGTGGCCCCAGAGTGAAAATGAGTTTGACACCGCTGAGATAGAGTGACAGGAGAGAAGGGGCAGAGCTGTGACACACGCATCAACTTCCTTTAAACGAAACTGGCCACAATCTGCAGCTCCATATTTTATAATACAATACAGGTAGATGTATGGCTGGGATGTGCAACATCATGTGATAGAGATTGTTTAGGTTCTAAACTAAACTTTCTGTCCCAAGGCCCAGACAACAATACGTTTACTCTGAGGAAAACTCCTAAACTGTGGGGGGGCTTTTTGGCAAAGTCCCCACACAATTGGCAGGGCGCATAGAGCAGCGACTTTGTGGAGGTAAAGAGATAAAAACAAAAGCTCTGTGAAGAGAAATAACTGACAGCTGCTGATAATGAGGACAGACATGAAGGACATCGGATACATGATGCATCAATAATTATATGTCGGATAAAACACCACAAACTGGTATTCAGCCCGCATTCTTTTTCTTTTCAGTTCTGGCTGTTATCAGTTGTACATTTCTTCTTCATTGCATGTGGCAATAGACATTCTATGACCGT
This sequence comes from Lycodopsis pacificus, assembly GCA_028022725.1. Lineage (NCBI taxonomy): Eukaryota > Metazoa > Chordata > Actinopteri > Perciformes > Zoarcidae > Lycodopsis > Lycodopsis pacificus. The sequence continues at coordinate 4,346,470 of CM051693.1, forward strand.
AACACCTGGCTTTGACATTATCACTCTACGACTGAAACACTCAAAAATGGGGGGACAAAGAATTGTGTTGTCCCCCGTATTGCAGCGACAGTGAAAGAACCGAAAAACATCTTGTAGCCATGTTTCCTACATTTATTTCTCTCCATCACTCACTCAAGCACTCAGCAGCCATATTGCCCAGCAGCTCCACTCTTTCATCTGTCTCTCAAATCAATAGGCCACATTGGGGACAACACTGGAGGAGAAAATCGAGTGCAAGTCATTTCCCCAAGCTCTGTTCTTTCTTGTACTCATATTGGCTTTCTATTAGTGTCTCTACCATGTGTGTGTATGTGTGTATGTCTGTTTTAAGGTGTGACAGCAAGATAGAGATGTTGTAGAGTCTCCATGTTAAATACTGTAAATGAAAGGTTTCACATTCCTCTGAGATTCTCTCTGAGCTTCTCTTCTTCAAACTTTCTTTCTTGTCCTTTTTTTTTCTGTACATCTTTCTCCTCCTTCATACTTTCTTTAGATTATCCACGCCCTTATTTCTTTCCTTTTCAAGCTGGACCATTCCACTTTATCTCCTTGAATACAGCCCTGCCTCTATTCTCCAGCTTCTCTCGCTTTTTACTCTCTCTTCTGTTTCTACCATCTTTTCCCTTTCCTTGTTTCTTCTCTTCTTTCTTAGTTGTCCTTTATTTTTCTCTTCCTGTTCTTCTATTTCTTCCGTATACCCATTTGTTTTTCTCTCTTCCTCCATTACTCTATCTATGTTCTCCTCATCAGTCCTCTCACCTCTTTTTCTCTGTCTCCATCTTCCTGTCTCTCCCATGATTTCAGACATTGCATCACTTCTGTCTGTCCTTTGTCTCAATCATTTATTTATGTCTCCCCTGTCCTGCCTCTGTACGCTCTTTCTCTTCATTCCTTCTCTCCTGCACATCCATCCCTCTATTTCTGTTTATCTGTACGGAACAAATTCATCGGTCCTTCAGTGTGGTGTCTTCATTATATGAGATACTGATTGCCAGGCAAGCTCCATCTGTATGTTTCTTTCTGATGGATTATGTTACTCTAATTGTTGCTGATGACAATGCATTTTAAAATAAAATTGTATGTGAATTTTGGCCTAAACATTCAACACAACCTCATAATTTAGAAAACATCTCAATCCTAAAATCCTGGACACCTTTTAAGATATTTAGGTGAGGTTATGAGCAGTTAAACTGTCTAAATAGTTTTAGAGGCCTGGAAACTCTCCAGTAATTCACAGGAAAAACACAGCTCCTTCAACCTTAGTGAGAAACGTTGAGACATAAGGTTAAAAAACAGCTTAGCAAGCTTAGTCCCAAGCTGCAGAGTTATTCTTCTAATATCCTGTGACTGATCGAAGAGGGTCACAATTTATTTACAAGACCTTTTTATTTAATTTTTGTGCTTATAATTTGTACATTCCTAAATGAGGAGATACACTTATGACTTCTGGTGACCAGTAGTTCTCTTGAATAACTATGTTGGATACACTTATTGTAAGTTGCTTTGGATAAAAGCGTCTGCTAAATGACTGTAATGTAATGTAAATGAATGAGTTTGATCAAATAACCAGACAGTAAGCCTGTGGCCAAGGAGTATTCACTGGAATAGTGGGGGGTGCACAGAGGCCCGGCAGCTCGATTTGTTCTGGGGCCCCCTAACAGCTTAATCCGACCATGTCATGTGGTGACAAACGGTCTGTTACTGACGTGAACTGTCTAACACAGTGAAAGACAAGCATCAATATAAATCATACAACAGGTTACATGTTGGCCTTCCTCCTGTCCCTGAACACACAAGAGATGGATCACCTCTGCTGCTTTTTCTAAAAAATATACAAACTTATTCTTATGATTGGTGAAAAAGTCATGTATGTCTGTGAAGTCATCGTGTGGCCTGTTGCAGCTCAGAGAGCACATTTCAGTTTTAACTGTTCAAACACCCAGAGGAAACCAAAAGCCACACACACACACACACACACACACCTTACACGTGTATATAATATATCTTTAACAATGTAAAGGCCACTACGGAGTCCTGCTGTTCATTTGTGTGTGTGTGTGTGTGTGTGTGTGTGTGTGTGTGTGTGTGTGTGTGTGTGTGTGTGTGTGTGTGAGTGCAGAGATGACACTTTTATGACAAGTCATAAAACAAAGCCATAGCCCCAGGAGAGGTCATTTGGCTGGACGTGGCTGCAAGTCGCACACTCTCACAAACACACACAGTGGGAGTCAACCTTAGTGGTGGTCTTTACATCAAGGGGCAGAAGACACAGGAAGAAAAGAGAAATAACTAGTGCAGAGAGATGGAAGTAACAAATGATTACTTCCTTTATTTCTAGGGTCTTTTCTTTTCTTTCTCTACTTTTGTTCGAGAGTTCTTCATTCGAAATGAGCCACAAGTCCTTGCTGTGGCAGTTCCAAGGGGTGGGAAAAAATGTCTTGCCAACCCAGCTGCCACCCCAGTTTTGGATCTTTTAATTAAAATATATACATGAAAAGTCATGACTTGTTGGAAATTTCCAAGAATGAAACGTTATCCGAGTGCAAGTGAATGCAGAGATGAAGTTCCCTGTACCTACTCCACAGCGTGATACAAGGAGCTGTGAGGATATTTGGAACAAACCGATTGCCCACAGCTGCTGCAAGCCGTTCTACCAGCTTTCTGTGCAGCCTCTCCCGGTCCCGGTCGCTTTTTTCCTGTTAAATGTGTGTGTATTGTTGCCAACTTCCACCAGCAGAAATACAGAAACGGCTGCAGATGGATATTGGCAGATTGTTTTGTTGAAGCATGTTTTGTTTAGCCAACTCTACTCATATTGCAGACAAACATGTCCACATTTTAGATCAACATCCAAAAGCAGACAGTTTGAAAGGCACTAAACTCACTCACTTCAAACCCCCCCAAAAAAGCCACACAAGTCAGCAGTGCAGTGACAGCTCATTCAAAGCTCAGTATATGACAACAGATTAGATTAGATTACTTTTAAAATAACATGTTAAAAAACGTAAATTAACATATCTTTTATTGAAATGTTATGGCCACATGTAAGGCTTATGTACAGTGTTGGAAAATATGTCTGAATAGAGTCTGACAAGAATTATTGATTTTTAATACCACCTTTTGATATTCCTGTTGAATACTTTTCTTATGTGCCACAATAATGTATCATTTTGAGTTCAAATATCTTCATTTTATCATTTTAACTGGCTTTTTCAACCAAAAATATGTGATTGTTTGCAATTAAATCAGCATATATATATATATATATATATATATATATATATATATATATATGTATATACATAAAGGCAGCAATTTTTGAAATGTACATTATCTGCGTTAATAAGTATGATTAGTATGAGTTTTTTGCTGTGCTCGTGTGCGGGACCCAACAATGCATCGTCTCTCCTGTTTAGCAGTCTGACGAGAGAAAAAACTCCTACAGTCAATTTCTCTTTCATTGGTGTAAAATGTGTTTATAATGCATTTCTATATCTGAATGTGAGTGTTTGTAGCATGTGTGGGATTTAAATATTATTTTTTTTTTACTTTTTATTTATATGGGATTTTACAGCTAGCTTCAATCATACACATCTTATTTACATACAATATCTTAATAATTACGAGTGACAATCTGCTGATTTTGTGTGTGTGTGTGTGTGTATCCATGTATACATATAGCCATGTCTGATTTCTCTTTCCATTTCCCTGGGTGTGGGGTTGTTGGATAGAACGTGTGAAGTAACTCACTGTGTTAAAGCCTGAAAACCTGATCCTGTGAGTCACATGGGGTTATTGAATAAATAGGAGAACGAGTTCAGATAGATAAGATAAGATTGAACTATATGTATCCAGAGGGAAACTGCTTTGCCGCAGATACAGTACAAAGTAAGAAAGAGAATATATAAACTAACAATAACCACAAGGTACAAATCCCAAATATATATATATATATATATATATATACATATATATATATATATATATAATGCCAAAAACAACAGTATAGATCATAAATATAAAGGTGAGGTTAGCGGTAGGGATCGGTCTAGGTCGGTTGCATAGAGATATATGCACAATATCAAATGTGCAGTATAGGGGATCCTAAGTGTATTTGGTTAACCCATGATGTTCATGATTATTTATGTTCATGATGCTTCACCTAATGTCCCATCATTGCACATTATATGCCATTATGTCGCGTCAGTCAGTTGTAATGAGTTGAGATGTAATGGATAATGGATGAATATAACAGCTTCTGTTCCCTCTCGGACTCTGCTGTCTGAATCAAGATGAAGCTGCGAAAAATATTCTAAATATAGCGTACGCTTAAACTGATATAGATTTTTTCCGGTGTGTAAAATATGTTGAGCGGCTGCCCCCGTCTACAGCAGTACACTGCTTTGCTACTGTGCTGATACTGGTCTGTTTCTCCAAACTGGGTGCGTGCCGACCGCCATCTAAATAAGTAATACTGACTATGGAGAAGTACGTCAGACACCCACACTTCAAAACACCTAAACGTTCCCTTTAAAGACCATTATTACCGTCATACAAGCACATGGCACAGCTTTCACCAGCAGATTGGATCTCCATTAATTATGTGATGATCCATGTTCTCTGATCCTTGTCAATACGGGTGAACCTGTTTCAGACTCGATTACCATAAACCATCCATACATCCCTGCAGGGTGAGCATTGCTTTTAAAGGTAGTGAGAGTAGCTGATTTCCCTGTACCTACTCCAATGATGTAATCCTAAAGATAACCAAATCAAATCAATGTTGTTGTCCTAGCCAGCGATGCTCGAATGAGGTGTGTGTGTGTGTGTGTATGTGTGTATGTCTGAATAATTGAGGGTATCCAGAGCTGGACAGGGGTCAGAGATTGATACTACAGTAACTGCTTCAGGGCCCAGATCGGGTTTAAGGGAATCCAGATTGTATGTCCCAGCTGAAAAATGTGTTGTTGAGTCAGGTTATAACAACAAAGACAACCACACATCTACAAAACAAAAACAACTGATGGAATGAGGTCATGTTTAGCATTTAAAGTCTCCTAAAGTGACACTTTTTTTTGACCCATCCAACTCCACTACCACCCGTCACATACTACATACACACGATAAATGAGCCTTGGTATCCGACAGCGAGGAGTACTCACCAAGCAGCATTATTTGACATGTTGCAAGTGAGGAAGGGTTAAGTGAACACAGGACTTTCACCCAGGAGGCCAATGTTCGTGCACTGTGTGAAACCAAAAATCAACGTTGACATTTTGTCACGTCAGTCAGTCTTCTGTCAGTCACATGAGTCACGTAAGTCTTTAGTGTTCTGTGCGGTAGGTTTTCGTCTGTCTGTCAACATCCAGCATTTTCTAGGTGGACGCAGACGGGGGTAGAAATGGAGATCTATGAGGAGCTTTGTAAATGTTGATTTGGACACAGTATAAAATATCCAAATGTTGCCTTGTCACGATTCTGCGTCAGCACCTTCTTGCGGAAAGTATACGTGAGTCATTTCAGTTAACATCAACCACACTCTTTTCCTAGACTAACTAAGTGCTATAGTTGCCTAAACCTTAATCTCCTGTGAGGAGATTTGAAAATAAACTGAAACGCCGTCTCTGACACGTCCAAAACTGATAGAGGTAGATAGAGAGTCATAGATTGAAGCCAATGGCCGCTGACCAAGCGTTGGTATTTGATGAGTTGGGGTGAGAATGTGCTGAATGGCCTGACTGAGGATGGTGAACAAGACACTTCAGTGCATGTATGACTTTTTACAAACTGCTTTATGGTGAATGCAGGGTTTTTATAGTCTTTCACATTCATTTCAAATGGAGGTCAAATATAAGGACTGCATCTCAGGATGTGTGCAAACTGATTAGTTTGTTTGTTTGTTTTTTGTTTGAATAATAATCTAAGTTACTTTCCCTCTTTTCACAACTGAAGCACTTAAATAACTTGTACGTGAAGTAACATCACACCTTTCTCCTCTTGTGTGTGTGTTCTCCTGGGTTGGGCAAGGCTAACAAGGTTTAGGGTTTCAGGGTTTCAGATCATTACAGATCATTTAGACATTCATCACTGATATTACAGTGTGTGTGTGTGTGAGCATGAGTACAGCATTACTCCATAATGTCCATGTAATAAAGGCGTGTAATGCTGTGTGTGTGTGTGTGTGTGTGTGTAATGATGCACAGCTGACAGTCTGTGCAGTAATACTGAAGCAAGCAACAATCACAAAGCTTTTACCCACAAAGACAGACAGAGACAGAGGAGGAAAAAGAAAAGAAACAGATAGAGGGTTGAAGAGAGATGAGAGCAAATGGCACTCAGAAAGAAAGAGAGAGATAAAAAACAAAGTTAGAGTGGGTGTGAAAGAGGAAGAAGACAGTGGGCGAAAACATGAAAGGGAGAACAAATAGATTAAGAGAAATAATTAAGAAAAATGACGGAAAAGGGTTAGAGAACATGATGAAAAAAGAGAGCGAGCAAGAACGAGAGACAAAGAGACAGAGAGAGAGTGTCCTTAATGACCACTTTAGTAGTTTGGAGGCGGTAATTTGGTTAGCCTCCGGGCTGCAGGTCATGTAACACTATCCGCGCCAAAGCAGATGATGGTTTAGATGCGTGTGCGCATTTGCATGAGTGTGTGCAAGAGCATGCGCGTGTTTGTAAGCCAATCACGATGTAGCCTGAATCACTTCTCTGTAGGAGTCTTGTGGAAATTGCTGCCTAAATGAAATTATGTTGTAATTTAAAAACTATTTATCAAAGACAGTTTGGTGTCACTCCCATTGGAGCCATTAGGCTCCTCTCACACTCCCAGAAGCCAGGAAGACTTCCAGTTCTGAGAACAACAGCAGCATCAGTGAGGAGAGGTTAAGCTGAGCAAAATGAGAAAGAAAAGCTTCAGTTGTACCACTGGAGAGCTCTGGAAATTGTTAACTGTATACATTGACTATTGTAGTGTCAACAATACTGTCCCTGTGGGGAAAGTTGGATATGGCACTTGAAGAATCAGACAGTAAAACAGGACATTAAGCACGAACAATGGAATAACTATTTTCCAAATTCAGTCCCAAAGCACAAACACCCAAGGAGAACATGATGAAAAGAAATAAAATGAAAGAGTTAAAACAGAGCAGCTGAACTAAATGTAATAATTATTCTTACAATTCATTCTCTGCATCTCCATATGTATGTCACGGTTTAGGCCTGTGTTCCTGTGTCTGTGTGGCTCCGCCCCTGGTCTCCTTGTGGCTCCGCCCCTGGTCTCCTTCCGGCTCCCTCCTGTGTCTCTGTGTTTGAGTGTCTCCTGATTGCTTTCATCCACTTCACCTGTGCTCAATCACCTGCCCCTGGCTCTTTCCTCCGTCAACCCCACACTGCACTCATTCAACTCACCTGCCTGCAATCTACTCATCACCCCACACATATATATTCCCCTGCTTTCCCTGTTCTGGTGGTCAGATCGTCTTTGTTTGTTCCCCTGTGTACTTCATGTTCTGGCTTTGCTCGTCCTCATCGTGTCTCCAGTGTTTTTCCCTCGTGTTGTCTCTCTGCGTTCCATGGTTGGTGACTTTGCCTTTTCTTTGTGACTTTGCCTTTTTACGATTTTTGTTCACTCCCGGTTGGAGGTGTTTTGAGTTCCTGTTTTTGACTGCTTGGTGCCCAGTAAAAAGACCTTTCATTCTACCTAACCTCGTCTCCTGTCTGCGCTTGAGTCATTGAATTGTCATGCATTCCTGAACAAGATGGACCACTGCAGACAGCTGTGTCACTCAGGTTACCTGCCAGTTTTCAAATTTTTGGACAGGCAATTCTGTGCAGTGATGAGTGAGTGTCGTGGTGAAGAGGAAGCTGAGCCAGAAGGCAAAGCTCCCGATTTACCAGTCCATCTCTGATCGTGGATACAAGCGGCCTAAATGAGTTTCCTTCGTAGGGTGGCTGTGCTCGGCCTTGGAGATGGGGGGGGGGGGGAGTAGCTGCGGTGAGGTGGTTCGGGCGTCTGATCAGAATCCTACTGGATCCCTACAAGGCTTTTCTGGACATGTCCAACTGGTAAGAGGCCTTGGGGTAGACCCAGAACATGCTGGAGAGATTGTACATTTCGTCTGGCCTGGGAACGCCTCAGGGTCCCCCAGCAAGAGCTAGAAAACGTTGCTGGGGAGATGGGTAGGAAATGCCCTGCCAAGCCTGCTGCCCTGTAGCATCTAGGATACACTTCAAAATTCTCACCATCACTTACAGAGCACTTCACGGTCAGGCTCCGGCTTATGTAGCTGATCTACTTCGCCCCTATTCACCCGCCCGCACTCTCAGGTCAAACGCTCTAGGTCTTCTGTCAGTCCCACGCACACGATTTAAGACCCGTGGTGACCGAGCCTTTGAGGCAGTGGCCCCGAGGCTCTGGAATGCTCTGCCTGCAACTCTCCGCCTCGCAGATACTGTGGATACTTTTAAGAACCAGCTCAAAACCCACCTTTTTAGGCTGGCGTTTGAGTAAAAAGTAAACCCATGTCCTAGACCTGCTCTTAAAATATGTTTTACATTTTTATTTTTACTTTTTTATTCTCTGTGTATATAATTTATTGACCCTAGGGTCACATTGTGTTTTATGCTTTTAAATGTCTGCTCTGTTAAGCACTTTGTGATGTTATGTCTGTGAAAAGCGCTATATAAATAAAATTAATTTATATGGTAGGAGTTTGTTTTTTGACCAGAGATTGTGATATGATGACTTGAACAGTTTCATACTACAAACTACTGAAGAAGGCTGCAGTCATCAGTATAATGTAGTAAGTGGTTTCAATTACAGGCTTTATCTTCGCTTGTGTTGTCAGTGACCTCTTTATTTTAGTGAAGTTTGCTTGAACTCAAAACCTTTAAACTTAAAATAGAAAAGAAACTTCCATTCTGCCCAGGATGAGAAAGTAACTGCGCGACAATCACCGTATACAGTCAGCTAACCATTAGCGGTATATAAACTCACTAATGTTCAGTTAGCGGTTGGAATCCACTCTATTGTTTAACTGTAAGGTTGAAATACTAACTAGTATTACATACACGGTCTCATGTCAGTTTGTGAAATAGTCACAATTTGACTCTAGTGATTCATGGACACAAGATTGTCGCTCAGCACGACTTGGTATTCCAATCCGAAGTAAGATTTCGTGCCTGCAAAACGTTATTTTCCCACATTACACTACAAAACCAAACTGATTTAGGAGGAACTTTATAGTTGGGCTTAAAATAAGTAGATAAACTTAGGTTTATGCCATAAAACCAACTTTAGGTTTAAGAAACAAAACTACTTAGTTGGCATCACAGTAACATCACGTTGGAACATGGGTTCTCGAACACCAGTCTTGTGGCAGGAAGTCCAGTGTTGCTTTGATGCAGTGATCTGCAGTCTGACGCTTGTTTCCTGTCTGCCACAGTGGAGAGAACCTTCTTCACCTCCGGTTTCATCTAATCACAAAGTCTATTAGAGGGCAAAGCTTCTGTGATGGAGAAGTAAGTTACCTTCATGCAACTCCAGTTCTATGAGTATTTCTCTACAACTAACCTTCAACATGATGCTCAGTTAGCCCCTTGTCACTTCCCTGAGTTAAAAGAGATGAGCAGCGAGCTTCTCACTCATTTGTAGGTCATGTTGCCCCTTATTGTTACATCGCTAGCTGGAACAGCGATGAGTATGCTTGCCTGGAAGTACACTGTGCGTCCAGAGGACGTTTTGTTCATGGACATGCAATACGTTTACACTCTTAACTAAAGTTAATGAAGATCTGTAGAATAATAAAAATAGAGTGAATTGTTTAACAATTCTGTGAAAAGTGAAAACGGATGTTTAAACTGTAATTGGTTGTTCATTCATTTGCAATCAACAGAACAGGAAGTAGCAGACTCCAGGGGCTTAGCAGTGATGACAGCACAGCTGAAAGTGAAGCTAATCAGTACACTAATCAGTACACTGTGATACAGCATGTGCTCCAAAATGATCTCCAGTCTGCCTCAGAGGAGCCGCTTCATCTTTAACTACAACTTAATTTTAACCTGCTATATTTTAAATTGTCTGTTATCATCACCTACCTCATACGCACAGTGTGGCGCACGGTGTAGAAGCAGGTTGTAGAATGGTTTACCGTAGATCACCAACAAGTGCCTTGTAACAAGGAAGTGAGCAAAGACTATTTGGAAAAATAAAATATAACGCTGGCTTTAGTCCTTATTCTTATTGTTAACAGATCCTAAAAGAACAAATCAAGCAATGCATTTGTGACTTCCTTGCCCTGTCTATGGCACTTTGACAAATATGTCAAATGATGTAGTTTCATTGTTATACAAGGCATAACAAAAAGCTGGGCACTGTAGTTTTTAGCAAATAAAAGTAAAGAGAAAATTAGTTGGGGACCATTTTCAGCTGCAGATTTTTCCACATTTGGTGTTCAGTTAGTGTTTCCGGCGGTGCATTGATTTAAAATAAACTTGATTGAGATGATCTTTTTTTCTGCAGTCCTGACTGTCTGTTGTTGTCTGTGCCTGTACATTAACCTGCTGCCAGAGATAATCACTAAATCAAATGTGTATCAATCTGCTACGGAAAATAGTTCTCAACAAACATTTTAGTTTGAACAACATTTGCAAAAGAAAACAGTGTCTGAAACTATGTTATGCAGGTAATTACTAATATTCTATTTGTGATTAGTTTTTAGAGATTTGTGTCGGCAGTATTCAAGCCAGGATTTCCAACCAAGTAAATTGCCACAGGGCCTCAGAACGCCAGGGACAAACAAAAAAAGGCCAAAACAGGTACACCAGAGTCCAATTAGTTTTTAGTAATTTGATTACTTGCAAACTTGTTTGAGACTTTGCATCACTAAATAGTAGGGGTGTAACGGTTCACAAAATTCACGGTTCGGTACGATACAGTGGAGCCACGGTTCGGTACGTTTCGGTACAGTAGAAAACTATAAATGCCAGAGAAATGTACTTGATTCATTACAACTAACATCATAAAGTTATTCTTTGACTTTGAACAATGATGGAACTATACCTGAGTGACCCATCTTCTGGGGTGTCTTCTTAGCAACACATAAGCATAAAAAACAAAAACTGCTCCTTAATGTTATGTAGTATTGTTACTTACATCTTGCTTCAATCTTGTGTTGTTACTTACATCTTGCAAAAGAGATTTTTCATCTCAATGGGACTACCTGGTTAAATAAGGGTTTAAAAAAAAGAAAAAAAAAAAAGTTTAATTTTTTATTCAAATGTATTGTTCGGTTCGTCATGTGTACCGAACCGTGAGCCTCGTACCGAACGGTTCAATAGGAATACGCGTATTGTTACACCCCTACTAAATAGCAATTTTGTGTTCATATAGTTTAGACCTTAATTGATTTATATTGTACCTATAGAGCACATATTAATGAAATGAAATGTCCTTTGTAGAATTATCCAAACTAACCAAGATACACAAATTGAATGTGGGGCTGTGTTATAGTCTGCCAGGTGCACTGTACTTGATTGAAAGGTGGAGGTGAATGAAGAAGAGGTGGGTTGACAAATAGGGTCTTAGCTGAAAATCTGAACACCGGCCCCTCTAACAGATTAATCCAGCCATGTTCCTAAGAACGACTGCTTGAGGCTGAGCGCCACAGATGCACAACACATTATAGCTTCGGTCTTTTTATGGTATTTGCAGATGATAAAAAATATTAAATAACTGTGGCCTTGGATTAGGAAGCTTGAATTGTTTCAGGGTTTTTATGTTTTCTTTCCCGATTAATGCTCCACATTGTCTCTGTGGTTGCCTACCTGGTTTGCCAGATAACTGCAGGTGCACTGAATCCATTATGAATTGAGGTGAGACTTTGATGACCTTGCTATTATTATATAAACAAAATACATTTTTGGAACAGACATACAGGGATTTTATCAATGTGGTGTTGCACAGTTTCCATGGCAGCAAGCGCTAACATGCAAGCAAGGCCGGTGATTGAAGAAGTTTGTATAATCAACCCATGCTACGTTATTACGTCTTTGAATTGAACACACACACACACACACACACACACACACACACACACCAAGTACTGATTTAGATGTAAACAGACAAGTAGATTCAGGAAGAAAAATAAAACATACTGTACATGAAATATTCAGAAACAGCCATGCATTAACCATCTATCACAATAAAAGAGAGAGACATAGGAAGAGACAGGAAATACAGAGAAAATAAACAAGATAGAGAGAACTAAAAAATAGTTACGAAAGAATGCTGGATGTGGCGCAGAGGTTGGAGAGAGAAAGAAATTATTGATCAGGAATTCAAACTTCCTGTAGATGCATTCATGCTAAAAGCAAGGCTGCTTGTTCAGGTATAAGGCAGAACAAACAGAAGCTATGTCTCATCAGAATGGGTCGAGAGAAAACTGCTAAAAACTCTCCACATCTTCCGTAATTAGATTCAACAGGGATTCCATTAGAGCTGCAGTGGGAGGGTTGCATATTTTTAGTGGTGTGTGTGTATGAACTTGTTTACTTTTCTCTGTTCAACCTGTGTGTGTGTGGGTGTGTAATACATCGGGTGAATTTGTGAGCTGTTATTTTACTGTTACTTTTTTATTTGTGAGCTGAATAGTAAGAGGAAGCTTAGAGATTCCTTATCAGCGGCATCATCCTGAGCAGCGGTGTATGTGTGTGTGGATGTGTGTGTATGGAATACAGCGTTTCCTCGTAGTCACTTACAAGTTCCGAGCCGACAGCCCAAAAACTGCTTTCATGAATATTTGTTCAACGTGATCTTGTCCCTAATTGTCATATTTTGCCACTTGGGCAGAAGCCTTTTGCGTATAGGTATGCTGGACTAAAAGGTAACACGTTTTAAGGAGTAACAGAGATCTAACACACGTTTTTTTAGCGTACATGTAATTCACGGAATCCAACCCCATATTTTCTTAAAAAACGTCTTGCTGCCTTAAATATAGCACTGTTTTAAAAGCGAGTAAAAATGTGTTGGTGCCAGGGATGTGGATAGCGCATATATATATATATATATATATATATATATATATGTCTGTTGCTGCAGTGCTGACCGATGCTGTTTTTAACCCATTTAAAGAATTTTTCCTCGACGTGAAAATATCTAAATCACGTGTCAAAGTAACCCTTTGAAGTCAGTTTGTTGTGACGTCATCTGCCCTAGCTTGAGCAGTCATGCTTGGCAGTGGAGAAACACAGTGCCGTGGCAGTTGCACAGACTGTTGATGGGTCTTTAAAATACTTTGATATGGGGTCTGATGACTTTATCCTAATCAAAAACTTTCCATACTCAAAAGCTCATGACACCTTTCCTGGGAATCAGAAATGGATACAAGTCTATAGGAAAGACATTCATGGCTCTGATTTGACATTTTACAGTTTTCTCACTATTTCATCAACATTTATTTTGTCCATATATATTAATCCCCTCAGACTTGAATTGACTGGGACGTGTGTTCACGAATCAAACCACTGCTGGGTATACTTTATGACCTCTGCATTTAGCTCACGCTAAGCATTTAAGTAGCAGTGGGCTGCTGTAAATCATACAGGGAGCAACTTGGGGTTCAGTGGCTCGCTGAAGGACACAGTTACCTTATCAGTGGATACTTTGCAGCGAATAGGAAGAAAACAGAGGTGCAGGAATGTGTAGGTATTTTTTTCACAATGAGACAGGGTTTGCCTTTGTTCCACAAGGTTGTATTCAGAATGCATGTTACCACTCTTGTCTGAGAGTCAGAGACTGGCGATATACGAGTCTTAACTTTGAGAGGAAAACAGAAGAGAATAATAGAGCGCACCTGTCAAAGTATTTACTCAAGAAACTCTTCCTCTTAAGACTTGCATTTCTTTACCCCCAACATTCATAAAACAGAAATCAGTTCCCATTGTTTATTTATGAGAGAAAAATACACACGCACTCACAAACTCAGGGACAAAGCAGGAACCAGAGATTGTATGTCTTGAAAGATTGCATTATGGATTTGCTTATTGGGCTGATATCCTCTGGCGGTTTAAGCGCTGTTCATCTATTCTGCAGTTTCCAGGAGAAGACGAACAAACTAGACTAGATTTCCGTGATAAAACAGAATCATTTTGTCGATAAGTTTGCCTTGTAATTATCCCCGGATGCATTGTATAAACCAAAGTCAAAGATTTATTTGTCACATTTATTTGTCCATACTTAAGTAACTTATTTCTGTACTTATTTTAACCCAAATGTTATTGTATTTTGTAACGTAACATCAGTATTTGAGTAGCTCCACTACCGTAGTTATTTCAACCCAAACTACGATCTTTTCCGAACCAAGTACTTTTGTTGCCTGGACACCACAGGGACTTGCTTAAGCACACTTAGCACTTGTGTTGCTGGATATTTGTAGAAAGAATGTCTTTTCCTAAGACATCAAACAAACCGTTCTATGAGGATACTGTGAGTGGTATGCTAGGACGGTTGAGTGAGGTAAATATGTACATTGGGTGTTTTAGACTGTGTAACAAGTTCAGAACATTGCCATCCACCAATAACATAAACTCTGAACTGCCGACATAAAAGAAAGAGCGGGCTTGTCTAAAGCCAGATGGCCTACTGGCTAGCAGGTCACTACCCTATGTTACGCCACTGCATAGGTGATGCAGGGCCTGGTTTTTGGTGAGTCAAACCTGATACCCCCCTGAAAACAGAATACATTCACAAGGAACAAACACGAATGACCTCAAGTCAAACTTGCAGCACGTAGAGCCAGGCTCTCAGGTTGCCAGCACGTTGGGTTGAAGGTAGGCCATATTTTCAAACTCCCAGCACCACCCACAGGACAAAGTCAACATTTTTATCTTGACTACTGTTAAGGCTCTAAGCATAGCATGTTCATCATTAAGTGGTTTGTTCCATCCACTGCACTGGCTGTGTAATGAACATGCTTGTTGGGCTTCTTTAGACATTTAGGCATCTAAATAAACTAGCAGTATGAGCCATCAACGGGCAAGTGCAATGTGATCATCCATACTGTAATGGAATCGCCCATTAAGTGTGTTGTGATGATTTTTTCATGGGTGTGTTATGAATATCCAGCTGACAGTTTTCAAAGTTGGGCAAGTGCATTTCCACCTTCAACAGCCAACTGGGAAACATATCGTCCCTTTAATTTAAAACTCTGTTTCACTTTTTAAAATGAACATCAATAAATGCAGGTTATGCCACTGTATGCATAGACTATATCTATTTCTATGATATTATACTCACTATTCATGATAACAGTATGTGTCAATAATGTTTCAAACTAGCATAATGCTGGCAAGAACTTAATCAACAAGCTATCTAGTTTAGCAAATCAGGCTGTTCTCATACATGGCTGATACTTCTATGAAAAGTAATGCAGCATAATTCGTATCCAACCCATGTAATCATGAGCCAGGACAGGTGCCGTTATATAAAGAGAGACAGAGACAGTGTGCAGAGGAGGATAGGGTGTACAGGTGGGTCCAAAACACAAGACTGCTGTTCGTGTCCCATGTGAAACCAGAAGTCAAAGTTGACTTATTTGTTACATAACTATAACTATACATAACGTCACTCCCAAACACTATCTAACCAAAGAAAGTAGTTGTGTTGCCTAAACACTGCAGGGGCTAGCAGAGACACACTGGCCGCTTGTGTTGCTGGACATTCGTAGGAAAACGCACAAAAAATAACAAAAAGATTTTGTAAGATATAATATGAACCGTTGTATGAGGTTGTCAAATGTCTTTATTTTTGTTTGAAAACTTTATTTTAGCATCCAGGATGCTGTCCAAATAATTAAAATGGTCTTTTAAAAGGGTACTACTGATTTAGTATTGGACTTTTCTAAAGTTGACTTCTGAGACAGATTACAAAAGAATGGTAAAATTATGAAGCCAAGATTAATTCCCCAAATGATCCCGAATCATTTAACCATTCTCAATCACATCTCGTCACATATGGACGCTTGGTCAGGGCTCCCTTTTTAACGCACTTTTAACCCACAAGATTGTGGACTGGTTTTCTTTAGTATTTATTACGTAGGCTAGTAAAGTAGGCTATGTAACTTGACGTGACGTAAATTGAGTACTTAACATAACATACTTACTTAAATACAGTAAGTCAACATTGACGTTCACACGTGACACAAACGTCCGTCTCCTGGGTGAAAGGCCTTTGTTTTTTGACCCATTCATGCACCCGCCGCCTCCCTCTGCGGACTTTGTCGCTGTTTATCCAACGTCACCTGATTTCTGGTGCAGCTGTTGCGAGTGTCTAATAATGACGCGGATGGGTTTTATATTGTTAGCTACTTGAAAGCATGGTGCATCTCATACATTCATCAGACGCCGAGGGATGTGATCAAATGTCTGTAACAAAGAAAACACTACTGATGTACCTTAAGTTATTCTCTCAGATTTAACAAAGCTTCTACAGAACCACTGAAGACATACAGCTGTTCTCACAGAATACGAAGTATCCCCATGACGAGTAAACCAATTTCTATTCGTAAAATTGGTGGAATAAGTTCACAGCTAACTGAACAATACTGCCACTGTGTGTCAACAGCTAATAACACTAAAATTCCATATTTATAGCTATATTGGATGTTGCTTTCATCTCTGCTCCTGAAGTTGGTCAATGAAAAGCCATAAAAGCCAGTTCTCTGACATGAGGAAATGTGGCATCGTTAAAACAGCACAGAAACCAGTCTAACAATATGCTGATGGGCGAAGCAATAGAACAGTACAAAACAGCAAAGCTTGTGCTTTGCTTTAAACATCACTTCCCCATCTCTCTCACACACACACACAGAAACACACAGCCAGTCAGACTAATGTGTGTGACCTATGGTGCTAGCTTACGGCACTGGGAACATTAGTGGTTCAGATTGAAACAAATGAAGACAGCTCTTCACTTAGTCACAGTCAGATGGAGCCAGGCAATAATAACACAAAGAGGGAGTGTGTGTGTGTGTGTGTGCGTGTGTGTGTGTGCGCGCGTGTGTGTGTGTGCGCGTGTGTGTGGCAATACATATCCACATTTGTGTGTATGCAGGTATAGCGTTTTCACAAGCATACAGTTTCTTCTAAATACACATGTGTGTATGTGTTTGTGCATTATTACTTAATGTAACAGTCAGTGTGCCTTTTCGTTTGTGTGTGCAAATGTCTATGCTTCTGTGTGCGTGTGTGTGCATCTGTTGGTATGTGATACATGGTTGTCTAATGTATGAACACTGTGTGCATGTTTATGCATGTGTGTGTGTGTGTGTGTGTGTGTGTGTGTGTGTGTGTGTGTGTGTGTGTGTGTGTGTGTGTGTGTGTGTGTGTGTGTGTGTGTGTGCGCGCGCGCGCGCGTGTGTGTGTGTGTGTGCATTTTGAGGATAGAGGCAGTGAAGAATATATTGAGGTGGAGATGATGATGAGAACCTTCAGGGCTTTTCTGATGAGAGCCATGTGAATTAAAAACTGACAATACCAGTCTTACCCAAGACAAATGCCTTCTCTACAACACTCATTATGTGGATTACTGGCACACATGACTGTGTGTGTGTGTGTGTGTGTGTGTGTGCGTGCACACATATGCATGCTGCTAAGTGCTTTGCTGTTATTAAAATAATGCTATTAGTTGTGATCTATGATGTATTGGTGATTAAGTTTTACAGTGAGCTTTTCAAATCCATTTCTCTGGCCACCAAACAGATCTGCAGGCATCATTCAGAGTCTGAAACACAGTAATACTGTAGCTGTCCCCCTGTCATACAGACATGCCCTTCGCTATGAATCTCATGTTTGATCAAGCTCCCAATTAACTTTTCTGTAAAAATAACGATGGCAATCGGTCCAAGTCAGAACTGGTAACAATTGAATGCTGTTGACGTAAAGGCTGTCGCAGCTAGGTTACATTAAAGGTGAGATAAACAGACATTAAATGTGCCTCTTTAAGCCTCTCTGAAGAGCCCTCTATACACAGAAAAAAACATCTGGCAGTGAGTGAGATAAAGTAGAGACTCTTCTCATGTTGGCTCGGTCTATAAAACGTTGTAACTTCTTACAGTATGAACACTGAATTAAAAGCTCTTCTTGTGAGCAAGTCGGAATTACAAAGAGTCACAAGCTAAGATCTTGTAATATTTTGCTGTGCTTGTTTGCCGTCAGACTGTAAGAAATAAGCAGAATGCAATATGATAATAAATATCATAAATAAATGATGACCTTGATGAGAAAATGTGTTTAGGAATGCACATTAATTCTGTTTTGATACAGGTGTGCTCTTTCTGTTAATTCTAAGAAAAATCTGTAATCCCCATACTTTATTAAAATACTAATATAGTGGTGAAATAAAGACAGAAGGCAGCCTATGCTAGTGAGTGGTTATAGTGGTAGTAACCATTCTGGCCAGTAGTTGTTAGAGACCAAAGAGCTGACAGACATGCATGCTATTGTCACGGACTCTCACATTCGTCCCTGAGTAGTAAACAGTGCTAAAAGCAGCTGAATGGGCTCCAGTGGCAGAGGCTCAGTCCGCCTGCTGCCACGTGTCCTGCTGGAGAACTGCTGAGCTGGACACTGAACCTGCTACAGGCTGAGTGGCACCACAGTGGCAATCGACAACAAGAACTCAGCCAAATTTCTAGGAAACCCCACTGTAGTGAAAGTTTCCAATGTGGTTTTGCACCCTGAAAGCACGTGGACAAGAACAACGTCTCTACGGAGCCAGCTTTCGTCATCAACGGACCATATCCTAAAAGGTTGCAACTCCCAGACTTTTGCCAAAACATATCACAGATCTGGCAACACTGGCAAAATATATATGAGGCCTTCTATTGTGTGTATATATATATATATATATATATATATATATATATATATATATATATATATATATATACATGCCCCTTTTCATAACATTATATGTATGATAATATATAATAATAAATGGACATGCGGCTGCTATTAAAGGATCAGTACACACAAACCTCCCTTACCAAAAGATAAACCTTTATTATGGAAAACATGCCTCTGGTAGTGTTAAAGCCTTGTTCTCGAGAATACAACTTCAAATCATTGACTAATGTAAAACTTTAACTAAAACCAACAACAGGAAACGAGGTAAGAACGCTTGTGCCCTGCAACCCTCTGGAGATCGTCAAAGAGAAATGAGTGTCAGACACATTGTTATCACCTTTCTTTGTGGCATCACACAAGGGGCGGCAGCTGCTTGTCTATGTACTGTATGTACGTGCTGGAGTGAGTGTGTGTATTCAAAGCCACCCTTTATAAATCAATGTCGGATCACGATGGAGGCTATATATGACTTTGAGGCAATTTTCACATAGGGCCGACACCTATAGAGATGCATAAGGTGACTGGGAGTCAATTATCACAGTGTGAAGGCTTCATTTTCACTCTTGGTCTGACCTAGCACCTTACATGGGAACAAATGAAAGAAAGAAGCTACAGAAAGTTGGGATGTAAGAGATGTTATTATATTCACTAGAAAAATGCTGCATTATTAATGAATGAGTAGCTTAATTCAATAATAGTTTTAGATCATCTGCAAGCACCTATGCACATACAGTATATGGATACATATTTGTCAAATTAATTGTTTATGCCAGTTTCTATTATTTCCAGGGTGGAAACTAGTAAACTGTATTCACTGTGGAATGATGATGTGAAAGGGGACTGTATTGATCAAGACTGGAGCTTTAAAAACTTCTACCCTCACCAGTTGTAAATATATATAATTTATATGCATCATTTATATAATAATTTATGTGTTTTAATTTAATACATTTTGGCCAAAGAGGCTGAAAAGCAGTGTTACGCCTCTTTGTGTTTCCGGGCATATGTAGATCTCTCACAACATCTGGTTCATGTTCCTGCTAAAGGAATTAAGATGAAATGGTGAGCAGGACTTCTTTATCAATGTATAAGATATCATATTTTTTTTGCAATTATGTTGGTGTTCCTCTTGCAGCATTTCCTTTTATAGAGGCAGATCAGAAGCCTCTTGTTTTCTGCTCTGTGTGGAAATGAATGGGTGTGGTGGTTAAAGTGAATTAAACATCTGTTTTGTCATTGCTGTATCAAGAAAGTGTCAGAACTGACACACCTAAACCTCTTCAGCAAACCGAGTGGAAAATGAAATGAGCAAAAACCTAAAATGGCATCGGAACTGGTGCTCAGAAAGACAAATCTGATCGTAAAAGCACCTTAAATGTAACTGTGTGCATGTGGTTTCTCGATGCCTGCAATGTATTTTCAGAGTGGTTGAAATAATATGTATAGTAATGGCCTGGGTGTCTGAGGACAGATCAGTAGGGAAGAAATCCTCATGAGGCACACTCACATTCTCCACTCTGCATGATTCTGACCTATTGAATTCCACATCAACTGTTGTCCTGTTCATGATTAGTGTAACATATTTCTGAAAAATTTGGTAAATTTACTTTTTGGGTGCTTAGTTTTTTGAAAAGTCACACAAAGATTCCTTTAAAACCTACAAAAGGATGTGAATTGTATATCATTCATGAATAAACTAAATTTCAAATCATTTTGATGTAACTGTCATGACTGTATACAGCAGCAAACGACATGACGGAAAGAGAAGTAACTCTGCCGTACAAGAGGTAGTTCTGATAAAGACAGTGGTCATTTGGAGGTGGTCTGAAAACACTAATATTCAGAAATCCTGAATCAAAACCAATGCTGGAGTTAGTTTCATAATCTTCAGCTATAGGCACATTCATACACAGGTTTAGGTTAGTTTAGACCTGGAAATTGATGGTCTGGACATTTACTCTTAGAGTAAGAAGTGCAGCAATTGTAGGACCAACAAACAACTTTTCATGGGTTTCTGTTTTCTCTGTCTGTAGGCTTTGCTTCACATATTGTATATTACTGCAGTCTATGCTGACAATGCCCTGCTGACTGATGCTACTGAAGCTGGGTGTTGGAGTTGGATCCCAATTTATTTTCCACAATAAACAGACACACACACACACACACACACCATGATGGTGTAAATAGAAATAAAAATGGGAAAACTGTTCTTTTCTGTTCATCCTCACAAATGAATCGGGGAAACTACTGAGACACGTGTATGTGTGTGTGTGTGTGTGTGTATGAGAGGTTTTGATGAGTGAAAGAAGTAGAGAGAGACAACAAATGAGGTTAGTGTCTGTGTTTGTTCAGTTAGTATAGTGTGTTTGTGCATGAACAGTATGTAACACCACATCATACCAAGATTATAGCAAAATCATTCAGCAAATGTGTGTGTCAAGTTTACACATTTTTGTCTTTATATGTGTACTCTGATTCATTGGATGTACAATTCAAGACGGTAATCTCAAATCACTTCACCTCAGTGTTCCAATGTTTCCAGTATGTATTGTGTTCTTTTGATTTGTTTAACGCTGTGTAGTTCTCTCTATGTCGACATCATTGCAAATCAGGGAAACCTCAATGATTTTCTAACTTAAAGGTTTGAACCATATGACCAAAAATGTAATTGCGATATATTTTATATTGATTGACATTGACAATCATCCCATTATATGTATTCATAATACTTGTAATATTAACCAATTTAGTTTTTTTGTCATTTGGAGGTGGTCTGATAACACTAATATTCAGAAATCCTGAATTTGTTCATGTTGTGAGAGAAATTACGATATATGTGATGTTATCACGATATGGTTTTGTATTGATTAACATTGATAATCATCCCAATATATTTGTTATTATTATTAATAATATCAATAATTATGATAATAATAATAACCTATTTAGTTCCAAATGAACACTGTCTTTATCAAAACTACCTTTTGTACGGCATACTTACTTTTTCTTTCAGTCATGTCGTTTGCTGCTGTAATGACATAGTTACATCAAAATGATTTTTAAAAATAATTAAAAAAATGTTTTATCTTACATAACTGATAATTAGGGGTGTAACGATACGCATATTCATATTGAACCGTTCGGTACGAGGCTCACGGTTCGGTACGCATGACGAACTGAATACGTTTGAATAAAATTTTTTATTTTTTTTTAAAACCTTTATTTAACCAGGTAGTCCCATTGAGATTAAAAATCTCTTTTGCAAGATGTAAGTAACAATACAAGATGTAAGCAAGATGTAAGTAACAATACTACATAACATTAAGGAGTAGTTTTTGTTTTTTATGCTTATGTGTTGCTAAGAAGACACCCCAGAAGATGGGTCACTCAGGTATAGTTCCATCATTGTTCAAAGTCAAAGAATAACTTTATGATGTTAGTTGTAATGAATAAATATATTTTAAAATAGAGTACATTTCTCTGGCATTTATAGTTTTCTACTGTACCGAAACGTACCGAACCGTGGCTCCACTGCATCGTACCGAACCCAATCGTGAATTTTGTGAACCGTTACACCCCTACTGTAGGGAATTTGAGCGTAGAACCGTCTGTTATTTAGTAATAATAAAAGTGTTTCATATTTCATAATTAATAATTCATATTTAGGCATAATCATAAGGGTTTGGGAAATGCATAATTAAGATAAGCATAAAGTGTTGTAAGATTAGTAGCTAAAAGTAAAATTAAAAACATAAAGCTCGTGTCTAAGTTACCGAAGCTTAGCTTTATATTGAAGGGAGATTTATGTTTTAAACAGGAAGTGGGTGGTTTATTTTGAAAGTCTTTTTTCTTACTCTGGGGGATGCCAACTGGTTGTGGGTCTCTCTGTTTTGGCTCTCAGCCAAGAAGGCTGTGTTTTTTACGTGAGAGCGGAGTAAGTTTTTTTGCATGGGGTTTTATTGTTTTAATATTTCATGGGAATGATGTACTTCAGTGTATAATCGTATGCTTACTGTTGGGATTAAATTCCTTATAATTGCAAATCAGTCTTGGTAGAGTTATTATTAGAGCAGCGTGTCGACTGTAAACACAGCAGCTAGACCATGTGCTGTGATCTCCTCGGTGGGCTGAGATTCAGCCCCCCACACTACTGATAATGTGTAGAAATATGGGACAGAGTTCATGATTTGATAAAAACAAATTATACAAAGGTAGTGGTTATTACAAACGAGACGTGGTTTGAAGATATGTCAGTTAATGATTGCCTAAAAAATGTTAGAAGTGTTCATTTGTACAAAAATATAACAGGTGTGATTTTGAACAAAATACACAATCATTAATAATTATTGTGAGGAATAATTAACATTGACATGTGATCTTTTCACATATATTATTATTATTATTAAAAGGTGATCTGTACAACTTTGTTATTCAGGAAGTTTGTATAAAACAAGTAGCCCTTCGTACTACTCGGTACCCTTGAAGTAGTTCTCAGTTTCAAAAAGGTTGGTGACCCTTGATGTAGAGTATACGACACTTGCTGGCCATGGCGTTGCTGTGTGCTAATTTTGCAGAATGTTTGCAGCCTCTAGTGTGCTGGATCTAAAGAAGAATAAGAGACTTCCACTGGCCGAGCAATCTAAAGTCCGGTTAGCCCTGTGCCAATCTCAGAACCCATCAGTCTGAGGAGGGATAAGCCTTTTCGGGAGATGGTCTATATTTTAGGGGTTCCAGTGTAGCCTGCAGACATCAGGACCAAGACTTTTTTTCCCTGTGTGTTGCTCATTGTTTACTGTCAAATTAGCAACTTCAGGTGAGAGACTAGAGTTGGAGTTGAGAGACACCGGATTGTTTTACAAAATCGAATTCAAAAAGCTGATTCTAAACCAATAAATAGCTAAATCATCGATAGACTATAGCATTTCAGCTATTGCATTCCGCCTCTTTTGCTCTTCACATGGAATGTTTACTGCATTCAACTACAGCCTGCTCCAACATGATTGGTCATTACTACTCAGACTACAATCGGTTACCTGAACACTTCTGCTACCCAAATCTTGTTCCGTTGCCTGTAGACTGCCTTTGGATGTTTAATAATTTATAGAGATTAGCCCTATGCTAACTTGAATGGGGATAACATATTTCAATCATGAGGCTCTTCTGGACTTGCCGAATTGATCAAATTCTAAAAATGAAACAAGTAATTTCTCTGGAGTTGTAAAGTTCAAATTAATTAAGCTTTGTAAATAAAAGCTTGGCCTTCACATGTCACAACAGGGGATTCAAGCCTGCCTTCAATGAGGACAGAGTGCAGTTATGTCACAGTGTCCATTTCTTTAGCTGGTACTGGATGGGTACTGGGGTGCTTGTCCCAAATGCCTAGGTAAGTCCATTCATAATTAGAAAGGAAAGCCCATTAGAGAACTCTACCTATCCTCACAGAACTAGGGTTACAATGCACAACCCTCACATCAATCCCTCTTGTGCTTAGTGCAGCTTTATGAAATTAAAACAACATTTATACTCTACATTTCTAGATATATTGTTAATTAATTCTAATTCATACATTTATTGAATGTATATTCAACACACCTAATAGATCCCACTTCTCAACATTTACACTGTGGTTGTATGATTTGTGTGTTTGATGAACATATTTGCACATATTTCTTATATTTCTCATATTTCTCATTCCTTGTTTGTTGTTGTTATGAACTTGTATTCTCTGCATATATTGTGTCTCTATAGTGTAATGTTATGTATGCCATTTATTATTCACATAGTTCTCTATTTACATTTTACATAGTCCTTTACTTATCATTTTTTTAATAATTTGTAATGCTTATATATATATATATATAAGAGCAACATAACCTATGAAAAAAAACCATTTGAAATGATGAGTTCCTGTGACAAATCCATCATGGTATGTATGAGTCCACTGAAATATTTTTTACTCTAACAATCAATTTCACTCTGGTTAGGCAATCAAAAACTAGTCCCTCAAGAGTTAAAACAAATCTCCATGTCTGTGGCTTCTTTATAAACCAGCAGTGAGTAGAATCCTATAGTAGGCTGTTTATAATGCTACCGAGGCCAAGGAGAGAGAGACAGAGGTGAAAAAGCAACACAATGAGACCTGTCTGGTCAAAGACTGTTTGTTCGTAGATATTGTGGACACACACACTCAAACACACATCAGCTGGTCAGCAGTGGGATGAGCAGGGCAACATGGTTATTGATTTTTGCTTGTTGTTGTTTGGAAGGCTAGCTTGTCATAGCCGCTCTCCAGATGATGTCCAGATGGACTCCACACAGCAACAACAAAAGTCATTTAGTCTGGAGGGGATGAGGAGCAGATTTAAAGATAGAACACTTTCAAAGGTTAAACCTACTGCTGGCCCCGGTGCATCAAGGGGACAGCACCGCTGATTGTTGAGACAAATGTTTTCCAATAATTGTGGGGTGAGTCATTCTTCGACAATCAATTATAATAATATGGGAAATGAATAATTAAATACCGAGGTGTTTCAACATTATAATTACAGCTGCCTGCTGAGCAACAGCATTTTAATACCAGCAGTCTAATTCACATTGTTTCATCTTCAAAGCTTTATTCATACATCAGTCAATGACCATTGCCAACAAATCTTTTTAAATATTGATCTCTAAAAAATGATTTGCCGGCCTTGGGAGTAACGGAATACATGGAATGGCATTACATAATTAGGATGCAAAGTAGGGTCAAAGAATAAAGTCAATATACTAACATGCACATGCACACACAACACTACACAACACAAGTCTCACATAATGGACCCTAATGTTGGTAAATAAAATTCTTTCACTGGGTGTAAATTTTACCATTGATTTGTAGATGGTTTGTGAACTTTCCAGTTCATCAAGATTAATATTTTTGCCCAGAGTCATCCCAGCGTGAAAATACGGTTTGTAGGTTATTAGTGAACTGCTTCAAATTTCTGTTCAATCAAACTTAATACG
This sequence comes from Lycodopsis pacificus, assembly GCA_028022725.1. Taxonomy (NCBI): domain Eukaryota; kingdom Metazoa; phylum Chordata; class Actinopteri; order Perciformes; family Zoarcidae; genus Lycodopsis; species Lycodopsis pacificus. The sequence continues at coordinate 4,372,396 of CM051693.1, forward strand.
TGACAAACCAGGTTTGTTTCTTTTGATTTACGTGGGTGCTGCTGCTGCTCCAATTTAAAATCCAGCAACACAATAGGCCAAATGATTAGAGTCCTTGAATGATGGATATTTTCACAGCTGGAAGGCAGGACATGCATGTGTTGATGTTTTTATGTCACCTCTTTACAGCTGTTCCACTTAGTGCGCCCCCTAGAGGCACGGAGAACTTCCGTTGTGTTTACTGGATATGCTGCGTTTGTCTGTAGCATTTTGTTTTAAGACTTTGTCTGGTTTTTCTACTTTGAAGTCATTTCTGTATTTGTAGCGTGTTTGGCGTTATTATATTTGTTTTAGTTTTTCTCATTTGCAGCACGTTTTCGCATTGTATTTGTTTTGGACTTTTGTATTCATCTTTAGTTTCGAAGTCATTGTGTATCCATGTTTAACGTCTTTTTTCAATTCATGAAGCTAGCATCAAAGCTAACAGCTTTAACTCTCTGCACATTCTCAGCAGGAGTGAGTGATCTACAGCCAGTATTGTTCAGTTATTGGAGAGTCAAATGAAAGACATATTTTCTATTTAATCCAGCCACTGCTTAATTGCTTAAATGGTGAATAAGTAATAAAGTAATAAACATAGCGTTAATAGTCTCTTCAACCGCTTCCAACACCACACAGATTAATAACCTAAAGACACTCACTACAAGCAACACCTTTCATATCACACATTTTAAACATTGTTAATATGGAAAATATTGATTCGTGTAGCCGTTTGTACAGTCCATGAGTCCTTAGTACCAGCCTGCTAGCTTCCAGCCTTCACCCTAGCCTGCCTACCCTGATCCTGTATCTCCTGAGCCCTGTGGGCCTTCAATGAGCCCATTGAGGAGCCACCCTGATGGAGCCAGCCATCCTTCATTAAATCTCGCCGAGCAATTTTAGGATTCCCCAGAAGAAGGCAAAGAAGAAAGTCATCATGGCTCTTGAGGCCATCAGCATTATGTTACCCAGCTCGACAGATGCTAAGCTGCTCAGCTTCTTGGTCTTCAGCTAGCCCTTTTTGCAGACGCCCGACCAGGTATTCTGCAGAGCGAGTGTAGCGCAGTGGGTTAAGAGGTCGTCTGGAAACCGGAAGGTCAACGGTTCAATCCCCGACTGGGACGTGTCACGTGTCGAAGTGTACCTGAGGAATACACTGAACCCCCGGCTCCCTGGGCGTCTGTCATTGGCAGCCCACTGCTCCTGATATACAAATGCAGAGAAAAATTTCCCCCTTAAAGGGATTGAGATAGTATAAATTCTATTCTATTCTAGATCTGAACCTGATCTTTTTCTGCTTTTCTTTGTTGTCTCTTGCTGCTTTATGACCTATTTGCTGGTTACTGAACTGCTCACCTGTCGATATCCTCTTGCATTTGTTTGTTTGGGCTTGCATTCTATAGCCAACTTGAAAGCCTGTTCCTGACCTTTGGCGAGAGTACATTTTCTCTTGATCCTACCTGCTGCCTGATGTGTGTTTGTCTCCAATTGAGTCCTCCTCCCTCTTTTGATGCAATCCACTAGACGTGACCAAGACTAGACAGATGCCACCTTTAATGTTAGTAAATGCATCATTTAGCATTAGGGGATGAAACCATTGATCCTGCTGGATCAATGGTTTCCTGAGAATTCTAAATTCTTCATTGGAACCTTGAGCTTCTCTCTCATGTTTTTCTTTGTTGTTGCTAAAGGTGTTTTTTTTTTTACTCCAATGCCTTGAGTACCAATGTAATAATTGATAATGATTAGGATTAGAGCATAGTTTCCATTTATGGCCTTTGGAGTAATATGTGTCTGAGATCAAGTACTTTCAAACTTTTGATGGATGTGACACAAGTTATATATATTTTCCAGTGTTTAGAGAATTGCAGTCTGTGATTGAGGGAGAGACCTCCTGCATATAAGCTTGTGTTCCAACTTGCAGGTGCATTCAAGATTGCCATTCAATATTTGCTTTTTAATGTTTGTTTGCTACATATACATTCATTCATTTAACATTCATTGTATTCAAGTATAAGACTTATTGAGATTCAAGATGGAAAAAGCAACATTGCAGACAGGACCATGCAGGCAACATATAGCATCATCATAAGGTGTGACAGGAAGAAGTAGAGAAGTAGTAGGGAGTGAGTGACAGAGGGAACAGGGACGAGGGAGAACAAGTGAGTCACACAGCACAGAATAACTTCTGCCTAACTTGTGTCCACTGTGTGTGAGTGGAATAGCAATGGACATATTCTGCCTCAATTTGTTCTATCTTTTGAAGTGAGGTTTACTGGTACAGCTAAATGAGTTGTGGTTTTAATTAAAGTAAGACTTAGGACAAATATGTACCGAAACACGAACATATCAATCTGCTGCACCAACGCAAGACTAAACCTGAAAAAACAGTGTTAACTTCGGCAAGACAGTTGGAAAGCACTCAAAATGAACAACAAAAAAAGAGAGATGAGGTGAGATCCCAGAGAGGTGAAAGAAACTAAATGTAAATGACCAAAGATGAGGGATGACTGGTGATTAAAAAAATGAATTAAATTAAAAGCAAACTGAATAGGAATTAAAAGATGAATACATTCTAAGATGATCCAATGAAAAATATAAAACAGCAGGACAGATAATCATTACACATACAAAATATAGCCTTTTAGAGCTACACTCATAAATATCTTTAAAATAACAATCGGTGAATTGACTATGTGTAATGATATTAACCCACAGAGCATTATCACTATCATACTTTACATACTTTCCTGTTCCAAACTACCATTATTATATCTGCCTTCATCCACTATCATTCAACCTCTAAAGTAGATTAGAATCCAACAACTCAGCAGCATATTTATAGTGTCCAGCCACTCTAGCGCAGGCCAGATAATCAGCTATGCTTTCAACTTCAATTTTCGAATGTGTAAATAAGCAACTGTCTGCTAACATGTTCACCATGAAAACGTTGTCAAGTGATTATATGTGAATGTTGCATTTACACATTGTTCTTCTGCCCCCAAGTGGCTAAAAAGGTTAGTGAATGCAACTTTAGGTTGTTGTTAATTACTGTTATATTTTTCAATCTCTTAAATTGCTCCAACATTATCTCTTTAGTTGTTAAATTACTCTTCATTATTTCATTCAAAAATCATCACTCATTCATTTTCATGATTTAGCACTGACACTTTTCAACCAATATGCTTCTATTCTGTTCTATTCTATTGTAATACATCTTATCTCTGGAGGTTCTAATGAGATTAAGTCTGATTGAGGTTCTCGAAACGATATTTAGAGCATTAAGCATCAAACACTAGTCACTAGAGTAGATGAATGTGTACCTGAACAGAGAATGAAGATGGTCTCCCTCTCTTTTAGTCCATGTTAGTGCACGTGAGCGTGCCCCACTAGTTAGCTCATGGTCGCTGCTTTGCTCTGCTCTCATACGGTGGTTACAGCTGATAACGCCGTCACCACCTACCATGTCTTTGCTAAAGCATAGCACCCACCATGTAGCTAACTTCTTAGGAAAACAATTTAGGGTTCTAAATTTTTAAACCTGTTTGCGTTAAGATTTGTCAGTGCCTGTGTACTGGAGTGTTTCATCATTGGGGTAGCGAGGAGAATGAATCAATTCAAGCCCACACTAACAGGTGAGGTTCTTTGGAATACTAACATGAAAGGGACAGTAAGTAAGAAAACCACCTTCAGTTATTGATTTTTGCCTGGAAGCATGGCTCCGAATGTGACTAAATCTTTTCCAGATTGGATTAATCCCGTCACACCTGTGCTTCTGGTGTTTTTACCAGCTAAGTAGACGAATTCAAAACATCAATGGCATTGATCAGAAAATACTCCACAAACACTGCGCCCTTAAACATCAAAGTCCATAGAGTTGTATCTGCAGCCTGACGTTGGCTGCCAACTGTCAGTCGCTTGTACCCAAGTTGCTGTAAGAGAACGAAAATATGTGTTTTGGCCAATCTGTCAAGAAAAGACGCATGCCGTCGATTTGCACATCTTAAGCATAACCAAGAAAAAAAACTGAAAGTCACCAACGTTGGGAAAACAATTTGCATCATTCTTTTCTCAAGATGTTTTATGAAATTTAGCGAACACACTCTTGTGTTCTAACTGCAGAACACACTAACAGACACCACACAGAAACACACAAACTACAATGTCCTCTACCGACTCCTACCAGTAACTAACTATCAGTAGAAGAAACCTTCGGTCACACGGACAAATTAGGAAAATCATTCCTCGAACCCAACGCCTTTGGTGAAAATGCTTTTAAAGCTTTTGCACCCTCATCTTGGTGTGAGTTTCTTGTTTGAGGTCATTTGCTGTTTGTACTTTGTTACCAGTTGCCAGGCGGTAGTTTAGTAATATTTCCAACATGTCTGTATTACACTGTACTGAACAAACAAAACAGGTCACAATAGGGTATAAAACTTAAAAATATCTCAGATGCTATGAAACAGAAAATACTAAATGACCACTGCATGGAAGCACACTTCAGACCGTCATACCTTTCTCTCTCTGTAAACCTGAATCTGTCCTCAGTGCTGCACATACAGTATAGTGGCAACTGAACTTCGGTAAAACACCTAAGAACACACAAACAATGTAAACTCATAAAAAACTTGAGTCTTCCTTTTTGGTTTTTGCCCGTCGCCATCTTTTACAACCAAACGCTGAATAAGACATTATTAAGAGGTCAAAGTCTTACAATTAACTTTCATAAAGTGAAAACACACTGTGAAATAATTAAAGTTGTAAGACAAAAACACAGACAACTCTAATACCAGACAATGCAGATCAATCACAGTAGCCCCACCCTCAAGCATGCTTTATAGTCTATTTGACTCTAAATGGACCATAATTTACGAAATGAACATCATGCTGTATTGAAGAAGACTTGAAACTAGAGATTGAGACCATAAACTCATGTTTACTGAGGTAATAAAGCAAGAGAGAAGTAGAGTCATTTTCTCATAGACTTCTATACAACCAGATGAGACGCCCCCTGATGGACATTAGAGAGAATACAACTTTAAGACACTTCTGCATTGGCTTTTCAATACAGCCTGATTCAAAGATGTCATTGACAAATGTGTACTCAAAATGTGATAATACAGTTGCTCAGTGCACAGTTAAATTAAAATTAGTTAAAAACCAGTTAATCATTTCATATGAACAGTATATATGTTCATGAGATAGGAAAAGACCGTTTTCAGAACTTTTCTAATATATTGTCCTATTTAGTTTAGATTTTGGTGAATGTCGTTTTGGACGGAAAAAACTAAAGTAAATACCTAAACCAATCACAATTTTCAAGCAACAGCAGCAGTGTGGTTCACCAGAAAAATGTTGCACTAACGCACATTTTCAATTGAGAAGAAATTAAACTGCTGGTTGCTGTTTATATTTTGCGCTTTATAATTACAAGATACAATCGTCCCCTTTCCATTCATTCATTGCCAAATGGTCATTGTTGCTTGCTGCCTTGTTTTCCAGCCATCCTACCAGTTTGCATCTATGACACTATTGTATATATTATATATATATATATATATATATATATATATATATATATATATATATATATATATATATATATATATATATTATACATACATATTCACTCATTTCCACTCTTCAAATTTGCATTCTCTCCTACTTTGTGCTGCACTACAATTTCCCTCGGGATGAATAAAGTTCTTATCTTATCTGTTTCTGAACCAAATCTATTTTTAAACCCTTATCTGTTTATGTATCCTCACTTCTTCAATAGATTCTGATCTATTCTGTTCCTGTCTGCCAGTATTGTCTGATATTGAGTGAATTTTATTTAATGGTATATACTGCACCTGAACCAGAAGATGTGCATCGTGGATCATATTACTTGTTATGGTGTTTATTCATTGCAGTTTGTCTAAGTGTGTGTTTGTCATGTCCTGTTCCATCGCTGGGTTCTTCATAATTCAGCAGTGCAGGTCTCCATGCCAGTGACCTGACAATGAATAAGACATGGCTGCCAGGACCTCTCTCTCCTTCTTTGATTCAGCCAGCCTTTCTCTCTTTTTCTCTCTCTCTTTTTTTCTCTCTCTCTCTCTCTCAGTATATTCTCCCAGTATACACAGCATGTCTTAGTGTGCTCATCTCTACTTCAGTCTTACATTTTCCATTTCTGTCTCTGCTTCAGCCTCTTATTGTTCATATCCAGTGGTGGGCCGTCAGGGCCAGCAAAGCCTTCTCTGCTGGCCTAAACAGAATCACAAAATTATAGACTAGATATAGATTGACTACAAAGTCCTACTACTCACACATAAATGCATAAATGGACATGCACCACCCTACCTACAAGACCTCATCACTCCCCAAATCTCCACTCGCACCCTCAGATCATCAAACAGCTCGCTCCTCCGGGTCCCCAACACCAAGCTCCGCACCATGGGCGACCGGGCCTTTGGCTCGGCAGCTCCACGCCTATGGAACAGTCTCCCTGACCACCTAAGGGCAACACAGACACTGGTCTCTTTTAAGACTGGCCTAAAAACCTTTTTATTCAGGAAAGCCTTTCTGACCTAAATCACTGTCAGTTATTTCTTTTGTGTCTCTGTTCATTCACTGGTTTTTATTTTATTTTATTATAGTTTATTTATTTATTTCTTTTTTTTTAACTACGGTATGTTTAACTATGCTTTTTACTATGTTTTTACTATGTACTGGCTCTGTGGCACTCTGAGATTTTTTTTTAAATGAAAAGTGCGTTATAAATAAAATACATTATTATTATTATTATTATTATTATCGCTATTTTATACTTCAATCATTTTCCATGAATACACTTCATGTAATCTAATTATTTTTCCAATTAGCTTATTTTCTCATTGCACAGCTACTGTCTTCCTCAGTTGCTCTGCTTCCAGCCTGCAGCGCTGCTTCCTGCACAACTTGTTTTAAGTAGAGCTTTTATCCAATCAGATGTCACCCCTATGTCTCGAGGTAAGTAGAGAGGCCCGAGGCCCTCTCGGAAGCCTTTGCAGTTTACGTAAATGGGGACGATATTGTTGATTGTCATAGTCTTCAACCAATCAGATATTTTGTTTGACATGTTGGCCGTATTCTTTGACGTACCAGAGCTACCGAGGTAGCCTACAAGTACGTCAGCATTAACATGCGGTGTGATTGTTCAGTGGGCTTGCGTGACTGTTGTGATGCTGAAGCAGCTAGCAGAAGTTAGTAGTAGTAAGAGTTCAAGTTGAAAGATATGTAAGAAGTAGTGCTGGGCAAGTTAACGCGTTATTATCGCGTTAACGTATTCATTAATTAACGCAGACAATTATTTTATAGCTCGTTAACGCATTTACGCTACCTTGTGATTGACAGGTCTCTACTACGGCCTTGTCTGGTCTGGGAGTGTTTTCATCTCACAACTTTAACCCTTTCACAGTGTGTTTTGACTTCATCATAATTGTAACATTTTGGTCGCCTAAAAATGTTTTAGCTTTACCCTCTCGTGTCATGTCTGAAACAAGATGGTGAAAGCCAAAAACAAAAATGTGAAAATGGTTACAACAAACCAATGGGTGATGTCAAGGTGACTGCGTCCACTTCTTATGTATTGTCTGTGATCTTTGCACACACTTCATTAATGTGACTACACAGATTGATACATACCGTAAAGGTCACACTGCAACACCAACCAAAGCTGTAACGCAGGCCACAGTGCTCCCCTGTGTCACAATGCCAAACTTGTTTTGGAATGTTTTTTTGAGGAGTAATGGCCTCCATAAAGCCTATCAGACAATTTTCTTTATTGCCAGAATATTTTGAATGGCTGACACAACACTGACTGGAACCTTTGTGCCCCACACGCAGAGCTCTATACAGACAGCCCTCGTCTACTGCTGCTCTGTCTGTCGTTCTGTCTGCCTCCCTCTGTGGTGTCAGAGCCTTATGACTTCAGGGTTCACTGCCTGAATCACTTCTACAACAGGAAATTAATAGGAACGCGCTCCTGCATTTATATTAATAACTTTATCAGTATTCACAAATCACAGCAGCCATCTCTCATCCATCTAAAAATGTGTAATTTGCATCATGGATGTGCTCTGGATGTCGACAGAAGCTATAGCCATTCAATGATTCAATTCAATTTTTATTTTACTTTTGCTTGACTTTCCTTGTTTTTACCGTCAAAAACTTAAATTATGGAACAATACATACACACATAATTAGAAACTGAGTTAATTCATTGTGAAGTAAAAAAGGATGTGATGAGAAACTTCAGCTTTACTTTTGTGATGTACTTATTTGATCAATACAACAACACACCTGTTTTTGCTATTGTTTAAATGACATAATACAAAAGTAACAACACAAGTAATACTCCTGCAGGACTTATTGAATATGTAATAAAAAGAAATGTCCTGTCCATCCAACTGTCTAAATATCCAAAGAAATTAGATTTACACTTTAAATCAGTGAAAGGTCTTCATATTTAAGAAGCTGGAACCAGAGAATGTTCACAAATGTTCTATTCTATTCTATTAATTTATGACGATTGGATATTAATTTGTCTTCAATGTAGAAAAGCTTAAAAGTTTATTCTTGACCATGGTAACTAACTAATACCGTTACATGGTATAATAACGTATTCATTAAGACTGTGTTGCACTATGCACAATGACATAACTATGTCAAAGAAGTCTCTGCAAGATACATGATACAGGCTGAAGGTAGGAAACCATTTTCAGAATGTAAAGCATGACATGATGCTTCGGCAGTCACACTGGAGCGCAGAAAGAGGAGTCCTCGGGGTGCTGCTGGTCACATTGAAGCTCACTGGAAATTATTTACTCTTTTACTTTAACAATTTATCAAAGTGCTTGACAAATTATTCTGTTTTGGTTAAATTATGAAATAAGGTCGATATGTCGTTCATTCACTGAATTCTTCATTCCATCTCAGTATCCTGGCGTGACAGCGTCATTTCATTATCTTATGTATGTATGTACACGTATGTGTGTGTATACTTATATATGTATGTACACGTATGTGTGTATACTTATGTATGTATGTACACGTATGTGTGTGTATACTTATGTATGCATGTAGCTAGGTTTTCTTTTTCAATTCAAACAGTCCAAAAACAACTAAAATGTCAACCTAAATTCTACATAATCCTACATTTCTCAGTGACACTTGAATACTGTTAAGCGTGCTCAGCTATGCTACTGCACATATGCACGATGCATAATATTGAGTAAATGTGTTTTTTGTCTTTATTTGGAAATGGGCTGAAACATACAATAACTGTGGCTTGATCCTTTAAACCTGTGACTGTCAAATAATACAAAGGAAGCTTAACTGTAAATCCAGTTATTGCAAGTTTATATTTCCAGTTATTATTGCCTCTTTAAGCACAGCATCTACATTAATAAGACATTCAATGAATAATATAATCTAATTGCTTGTATAAAACATTGTTAGTAGACAGAAGGATTTAATGATTTAAAAAAATGATTGTTTCTTCACAATGTTGTACTCTATGATGTCTTTTTGAGATTCGTTTATTTACCAGACCAGCTCTATTGAAGAGAAAATAAAAGAGAATCCCTGAACCATGAACCATAAAGAGACTTTCTTTTTAATTCCAGCGTTTCTTATGTAATCACCTTGTGAATGCATCCTGCTTGATAAGGCTGCCGGAGTGTTTCAGTCCATGGTCAGGCCGGGATCACCTGGATAATCCTTCACAAGGCCAAACTCCAAATGAATCAGGTTGTTTTACTTAAGCAGCCCAAGCAGCTGCACCTGGGGTGTAAATATAGATGGGGCCCGTAGGGTGGGGGGGTTGAGAGAGAGCGGCCCTACCACAATGGGATCGATGGAGGGGAGGCTCTTGAGTGATTACATTTTCCAGTTCCGACATACTTCTGTGTTGAAGAAGACCTTATGTTGAATTTAACATGCCATTCATTATTGATGCCCTCAAAAAGGCAAACCCAACTCAAATGGATAACACAGTCAATCTATAACAATATTATATGCTTATTACATATAAACTCTTTAAACTATATGTTTTCACTATATGTTTTCATATACAGATATGCAAAAATGATTACTGGGTAGTACGTATGTTGTTGTTGTCCAATCTCCAGTCTCTCTTCGATCATGTGATTAGATGAGACGATATATGGTGGCTCGTTTAGGCGCAACTCTGTCAAGAATGACAAGCAGAGCACATCTGCAAGCGTCATGCCTTTTAAACATAGAAGCGACAGCAGGGAATTGAAACCCGTCGCAATAGCAACGCACTGCAGCCCGTCGTATCCACCTCACGCCGCTGTGCTGCACAATGTTAATTCACAGCAGCGGCCTCTTTTGACATTTTCAAATCGGTTAATCTGACAGCTGACCACTTCAGTCGATGAGTGGATGGATGGCTAGATAGATAGAATTCTCAATGGTGAATGGTTAAATTTAATGTAATTGTAAATAATTGGTCCATCTTTCCGGGACCACTGACTCTTGATCTACTTGTTAACTGCTTGCACTTTCTTCTGATTGATCGATGATACAGAAATTGTTCAGATACATCACAGAAACACTTTTATGAAAGAAAGATGCCATTTATACCTTTGTCTAATATTTATTTTCCTATATTTCACAGGAGGAAAATAATCAGGATATAAATATAAAAAAATATGTATAAACACGGAGACAAAAAATTGATATTCCTTCCAAAAAGACTCACGTCTCATCTAGTGAGGGAACACAGAGCTGATAAAAAATATAAAAATGGTCGTGTTCGTCTCCGATAATGTAATAATTCAAAAGGATAAACATAACTGACTTAAAATGGCCGTTATGCTCAAGGTATCATGGTAAAAGGACTCCTTGTTCCTCTGCTGTGATCATAATAATTACAATGATTGATCAATTACATCAACTACATGTAATTGGTCAGAGTACAAACTAATATTAGTAACTTAAATAAATAATCTGTGATTAATTAGAGAATGCAATATTTACATGTCAGGGCTGAATAAATGACCACGGATCAATTCATTTCAAAACAGTATCGACATCCTGCGAGGTGGAACACATTCGATAGTCTGATGTTTCATTTATTACTTTCATTTCAGCCAATTTACAATCTGAACTGAAAACAGCAAGTGTTGTTTTTGGATTACAAAGACAGGGCTTTGTTTGTGGCTGGAGTAATACCACAGTTCTGGTGTAGCGATCTTAAAATGCAAGAGTCAAACCCAGAGATGACTCTTCCATATTACTCAGAGATGATTACTTCCATATCCATCTACTGTTTACCCACAGAAATCAATTATAGCTGCAGAAATCTGCATTAATCTATCATTTTATAATTAATTCAGAATTAAAACGTTTCTGCCTTTAGGTGTGGCAATCCTTCCGTTACAGACCTATTCTTCCTGCACGTCCCTCAACATAAACACCTAGATTGACTGGAATTCAGTATACAATGCAAGCTGAAAGTCTCCAGCAGCCACAGAATACTCCTCATGTGATTAACAACAGACGAGTCTTCACCAAACATCTTCAAACCTGCAACCACACATTCATCCAAGTGCCTTTGAGCGACTCATTATCTCTTTACAGCTACTCACACCCGTAACACATGTTGACACCCTGAAAGCAGTCCGCCTGGCTGCATTCACTGCCACCATCCATCCTGCCATCGTGCCCTGGAGCAACAAACTCAACTCTGAAAACTTAGTTGCGATTGAAACAGTAGTATTAACAAATACAATTAAATAAATGAATACAAAATATAAAAATCTAATTTATCTAACAACAAGAAAACTGGCTTAATTTAAAAGTCCATGTTGGAAAGCAGTCACACTGCCGCAGTACCCTGAGGCAACATTTGTTCACTTTTATAATTCAATTATTTTCTTGGGTGAAGACATTAATTTGATTAAAACAGCTGACTTGATGAAGACAATACCACTATTGAATGAAAACCGTGTTGATGGGCTCACCTGCTCTGTCCTTCATCACAGCTGTGCGTTTATCCTGCTGTGTATAACATGTTTATTACACACAAACACTGGTTTGGTGGCCTTGGGGTTCATGATGCTGACCTTTAACTGCAGCGTCACTAGTTCGAGACTTTTGTATCATCCCTTCTCTCTCCGTAATAAAGGCAACAAATCCCCCAGTCTAGAACTGGGCAATATATTAATATTATATCATGACATGAGACGAGATGTCGGCACAGATTTTAGATAGTGTAATATCATAATGTGGCATATGTATTGTCTTGTCCTGGTTTTGAAGGCTGCATAACGGTGAAGTGATGACTGTTCTTTTATTTAACTTTACCCACTCATATCAGTCATGATATCCACATCATACTGTGATTATTTACAAAGAAATATCTGTGTAGATCTATTGTGAGAGCACAAATAGTCAACCCTACGATACCGATATAGAGGTATTTGGTCAAAAATGTAATGAAAAATATTGTGGTATTAGATGTTCTCTAGTTTGAGCCCTACCACAGGCCCTCCAAAATATACCTGTAGTCCAAAAAAGTGTCAACAATGACCCGTCTCACCACTGACACCCATCACAGTCTACTCATTTCAATAGGTAGCACACCTGATCCTAAGGAGCTTTCAGCAGTGAGTAAGAGAGAGAAGTGAGCAAAAAGTGCCAAAACTTTGCTTTTGCAGCGATTGATGCTGTAACGCAACTTCAACATGCAGGAAGAGGAGAGTCTCTCAGAGGGATTGGGATCCATCCGTGGCCGGTGACTCACGTGTTGGCCAGTGCACTGTGTGACAGAGTGTCAGCAGTGCCAAACAGTATCCATGAACGATAAGGATGCATTTCAAGATCTAAATGCACTTTTAAGTCAAATGTATCACTTAAGGTCTATTTTCATCACTGTTGTGAACACAGATGAAACAACTGGATGATACTTTAGTAAGAGCAACAGGAGCAACCATCCTGAGCAGATAACCAGAGCCAGATGAGCTGCCCCCCTCTGGACCCTGCACCCCCCCCGACCTGCTGGGAAGCGCCAGAGTGGAGTTTACCAATTACCAGCAGCCAACGAGAAACGAACTTCCACGTTCATTAGCTGCAATTAAGTATTCACGCCTCCACGTTCAGAATCTATGGGCAACTTCTCACACACGCACGCTCAAACAGCCTCTCCACGAGCCACGAGGGCATCCAGCCAATTAATCTCCTTTAAAAAGTCCGTACCTTGAGCAGGGAGCGCCGGTTGCTCCTCTCCGCCGTTCCGCCGCTTCAACGAGAGAGCAGATGTGCCGCTGCGCCCCGTGATCCGCCGCGCGCTGTTCTTCCGCGTGTGTAAGTGTGAGAAAAGAGAGTGAGAGAGAGAGAGAGAGAGAGAGAGAGAGAGGCTGTGTGTTAACGAGTGTGTACTACCGCGGGTGAGCGCGAGTCTGTCGGTATTTGGATGTAGTCTGGGGGTAACGGAGAGGGAGGGTTGTGTCGTGAAGGCTTCTCTCCTTCTCTCTCTCTCTTTAACCCTTGTTGACCCAAAGATGAGGCACAACTGACCAGAACACCAGGGGCGTAAAGACAGACAGGGCAGCACCGGGTCTGAGTCTGTTGGGTAGTGAAAGGACAGTTGAGGGTCATTCTGATTTCTCCTTTCTCAATATTGTTCATGAAGGATTTATGTTGAGTATGAAATGGTGTCATTTGTTTTATGTTTCCTCGAAAAGGCAAACCACCCTGGTGTTCATTTATTTTGGTAAAATAGTCAGGGATCCATAAAAAAATGACATGCTGTTTATCAAACATATAACATCTATAAAAAACTATTCAATTAGATACGTATGTTGATGTCTAATCTCAAGTGTCCTTTTGATCATGTGATGTTGATTTTTTAGGAGCAAAATCTGTCATGGCTGAGAGCTGAGCTTTCAAACATAAAAGTCAGAACTAGAACCGTCACTGGGGCCCGTCACCACCTCCCTCCACTGGAGAACACACTGCCCCATCATTCATTTAATTCACTCATATTCTGTTGTTTATATATTTATATATATATATATATATACATATTGGAATAAACATTTCAGTTGTTGAAAAACATGAAACAGTTATAATTTTCAGGAAATACACACATATTGTAGAAATGCATTTATGTATCCCTTTGCCACTATTAGCTAAACAAATGTATGAAATAATGTTTTAATTAATATAACTGAGTCTAAAGCAGACCAATTATATTCTGCAAAAAGACATGACCTTTAATTTGAAATTTAATTACCTCTCCTAAATATAGTATCTCTTTTATAAAACCATTTTCTTCCTTCCTTTTTTCTACTCTCCTTTGTTCTCTTACATTCTCAGTTCTTTACTACAATGTTACTCTGCTTTTTTCATTTTCTTTCTTTCTTCTGTTCATTGAATTCCTCAACCATATTTTCAAACGTATTTCTTCACTTTCTGTACACTTTCTCTAAATCTCTTATCCACCTTTTGTTTCCTTTTATCGGTCCGGGTTCTCTCTCTCTCTCCATTGCGCTCTTTTTCTTCTATCTTTCCGACTGCTGTTATGTATAAATGTATATATTTTAAAACAGATTACACACTATGTACTGACAGTTGTACTAACAGTTTGACACAAGCTGAAGCCACTGTGAGTGTGTGAAGGGGAGGAGAAGGATCTGTGTGCCAAACAAAAGAAATCGGTATCGTATTGCTGTAAACATGGAAGTGGCTAATTAAATCAGAACATTTTCGAAAGTCATATTATATTATTTTAGTGTTGAAGATCATCATTGGGAACTATTGTGTTTTTTTTAATGATAGGAAGGAAAAACACTGTTTATCAAGCACGGGTATACAGTATTTATCTTCCATAACTTGTCTTCTTTCAGACGAGTGGAAAGAAAACATGTCTTGTCCATTTGCGTCTGTAGATTTCTCCTAATTTCACCAAAAGTTACCATTAGATAATGCCTCATTTGCATATTTAAACATTATTTCAGAAAATAAAAGTAATGGTCTTAATGTAAGTCGTCAAATAGGGACGTTTCATGGAGATATCTAATAGTTACTTTATTTAACCTACTCACCTGTAGTGTCTTCAACATGTATGTCATTTTCCAAAACACATCTTTAAAATACGTTTTCTCAAATTAATTTATTAAAACATTGAGAAAGAGAAAATGGAGAAACTATTTTATTTTATTTGGCTGTTATTAATAAGTGATGCCAAGATATATTAGCTGTATAAATTGTTTTTACAGCATATCAGAGTTGACCGGATAGACATCAACACAAAAATGTCCATGTAGTTCTAAGAGTGGAGGAGCCAGTTAACAGTGAAATGGGTTTTTAGTTCCAGACCACTTCAGAAGAAACTATTTCCATTATTGCTTCAACTCAACTTGCCCATGATTTCTGGACCTTTAGCTGTTTGCTAAAACGTTCAAAGAAAGTCACTTACTTACTTCAGAAAAGCACCTAAACGCACATGTTCCAGCCTGCTTTTAATGCCTCACCATCTGTCATTACTGCTTAATTGTCTATTTCTATGATTTATGTTTTTAAATATTTAAATTGAATGTAGTATTATTATTACTCTCAGTGACAAGTAAAAGTACACTCTGATATTTTTGGCATTATTATTTAACAGTAAAACGTTCAGCATCATGTATCGGAGACATCCCGGAGAGTCACCTCTGCCGAGACTCTTTACCGTAGAGGAGTTTTCACAGAATAGTTATTCATTAAATCAAATCTGTTGAAAGTCAGTATTTTTTGTAACTCCACATGGTTTATATACTGTAGCTGAGCCGACTAACAGTCCACCTCCACTAACTCCCACCATTTTTTTTCTACTTTTATCTTTTAGTTTATTTTTCCCTTTATGGTGTACTAAACATTATAACATAAAAAAACTAGTAAAAACAAGAGAGATCGTAATATTCATGAATATTGCAAGAAAGCACATTTACGGTGATTTGCAAGGTACTAAAACCTGAAACATGAAATAAAACACTGAAAGAAACAAAAAGGGTGTGGAATAGTAGTCTTTTACTGTCATTGCACTACAGTAAAGGTAAGTGGCTATCCTGACGATGATTCACACATATAAACAGTAACAAAAATGAAGAATTTGAATATACGTATATTATTGTTAAAAAAAATATGTATGACTTTTAAAAACAGTAAGATCACTGAGATATTGCACTGAGTTGCTCTAGCTCTCTATAAGTTGGAATAATGTTAAAGACATTTGGATTAAAGATATCTAATATACACCTCAAGCTGCAGTTTAGTGTGGATGATCCCCCACATGTAATTGAATACAAAAAAATAGAGATTACGACATTTTCTTATTTATTTATACAATATAATATTGATTATTAGGCAACAGTGATTCATGTGAGTGTTCTGGCTCCCAGCACAGTTGAAACGTAAAAGAAACCTGAATCAAACTCATTCACCAACAGACAAGAAGAAGATAAGATATATCCTTAACAGAGGGAGGGGTGATTCCATTTTAGCCTTTTTGTTCAAATAAGAAAAGAAGTGTCTACCGTGAGAGCTACCGTGTTGCTCAGAATCTGCCGAAACAGCAGATTTGAAGTTCACATTGTGTTTTACTCTCTTGATTATTTCACTGCACTGATTCACATTGTGAGTTGCAGATTGATTGCAGCTTTTGCGTTCACTCAATAGTTTTGTAATCAACAACATTTCAAACTCCCACACACGTGATGCTGTTTTCTGCACACTGAAGCCGTATCTCTGACGGTATTCACACAACCAGTTGCAACATTAATAATAAAACGTAACGAAACAAAATGAATCTGGGCACAAAACGAGCTACAAGTACAGTAAAGAGCGAACATATGGTTAAGAGTAGTGGAAAATATTTAAAGGAAGGTTTCTTCCTTTATACAAATCACCTCACACAACCAGACAGATAAGATCGACCAGACCACACGTTCCTTGGTTATTGGTTCTTATGAGTTTCAAAACAGAAAATGTCTGTCATCAATGTTGACCATTGGGCATGACCTGGAAAAGAAAAGTACCTGTTTCACTTTCAAACGTCCAACATTAACTGGTGTATAATAATACTTATGATTTTGTGATGTGTACATTTGTTCACTGCGTCTCTAACTGACCACCCACCCTATGTTTGCATTCAGATCTCTTTCCCATATTTCACTTAAATCTTACTGTTACCGTACAAAGTGTTTGCCATAGTTTTAATGAGACTGCAGCTGATGGTGCACTGCCAGGCAAATGTAGGATAATGTGTTATTCTCTTTTTTACTTAAAACCCCCAGACTCTTTATGCGGCTCCTCAAGTCAGAATCTGATGTAACCCCTTGTTATTGTGTTGTAGTTTTTATCATTACATTTTATTTGACATAGTCCTTTATTTCTATTTGATATATTCATATATTTCTATTTGAAATAGTCCTTTATTACTATTATTTATTCAACTGTAACAAATAATGTTTCTATATTTAATGAATAATATCATTACTTTGGATATATTGTGTGTGTGTGTGTGTGTGTGTGTGTGTGTGTGTGTGTGTGTGTGTGTGTGTGTGTGTGTGTGTGTGTGTGATATTTACTGGAGTGAAATATGGACTCAGAGAAGGAAATGTAGAGAGGTGAGTCTGTAATTTCTTTTAATAACGCAATGTCAAAACAAGTTGTTCATTATTATTCGAATGAGGCTGATGAGTTTATCACGGCAGTGAGAGTAAAATAAAGGAAGCGGTGGGCTGATAAAACACGGAGCGTTGTTTCTTTAACTACGTTAACTATTATTTTATCTTATTATATATACTGTATGATGATGTGATATGTACATGTTTTACACCTGTAATAATTATATGATTCAATTAGACAGCAAGTATGAATACTCATTATAGATATTGGTGAATTATTCTTAAGAAATATGTTCATGGTTTGTTTCCACTCTAATTTATTAATTCATTTTAATTTGGTTTCACATCAATAGTAAGTTTTACAATCACAAAATGGACAAATTTCATGACTGACATTTTCGTAATTAACACTATGAATATGTGAGATATACAGGACGTAGTATTTAATGGTAGAGTAGTAGAGTTATAGTGTGTACACAGGACATAATCATTGAGTTACAATGACAAACACTCAACCAGATGAATATGTGCTAATAATCTAGCTACATATTTAAACAATACACTGTGGGCTTGCAATATATGTTATGTTGGTGTGGGTGGGATGAAGGGAGGGAGAGCCCTCTTGTTGATGTTACATTATTATATTATTATTATTAAGGTGCTTAAATGTTTCTCAACTTCCATATTTGGACCGCCTCGAAAATGAGATGGTGCTTTGCACGAGGTTTATCCTCTAAGTCTATTCTGAAATAAAAAAATATAATATATGAGCACCATGTTACTGTGTTTTGGATGAAATAATGTCCAATCTATAGTTTTTAAGGTTTAATTTAAAGTCACGAGATGCAATGAAAATGTGTGTTAATAATCAGTTACATCCTGCTGAATATTATAATACTGTACCTTAATTTAACCTCACTCCTCCATTATCTCATATATTACAGCGCTCACTATACAGTGGATGTATTTCATAGAGTTATAATCTGTAAAATTTGCGTTAATTCTGTTTTGGTGGAGCTGTTCTCATCTTGTTTGTGCTCCTGTTACTAATACAAATACAAACACTAGCACAAACATTACAATAATATGAATGCTAGTTCTTTATGAAGGTAGTAGTGACTCTGTAATTGGAATCCATGCAATATGAAATTATGGAGATTTAATAAAACGTGATTAAGAACAGAAATTCTTATTGATCATTGAAAAGAAACAATAACTCTCCTTTATGACTCCCTGGTTTGTTTTCATAACCTGCTCTGCTGGAAGACAATAGAGATAGAGAAAAAAAAGAAAAAATGCTCCCCAACTTCCACGCTTTGATCATATTTTACACCAGAGATTCCACCTGATATTGTTTAACAGACATAAAGACGTCACGCCGACAGGAAAAAGCTTGTTTTGGGAAGTGTGAGCTGGCGAGCCTGGCCGGTGTGCTGGGAGGAAGGGAGACTTTTAATATCGTGTGGGTAGCACTGGGAGACTGAATGGGTGCTGAGGAGGAGAAACTGCCAAGACGGGGTTTAATTTAGTCAACTGAGAGTGAAAATAATGGCATGCACACGCGTACATATCAGACCGCTTACACAACTATGAAGTTTTGGATGAGACGTTTCTGTGTATACTTACACGGACATATTCTTGTGTGCTAATGAAAAACTGTAACTCATACATAGACACACACAAGCATGGACACACATGGCTTTCTTTCAGAAAAATATCTTTTGAGCATGCAGACACCCACACACACACACTGCAGAGGCACACACACGTGCACACACAGTCCATATGCACAGCAAGTGCTCCGTTTCTGTAATCAGCAGTAAGTGTACCATTGTGAGCCATTGACAATCTCTCCATCCATTTACCTATGAGCCTCAGCAGACTACAGCTGCCTGCTGTGTTTATTAAAAATATAACAGTTCTATTATACTCATTAGGTTATTGCTCGCACTGACACCTATAGGGAGACACACACACGCAGCCATACACACACACACAGAGCAGACAGAAATAAGGCTAAATGAACAAAGTGATCCATTGCTTTGATACCGGTCTTTGATAAAAATCAGATGTGGTCCGATCACTTTGTTCCATCTTTGGTGTAATGGAAGTCCCTTCCTGACTGCTGCAGGTTTTATTATTGTTATGATTATTACATGATATCAGACCTGAGAAATCTCCCCATGGCGGCGTGGGGGATTTCATTCTGCAGTCTGTAAAACCTGCCAGAGTCATGTTTCAATGGAGAGCACTTGTGTCTGCCGATGGCCTGACTCACAGTCTCCTCTCACAAGGCACAAACTCTATGTGGCTGTCCTGAGCTGTCAGACTCCAAAGACTTCACTGGTCATCCTCAACCAATGTCAATAACAATGTTACTGGACTGAAGTTTGAAGTTTTGGTCGTCGCCATCATGTTTTGTTGCAACCAGAGAACAGAAGTGACCATATTTGAAAGTGTGATGTAGTGACGCCGTATGCGGCTGTGTTAGCAGTACCGAGCTGTTACTCTCAGTAGCCCCGCCCTAAAGCATACCCTGCTTTATGGTCTATTTGACCCTAAATGGACCATAATGTACTAAATGAACATCATGCTGTATTGAAGAAGACTTGAAACTAGAGATCGAGACCATAAACTCATGTTTACAATGTTTACTGAGGGAATAAATAAAGAGAGAAGTAGAGTCATTTTCTCATAGACTTCGATACAATCAGACTTATTCTTGCAACGAGATGAGTTGCCCCCTGATGGTCAGGAGAGAGAATGCAAGTTTAAGGAACTTCAGATTTGGCTTCACTTGGCAGAACCGGAGGTTTCCGCCTGTTTCCTGTCCTCAGGAATTTGTTTCAATTGGCCAAGTTTCAATTGTTTTATCATATCAGCTATATTGGCTATGTTTCGAGTCTGGAGACAAAGACACAGCTGATCACTCATGTGAGTTAAATGTTTGCTACATCAGAACATATTTGGGAAGGTGTTTCCATGTCTCATTTGGCACATCAGCTCTTTTTCAACAAAAGCAAAAAAACATAGGAAAAACATAGGAAGGATAGGAAGTTTTATCAAATGTTTTAATTTCCATACGGCGTATCTAATATCATATTGTACATCAAATATATTTATGTAAACATGGCTATTGAGTATTAAGCTGTTAAAAGTAGTGTCCCATACGTAGCACGTAGAGTAACTGCATGGTGTTACACCAAACCTGAGGACCGTTGACGTCAATCAAAACATGTCTTGTGTCTTGAAGCTGTTAAAAAGTATTGCATTCTATTTTTATGATCAGTGGCGGCTGGTGGAAAGTTTTCTAGGGAGGGCCATCCTATCAATTTCAGCAAACATCCCAGTATGATTTCATGCAAAAAAAATTTAGCATCAAACACGCATTATTACTTGGCAGTTAAATATTTAACATTTATTCCAACATGAAAAAAAGCAGTAAATAACACTTATATAATATAATACAATATAATATAACATGTTTATTTATTGAGATGCCCCTATGGACCTTGTTATAGGAGGTAAAGATCAGGAGAAGTAAACATGAAGTGTAATTATGAATACTGATGTTAAATTAAGCTATGATGAGTTTTCACTGTTAATTTAGGGGGGAAAAAGTGGCCCGGGAGTTACTGTCAGACCGGCCCACTCAATACACGGCGCGCTGCCCACTCAATACACGGCATGTATTTCGCCGGTCTACGGCGGCCATTCGCACTTCCGCCGGCGTCGCCCCGACAGACGCCCGGCACGACCGCACGGCGCAGACCGCGGTTATGGAGAAAAGTTTTTAAAAGCACCGTAGTGTCCAGCCGTGCTGTGGCGTCCTCGGATCGCGAGGAGTAGTATAATGTCAGTTTATACTGTTGATACAGTTTTCACTGATTATTGACTTACGGTATTAGAGTAAATTGAACGTGTTCTGTGAAGCATATAATATAGTCCCGTCGGCCTACCGGGGATTCCCCCGGTATCCCCGATGGCCAGTCCGCCCCTGCCTGTGGATACGTATGGTATGTCGAAGTAATCAGCGTACTTTTCGGAAGAAAGGAAGTTGATTGACTGACTTGTACGAAGTAGTGAAGCTTCGCATGTAGTCTGCTGTCTGATTGTGAAGTCAGGCTGATCTGATATCAGCTCTTTGGCTGCAGAATCGCCGCCAAAGTTCTCCTCTCAAACGGGTCTTGGAGGAGGAGTGGTCGCGCTGGCGCGGGCTCCTGTAGAGACTTCTCCTGACGAGAACGCGCAGCTCCGGGGCTTGATCGTTCTTGCCCACAGCTGAATCTATTTGAGGGCGCTGATTGGCTAAATTGTATGTCACTCATTTATATCTTGAATCAGCAATTGGCTAAACTGCTTCATAGACCCGTCTCTTTTGGGCAAAAACGATCAAGCCCCCCTCGCTGCGCGTTCTCAGACGTGTCGTGCACACAGACAGAGAGCACGAGCAGACGAGCACACAGGGGGAGAGGACGAGCAGGAAAAGCATATATTTTGCGCAGATATCATATTGTACACACATTACTGGGTACATTCCATAGTTAAAAAACACAAATATTGACAATTTGTATAATTTATGATTATTATAATTTTTTTATTTTATTTTATTTTTATTTTTCGTGTGGCTCATGGTGGGGCCATGCCCCATTGCCCTCTCTTGACCAGCCGCCACTGTTTATGATTATAAGTTTGTCAACTTTTTCAGACTTATGACCATTAACAGTGATAGATAATATTTCATTGTGCCCTCTGGCATTTCATGTTTATATCAATACCCTTCGGGAGTCATAACTGATCGGAATATATGAACTATAGTGACCCGTTGTTCAGCTTAATGGTGCATATTATCACATTCTATTGTGGGAAACTGTAAGACCCTGACTTGTGTCTGACTCTGTGCCTACAGCTCAGAGTGCTTATCATATGCAGACACTCTGCGGTTGCTCAACTTCTCTGACACAGTGGGCTGTTTTTAAAGTCCAAAATACTAATGGCTAACCAGTTACAACTTTGTCAAGCTGTTTAATTGCATATAATTCCAACCTGTGTTTTTAAACCGAAAATATTTACAAAGATTTGTCAACTAGAATTAATTTTTAAACGTCCAAATTGTCTATTCTGGGCTACTAGAAACATGGCGTCCTGTGTGAAGGGGACCTGCTCCATGTAGATATGAAGGGCTCATTGTAAGGTAACGAAAACACAATCATTCTTATTTTCAGGTTATTATAGAGTAAAGAAAACTTACTTATTTGTAAATATTCAATTTATGCCAATATAATGCTGCACACTGGCCCTTTAATTAATCTAGTGTCTCCCCTTCATATTCATGACTCATTAATGGATAGTCATTAATGAAATCAAGCAAATCAATTAGGGTTCATTGAGACCTTTCTTCTGGATTCTATATCACAGAAAAAACAACTGTAAAAACCCAGAGTGTTTTCTTTGGAATATATATAATCTTATTATATAACTGCTCTTTGTGATTATTTTAAATATTATGTAATTTTGTCTTTTCTTTCTCGCTCTTTCTTTTTCTTTCTCACACACAGACACAGTCTGCCTGCTGTGCTTATTAAATAGTTGGGTTTGCTAAGTAGTGCGGGACCAAGTGGCCTATCTGCTGATAAAAAGAAAGCAGCTGCACCCCCTCACACACACACACACACACACACACACACACACACACACACACACACACACACACACACACACACACACACACACACACTGTCTCAGTTGCTGTCTATGTTAAGTATTGAGGGACTGTGGAAGGCTCTCAGCTCATAAAGTGAAAATGTAACAAGGCAGACAACCCTCCATGTAATAAGTCTGACGATCGCCCTGGCTTGGAGAACTGCACACGAGAGGGTTTTGGGTGTGTGCGCGGGTTGATTGGCTGAGCGGGCTGGAAAGTGGCGGCGAGGGGGAAAGGCACTCGTCTCACCTCAAACAGAGAAAATAAAGTAGGTTCTTAGGCTAAATGAGCGTGGCGTACAGCACACACACACACACCCCCCCTGATATTATGAGTGTGAATGCCTGAGTATTTTACATACACACTCCCTCACTTTGACGCAATTTCTCACAAACACTGCATGTAAATGTGACGTACATATATTCACAGTCCAATATTTTGAGAGTAAATGAGAGTAGCTTATGACACACACATTGTGCCTTTCGCTCTGACTCACCCATCTCTCTCTCTCACACAGACAATATTTTGAGAGTAAATGAGCTTATAGCTTATGACAAGCAGAAGAGACATTCACTGGAGACAATTACCATTCCTTAGTGTGTAAAGGACACCGCACACAGTCACACAAAATCAAATGCACACACAAATATGCATGAACATGCGCATACACACAAATGGACTAACACACACACACACGCAGCACAATAACTCTCCCTCGCTGTGCTGACAGGACTGTCCGTAGTGGGCCTTTGTTAGTTCTGGTTGGGCAGCCTTGTTTATTGTGTGTGTGTGTCTGTGTTGGTGTGTGTGCACATATCTGTGTGTTATTTATATACCAACAACCTTTGTGAGTCTTGACAGCAACTTCTGCAGCCATAGAAGCCGACTGTCTTTTCACTTTGGCCAATTTATATTATTATACCCCCCTTCTCATCATACTAATTCAATTTGAATAGTAATTTGATGTATTTTTATTTTTAAATCTAAAATTTTAATCTCATGAAATCTCATTATTTCTCCTGCATTTTTCATTCAGCTTTACAATCCACAGAATCTGCCATGGGGCCGCTTCAAATCATTTAAATACAATTCTAATCAAGCCAGCTCACCCTTCTTCTGCTGCTCTTCATCATAACATATATTCACTGATGTTTAATCCACAAATAAACATACTGTTACATGTTGTGCCCAGGCAATAGAATATACATATAGGTCAATATGTCATTATTTTGAGTTGCATTAATAGTGATGGTAAGTTAGTAACAATTAATTTTACTGTGAGTAAAAGTAATTTCTGGTAAATGATGAGAGAAAATTCTGCGGTCCAGTTGTGCTGGAAACCATGTCATACAAATTAGAAAATTTGTAATGTTTAATATCAATCAATCAAAGTTAATTTGTTCAAAGTGCTTCACAGATGACTGACAAAACAAAGACAAAAGCAATTTTAACATTTGAACCATTTGACCAATGACCCCAATGCAGTTGAGACAATAAATTAATACAAATGTAAAAAAATATAATTAAAATAAATAATGACAATACTACTACTAATAATAATAATAACAATAATTACAATAATAATAGTAAAACTGTGTGAAATAAAATCTAGATTCATAAAATAACAGTTCAATTGAATACAATTATACACAAATATTCACAGATACAATAGAAAAGTTAAATAAACCCTCCATTACAGTCATTTTCCATCTCCAGCACATTGACTTTTTATACTTCTTTCAAGCCTAAAATGTATGTTTAACAATAAAGGGAGAATTCTAGATGCTGTGAAACCAAATCAAAAAATTACAAGTGTGAAAGCTGGTCATTATAGTCAATGATGTGTTGTTTTTCTACTCTTTTTAAATGTGGGTTCATGAAATTAAAAAAGTGTTTATTATATATAGTATATATAACTATCAAGTTGTTTCCTTTTTTGTTTTTAATTGTAGTTTATTATTATATTTACAATTGTTGTAATTAATATCGTTATGGATGAGAGTTGATTAAGAGCTACCAGAAAAGGGGGCATTGCCATGCAATGTGTGTATGCCTGTATATGAGAACTCAGTACAGTATATTATGCGACACTTAACGCACACACAGACACACTGAGCATGTCGTCAATTTACACCGAGGACAAGGTGTCAGGAGATGATACATCACTTCACAAACATTTGAATTGTCGCTGTGTTTCACAAACACACACATTTTAACAATTTATTTATGTCCGCATACAGAATGATGCGAAATTTGAATTTATATCTAGATATTAAACGACAGACAAGTTGTGAGGTTGACTTGCCTCTCCTTCCTAAATGTGCCTGGAACACTATGTCAGGAAATGATAGCTGATTTACCAAACATTTGCATTATTCCCCTCTATTCTCTCTGCCTCACACACACACACTGTGAACTGTGAATATATCCATGGCAATGAGACACTTAGTCAAATTAACGTGTTGACTATTTTTGCAACAGATTGTATGAGTGACAGAACAGCAGCAGTTCAAATCTTTTAGAATATCGCTGAAAGTTTATATACAGTGAAAGTTTAAATAGTAGTTTTTATTTTTTTTTTAACAAGAGATTTCCCTTGGCTCTCCTGGAATACATTATTCACACCAGCTGCACTTTTTGGAAGGAATGTGGTCTTGAGCTGATATTAGGAACGATCATAATGAGTGATAATAGTAATACTGTATCTGAAATTATGTCATTAATTTTCTGCTCTTATTAAAAATCATGTAAAAACCCACATTTGGAAAATGTTAGGTTTTACATGTGGACCTGGATGTTAATATTGTAGGATTAAGATCCAGCACTTTTTTGCCTATAACATAATTGTTTTCTCTTTATAAACTTCTGAATTATTAGATTTGATAACATTTGTTTTGCAGGTATACATTTGCTTCACAAAAATAAGTATAATGATCTGTCATTCTGATCATGCATTCAAGCCCTCAAAAATACAATATTGTTCATTCAATTTATTTGTGTATAGCCCAAAATCCCAAATTTGCTTTTGGAGGGCTTTACAATCTGTACACATAGGACATCCTCTGTCCCAGGACCCTCACATTGTTACAGGAAGAACTCCCCCAAAAAAACCTTTATCAGGGACAAGGAAGAAGCCTTAGGGAGAGCAACAGAGGAGCGTTCCTCTATCAGGATGGACAGAAGTGTGATAGATGTCATGTGTACAGAATGAACAACATAACAGAGTTACAACACATTCAATGCATATGACAGAACCATGGCAGGAGGCCAGACCAGGGTCCATGGAATCCTGTGAGGAGAAAATGCACAGAGACTCTGGTGAAGAAGCAAAGTCAGTGTTGTGCATTAATGGTATCTGTAATAGAAATCATGTTAATAAAAAAAAATAAAAACAAGAATCGTTGATTGTTGATTAAAGATGCAAGTACATTTTGGGCCTCAGTGTGTCACTCAGGTAGCAAATACAAGATACAACTCCGCCGCTCAGCGTTTCTGTGAATAATGCCCTGCAGCCAAGAAAGTATTTAGACCACCATTTTAAGAGTCTGTAAAACTGTTGAAAAGACATCTCAAACCGTAAATAAGGTAAATTATGACTATCATGAATTTTCAAACCATGGAGGTTTTATTTTTATTTTTTTACTTTCCTCGGGCTCAGAAAAGCATTTTAAAAACCTTTGACTTCATCATAATGTAAATAGAATAGAATGTATACTATCTTTATCCCTTTAAGGGGGAAATGTTTTTCTGCATTTGACCCATCCCTGTATATAGGGAGCAGTGGGCTGCCAATAACAGGCGCCCAGGAGCCGGGGGTTCAGTGTATTGCTTAGGTACACTTCGACACCTGACACATCCCAGTCGGGGATTGAACCGTTGACCTTCCGGTTCCCAGACAACCTCTTAACCCAGTGCGTCACGGTCGCCCCTAAAGTCTTTTGTAAAGTCTTTGGGCCAAGCAGGAAGTGCATATTTGGGGGACCAACCTTTTTTTGCCGTATGCTCCAGATGAGCAATTCGCATTGGACCGAATAGGCACCATCTTGGGGTCATGTATCCACTTATTATACATCCACACTTGACACTCTTACAATTTGTGTGCGGTGGCCACAGCCTCACAATGAAAGTTACCTGGCTGAGTTCCCCTTCCTAGTCCGACAAAAGATGGGGCTAAGGGTGGAGCTTCGCGGTTTTGTGTTACCTTGTAGTTCTTGTCGTCCCCTGTATGTTTGGTCAGCCAGTATATAGGTTTCCCTCAGTTTCATTCTAGAGGTTTTTTTGTTAATTGAGTCAACGTCTTGTTTACCTTATTCTTTGATAGAGTTGTGTTTTGTTGACTTCTTTTATAGGGGCCCTATAACTCTGTTAATACATTTTATTTGTAGCGGATTGTTATTGAATAATTTTTGGGAAAATAAACCCACTTTTTCATCAAGCTTGTTTCCTTGTGCCTTGACTGCTTGATCCACGACAGAGTGGGAGGGAGAGAAAGAGAGCGAGCACACTATAACGGGGCTAAGGGCTTGTGATTGTTGGTATCTGGTGGTAGCTAGTTAGCTAATTTACTTAGGTAAGACATGAAGGCTATTGTCCGACTCAGGATTAGCCAGTGGGCCAGGCCAGTGTTAAAAATGCAAAATATGATCTATAAATCCAAGCGAAAACACAAGGTAGAGACAGTCACTCAGAAGTGTACACAGTCGGACCCCCTTCCTGCTTCAACCTGACTGTATTATCTCTGCCTGTCATCACCGATTGGTTGCACATGCATACGTATCAATGCAGTGTTCGTTCAGTGTGTGGAGTGTGGTTTGCCGAGCATTGAGAACAGTGAAGGAGCAGATCAAGCTGCACCAATTGGAGTTGTTGGAGGGACGACTGGGTAACACCTATGTGCAGGGCATTACAGAAGAAAGCGTTGATAGCCCTGTAAATGTTATGTGGTAGTGTAGTTAGTGGACCCAAACGCACGCACGCAGCAGGTTCACTCCAGCCAAGACTTTATTTAACTGTGCAGGAGGAGTCACAGAATGAACCAACGAAAAACAAAGACTAACTGTCCAGCAAATTAAAGTCACTCCTATAATCTCCACCGGAGTCGGGAGGGAAGCTCAACCGAGGCCGGGACAGGTAGCCTCCGGAGTCGGGAGGGAAACTCGACCGCACTCAAAACTGAAGGAACAGAAAACAAACGGGTAACGATCTTCACTGAATTGGTGTTCAGACTTACGTGACTAGACTGGTAACCGGACGGACTGACAACGTGCCGGAGGACAGCTGGGGTATTTAAGTCCGTCGGAGATGATCACTGGAATTCCCCACAGCTGAGCCTGGGGAGAGGGGCGTGGTTGGAGATGGAACTCGGGGGTGGAAACTATAGGCGCACACAAAAACAAAACATGCGCACATGGCCTTCAAACAACACTGACAAAAACAGAGGAGCACACACTAGGTCAGACCGAGATCCTAACTTTTTTAAATGTTATCTCTCTCATGTTGTGTTATTGTTAGTTGCAAAAATAATTGTATTTTAATTTTTAATTGAATATTTTGGATAATAAATATGTAATACCTCTAAGTTTAGCTCTGTATTTTTGCCATTCATGAGTTTGTGTCAGTTGAAGATATGCAAAACTCATAAAAGTTGTTTATATTTTACAGAGTACCACTGTGTAGTACACAGTGTGTACTACATATGTACTGTATGTGTCTGTGTTTGCATGTGTGTGTGTGTGTGTGTGTGTGTGTGTGTGTGTGTGTGTGTGTGAGCCGGTTGCTATGTGGTGAGGAGAGCTTGTTATACTCTGACAGGGCGAGACTGTTGGAGTGAAATGCATGATGGGATTCTGTGATGAGCAGGAAGAGTTTGAATAAACATGGTTGATTTCAGCCCACCCCAGTGTGTGTGCATATATGTGTGTGTGTGTGTGTGACCATCAGGCCTGTCTGTTTGTGCTGTGTTCACTGAAGCTTTTTATTGAAGCCCTCATGAATCTTTTTCCTTCTCAAATATTCTGTCCTTCCTTCCCTCGCTCTATCCTCCTTCCTCCCCTTGCTGACTTCTCAGCTTCATCTTATACTCCCTTGCTGATGCCCTCTTCAGACTGCATCACTCATTCTCTCTTATTTCCAACTCCCCCTCCACTACTATCTCCATCATTATCTCCCTTGGTTTTGTGTCTTTGACTTCCTTTCTTTCTTTGAGATATGAATATATATATATATATATATATATATATATATATATATATATATATATATATATATATATATATGTTTGTTTGTTATTTGCTGAATGACAATAAGAGAGAGAGATGGCTCATTTGCAGCTTCTCGTATGTCACTGAGCTGGATCAGCCTAAATAATGTGCTGCAAATTAACTGTTACATAAAGTTGTATATTTTTTGTGTTGCACAATAAGAAGTAGTGGAAGAAGTATTCAGATATTTTACTTGAGTAAACATAGCAATACAAGAGTGTAAAAATGCAATCAAATTCTTACTTAAAGCTACTGCAATGAACCTTCATTTTTTTGTTGTCTTTTGCACTCCCTCTGGACGAAAATGGTGTTGGTATTTACTGAGCACCAGAATCCCTTTAGAAAACCTCTACTTATACTGCAGGAGGGGTCTGACAGTCTGCCATGCTCAGTCCTGGTTCTGATACTCACATGCCTTCCTTCCTGCTAGCGGGCCCACCAATACTGCCTGGGCCTCCAGCAGCATGGTGTTGGGGACCGGCAGAGCAGCAAGGCAGGGCAGTGAGGCGAAGCTCTGCTCCTGGTTGTAGGAGGCATGGGGTTCTCCTCCTTCCTGCCAGAGCTTCAACCGACGCAAGCCCCAAATCAAAATCTCACACATAGGTGAGATTCTGACGCCTGATGGGGGTTGACTTGGTCTAAACCACTTTAGGCTTTTGAAATGCCATGTAGGCCCCATGTCTTTGTTTTAACCACATGTTGAAGTCCCAACATGACTTCCACTTCTGGAAATCAGGGTTTATGCTACTAGAAATATGTGAATAATACAGCCCTGTCCCCTTAATATTACTTTTAGACAACAAAACTGTAATGTGAGTTAAGTTTCGAGGGAAACCTTTTTCATCAAGGATTACATTGACATTTCACAGATTAAGTATCACAAAATAAATTCACTTTTCTTTCAATTTCGTAGTAATTTTAAACCAAACCATGATGATTTTTACAAAAGCTAGCCAACAACCCCCAGTTGTGCAGCAGTTATTTATTTATTTATTCTTAATTTACAACGTTAGCCAAGTGTTTCAACTTGTTTAATTCTGAAAATGTGTTTAAACACAATTGAGAGTGCAGTTTAGTTGTATGGGAACGTATCGTCCATGGGCTGTGGTTATACCTGGACCGTCGTTGTGCCTGCTGTAGTGGCCCTGCCTGACACTCACTGCTACTATCATTATATTTAGTGCTCACATTTTACTGATACTATTACTGCTTTTATTATCGTCATCATTCTGTTATATTCACTGCTTCTGTTATTATTGGTATCATTTTTTGTTGGTATTATTTCTGGTATTATGGATACTACTGCTATTACGGCTCTCATTTTACTCTTATCATCTATATTATATGCATTGAATGTGTTGTAACTCTGTTATGCTGTTCATTCTGTATGACATCTATCACACTTCTGTCCATCCTGGGAGAGGAATCCCTCCTCTGTTGCTCTCACGGAGGTTTCTTCCTTTCGCTACCCCTGGCCAAGGACAGAGGATGTGGTATGCTGTACAGATAGTAAAGCCCTCTGAGGCAAATTTGTGATATTGGGCTGTATAAATAAACTTTAATTGAATTGAATTTTATAGGAGACAGGGTTGTAATAATGATAAATAATATAATGACTAATTACCAAGGCGCTTCAAACATTATAGAAGCTCTGAACTACTGCAAGATGGGAAATATAGGCTGCTGTGCAAACATTGACCGAAACAAAGAAACATTATTCCTCAGTGTACTTCAGTTGGTTTATGTGTTTGTGATGTCTCATAGTGACATCCTTCAATTAAATGACTCGGTGTGTTTACAGTGGAATCTAGACACGTCCTGCTGGCTGGAGCAGGATTTTGGCTATAGGAGGGAAATTCTGGGTGGCTGCATCTGTATTATTTGACAAAGTGACTTGAAGCATGAGACAAGACATGTTCAAATAAAAAAAATTCAGTCAAAAACTCAGTCAAAACTATTTATTAGTCTGTAAGATATTTCCTTTGATAAAATATTGTTTAAATGATTTGTTATTACAAAATGAGAGAATTCATGGACTGGGACTGAATAGAAATAACACAGAATGCCAAAAATATTCTATTTCTGCACAATACATAGTAATTTATTGATAGCTCTATACATTCAGTTTAAGTAAAAAGGAATAAATATGGCACAGTTGTCTTTGCCAGAACACCATCAAAGAAAAGGATTGATGATTAACTGATTTTATATAGTATTTGTACAAAATAAAAAAATAACCACATAACAATTTCCATTGTGATGGCCACTCTTAATGTGTATAGGGGATTTTATTAAGTCTAATATTAGAAGGTAACACTACTCAGTCTGACAGATGGATACAAAAGGAGAGGTCAATAAAATGAGGGTAGGGAGGATTAAAATTAGCAGCCTCAATTGGAAAAACAGTATATTAATGTGGCTCTTGCAATTTAGAAAATAGGTAAAGAAAAAAGAGTGCACAGAAAAAGTAGAGTACATAAGCTTCAATTTACCCCTCAGTGGTAACTTACTCTTTACATCATTGTCAGTTTAAATGATGGAGCGAGTTTGCTTTATGGATACAATTTTCATTGGTGTAAATGCTGGCTAACATAGCTGGCTATTGACTGCTACAAACTGAGAAGGAACAACACACAGTAAACAGAGGCCCTCAGTGCGTGTGGCCCCGTCCAGTTAAATAATGACTGCAAAGTAGGCAAATGTAGCCTGTGTTGCTGGAATTTTGAGGTCAAACAACCAGTCCTGAAAATGACTGCATCACAAGGTAGATCTGTCCACAACCCTATTCTTTAGAGGCCCTGAAAACATAGTTTCTCACCTTGAGGTTATCTCTATGATATTAAATATCCTTGAGTAAGTAAGCGAGAAAGTTACTGTAAAGTTCAGAAAAAAAGACATCTTTAGGCTTTTATTATTACGTCTGCTAAGGTTTTATTAATACGTTTTGCCAGTGAAAGACATGAAACAAACTAAACATCAAAATACATAATCAGAAGTATTACATTGTTTGTCAGTAACTTCAAAAACTATTATTAGTTTTCAAAAATCATATGACACATTCTGATCTGTATTTGCTGTAGCTTCAGTATGTTAGGTTTAGGCACAACAACTCCTTTAAAGGGAAGAAAACCTAACTTCCTGTGAAAGTTTATTTAATTATTATTGTTGAATCAGTGCGTCCCAAAACACTTTCACCTAGAAGACCGCAGTTTGTGTGTGAAACCACCAGACAACGTTAAATTATTTGTCACAAAATCTACTTACATTTTACTTCCATAAAAGCCATAATTCCCTTGTCCACCAGAGGTTCTTATCAGCTAAACTTAAATTTAGGTTGTATTTTGTCCATGCTCCATATTTTCCTTTTTTTTTGGCGGCTCTTCCTCTTCTCAGCTTATTTCATTTTAAATCAGATACTATTAAATCACTCTATAAAATAAGCATGATTTTTCTAGTAACAAATTATGTTTCTTTTGTTTTTTGCACCACCCATAACTCTCAAAATAGCTCAGGGCTGATAGGCTTCTTTAGAGCCCTGGTGAGGAGTTGAATAGTAGCCTGTTTCCCTCTTGACATCCCCACTGAGCTGAGGACATCAGTCCGATTCTTCTCATATGACCCCCACTGTGATGTGAACTTGGCTTGATTCCCCCTGATATGAGTCCTGCTGGGCTTGTTTGCTTGGGGCAACACATGTCAGACATCGTCAAGTATATTTTTGGCAGTGGTGGAAGATAAACAGGAGATAAGATAAATCCCTTTCTACCCTTTATCATGCATTATTATCTAATTGCTGGTGATTGTAGGGTAAGTGTTTTAGATTTCTCAGTCCAACTGCAGGAAGACTCTTTCAAAGCGGAGATGTATCACCAGCCTTTTGCAGCTCTTACAGAATGTTAAAGACCCTTTTCTTAGCAGATATTTTGACTTGGCTAAGCAGGAAAAGCATAGGTGGTATTAATAACATTAATGACGGCTGCATTCCATATAGGTGAGCCAGTTCCAGCGCTCTGGTGTTGTGCATACTCACTCACTGACATGGCTTGTTAGGACACTGAATGGAATGGAGTCATCGCTAATGTGAATATTTACACTTGTGCTTTTCCTGCTGTAAAATGTGTTTTGTGTGTGCTGTGAAAAGCTTCTATTAACATGGCATTACATTGTGTAGAATATAGCTGGAAGGATTGGTGCATTGCTTAAGTCCATATCCAGCCGGTAATGAAATGTTCCTCCTGGGCTACTGTAGGGCTGGGTAGGCCTTAGCCCCTCCTACTTCCTGGTTCCCAATTTGTTTGGTCCACCATATATAAGCCATACCATGAGCTGCATCTTGCCTTCTCTCTGACCCCCAGGCTTCGGTAGGTATGAAGTTCACACTGTGAACTTTAGCTCCTTAAGTTGAGGTGTATTTGCCGTGGGTTTCACTCTGTATCTCATTTTAATAGGTCCAGCTCCATAGAGATTATCACCTTCCTGTCGAGCTTTCCGGATGGGGGTTGTGCAGTGAGCAGGCAGGAGAGATGTTAACTGCCGCTGCTGTTTTGTTTAAGTTATCAATTTAGTTGTATTCATGGTTTTGTTTTGCTTGGTTTTGTCTTGGTAATTAGTTAATTTAGTTACCCTTTCATTATAACCTGTGTCACCAAGTATATTAGATATATACCTTTTTGTTTTGTTTTTTTAAACTTATTAGATGGTATGGACTTCCCTGTTAACGTGTTTTATGTTATAAATATCATAATCTTGGGGTAATCCTTTGTCTCAGTAAGTCATTCACTGCCACATGTACCCTTATATAGAATCTGTAGGCTTTTTAGTGGTTTGAGCCGGTATTAAAGGTGCAGTGCACTGTAAATTTAAAACCCAATCCGGGCCTTGCCGTGGCCCGTGGTCACACATGGATCAATCAACTGCCGCAGTTATTAAACTTCAGGATAGTTGATTGTGGTTCGTGTCGAAGATGTTTTTTTAAGCAAATTTTAACAATGAATGAACAGCACTCTATCCATGATGGGAGCTGTAAATTATTATGTGGAGCAAAGCTTTTTTGCCACGGGATTCTTGGAAATCATATCTAAAAGATGTGTAATGTCAACATTTTTAATTTATTGCTCAAATATCATGTATGGCCACTAATATATGGTTACTGTTTGGGAACTAAGTTGAGTCTTGTCAAGGAATGAATGAGGTCATTGCCAAACTAAAAACATCAACAGTTGGATGTCAGACCTATGTTACACAATGATGGTCCTAGGCTGGATGCTTCTCTATTGAGGGAAACAAAAATCTCTGCTTAAGTGTTTGGCAGACTGGTTGACCTTTGCTTGCTTAGAGGAACCTTTGAATACTATATTGGATACTGTTCTTGCATCGCCATGCGTGGCCCGAACCTTCAAAGAACACCTCGAGCTACAATTTTACTGTGTAATATCTGGTCTTCTGTCCCTCCCTGCACTCCCACTCTTCAATGCATCTCAAGCCGCCGGAGTTGCTGGGTTGCTGGTTGGAGAATATTTGGTTTTTCTGCAGACATTTTCAACACACCGATGTGTGCTTACATAATCATGTTGAGTCGGGCTGTAACCAGACATTGGAGCCTCTTTTCACTGCATCAAATCAACATTATAATACTTTCTGCATTGGCTGTCAATGCTGGAAATAATTGTAAACTGCAAAAATAGAATTGTTGAATGTAATTGGTGACTTTAAAGTTGCCGGTAGGCTTTGTCAAAGCTGCTAGTCGGATGGTCGAACAGCTGCCTTTTTATTGTCCCCTTAAACTTCATCCTCATGATATTGAATCACACTCTCTGATGTGCGTCTGTTATTGAGGCTTTGAGTATGATATATTGCATTTCAAGAAGCAGTGGAATGTTATTGCACTAATCTGTTGCCTCACTTCTGATCTGCTCTTTTGGCATTCTTTCAAATTAAGAACATTACAGAAGTATATTTAATGTTCTTTAATGTATATATGAGGAAGAGAGAATGTAAGTTGTATTATATTAAGATCCAAATAAACCAGTTTATACTTGGCTGTGACTGTGATCTGTAGGATTTCAATAAAATAATTTAATATTTGTCTCTACACCATATCTTGGCCATAATATATTAGAGCTGACGATAAGCCAGTCAAAGGTTATTGCCCTCCTGACACTCCGGTCATGATTTGTATGGTATTAAATTGTATTAAATTTCCTTTCACTCTAACTAAAAATGATAATAACCGTTAATAATAAATGTTATCCTTTTCAGAGGTGCCTGTGTGAGGGGAGGCAGCATTATTCTTCGAGCACCCAATATGTCAGTGAAGGAATGGCAAGGTGTTATAGAAACCTTTGTATCCTTCTAGAATTCAACATCTTAGGAACTGCAGAAAACGTCACATTTGACCTGTTTAGGGTGAGGATCTGTCTCCTTGAATCTGAATTGTACTAGTTTGAATTGAAGCTGCTGGTAGTTATGTTGATATGAATCTATTTGAATTTTGATTAATTGCTTAATGTGTGAAAAACACTGCGACAGAAAAGGAATAGGTTAACGCCACAAAGGTCATCAATACGTATTCATTGATTTTCATGAATTACAATGAGCTCTTTATAATACAAACTTTTTTTCTAGCTGTTCATAATATAATGATACCAGGCCAGGACAAGCCATCGGGAGCACTGGGCGAATTCCCAATGGGCCTGGCCATGTGCTGACTCAGCAGAGATAACATTAAATTAGAAAAGTTGATCTACTGGACAATAAAACAAAATAGAGCCTTACTGCATTCTTTTTCACTATATTGTTAAATGTCACCTGATGCCAGAATTTTTTGTTTTCCTTTCCACAAATTAAGACATTTTCATCATAAATTGGTGCTAGTGGCCTGGTCACTGATTGGTTGCACACGCATGTTCGCATTAACGCCATGTTCTTTCAGTGTGTGGAGTGGGCAGTGTGTGTGGCCAAATACTGGCCAGCACAGGTGAAAGAGGGAACAAGACAATGAAAAAAAAAGGTGCAGCTGATAGGGAGCAAGAGAAAAAGTGTTAAGTTACAACTAAAATACATGTTCCTGTTATTAACAGTTTAGTTAGCTGTGTACTTTTTTTTTAATTTACTGGGTCACATGTATGTCTGCCCTTGAATGATTCAGTGTGAACTTTAATATTATCTGAAAGACCAATCCACCATTAACGATACAAAAGGACTTTTTTCTTCAGCACTAGGTTTGGATGGAAAACAAAGGCAGTGGATGGCAGCAAGAGCGACTTAGCTTAATATGCAATTTGATAACAATGTTTAACAATTCAAAAGAACAATACAAATAGGACTGTTTACAAACTCGTGTCATATTAGTCATCTGTAAGTGATGGGGCTCTCATGCCTCAAAATTACAATAATACCACCAAAAAACATAACAGTGTTGACTATTGTACCTCAATTTGTCAGTTGTTCAGGTTTAGAACCGCTGCCTTAAATGATACTTAGCCAAAAAAAGACAAAGAACGCTTGTGAGAGATATCCACTGTCACACCCCCCAAGTACCTATTCTGCTATGTCTTGCCTATGAAAGTGTCTAAGCACACCACTAATCCGCTTGTTCTGTGACTTATTGGCTTATTGTACAAACCAAAATCAAAGGTACACATGTGTTGACAGATTGTGTAGAGATGTCAGAAGCATACTCTTAGTGAGAGCATCCGATGGCCGGTTATTACGAAAATGTCCCATTGGACTGAAAGCCTATATCTCCGACAGCCTGTTTCCCGGACACAAACGGCCATTGTTCTGAAGGCTAATGTCTCCGAAAATAAAAACTCTGTGTGCAAGGAACAGAAGCTCATGGCATTTTTTTTCCTCTAACTGGTGAAGCCATGACCCTCCGCCCTGCCTCTTATTACTTTTTGCCTTCTTTGGTTGGGTTGGTTAGGTTTAGCCATGAGGAGTGAGATTACTCAGGGTGAGGGTAATTATTTGGATAAGCCAACCGGAGGAACAATGGGCGGTTCATTCCTTCACCATGGTAGAAAAAAAATATTGCCACGGGGGAAGGTCCGATTAGTCACTTTGGAACGTAATTAGCCATGTGCTTCTGTTTGTTACATGAGTTTGTATTTTCTGAGCAATGGGCAATCGGAATGAGAGTTTGTGTTAAGGATAACAAATTTCCCCCTGGGGATGAATAAAGTATCCATCTATCTAACAGGCTGTCAGACAAATGGGCTTTTGGTCCAATGGGATATTTTTCGAGCTATTGGGTTTTCAGAATAGGCTGTCCAAACAATGGTATACTTTGTTAGGTTAAGGAAAATATTGTGGTTTGGATTTTTCTGTTACATACAAGATGTAGGTTATGTACTAACGTGGTTGCTCACGTAATTCACAATACCTATGTTTATTTCACCTGTCCTGTATAAACAACCTCTTTCCTATTCTAAGTTGCTTGCACAGATGACCTATAAGCCTGTTTTATGTACCTGATGGAGTCTAGAATCTGGTTGTGCTGGTGGTGAATCAATGCCACCATTGTGCAATGCTGAAGATCTGGATGGATAAGAGGTGGAGCACAACTACTAATGAGCTCTGTGGAAGGACCAAGCTGATGTATTTGATGAGTTGGAACTGAGAACATGTTGGCCGTGAGTAGGTAATATTTCGCGAGTTTGCCCAGCGTTGGCAGTTTAATCACACTCTATTGTTTACGCTTGATGGTTATTGAAAATCAAATTAATAGGCCTTTTTGCAACAAGTGTGCTTGACATGAAAGCACGCACGATACAACGGCCTTGAAATCAAAGCAACAAATATAATTCAGTAATCATTAATTTCTTAGTCCCAATGATTATTTATAATAATGCATGTGCTTATTGTACTCTGTACACTATTGTAATTTGCAAAGACTTGCACACATGCATGCAGTTTGTGTCAAATAAAAGTGTTTTTATATTAGCAAAATAAATCATTTTGTGTTATGTACAATTACAAAGATGTAAGTTTCTGTTCAATATTTTTAAGTGTTTATTGGAATTTTGATTTCAGGATAACGCATCTTTGACTTTTGGAAGGACTTGATGACAGAAATTAATTATTTTTCCTGACTTGAACGTTGGCAGTAATCTGTCAGTCATAGGTAATCTGTTTGTTAATAAGATTCCCCCGGGTAAACATGGCCTATGTCATGGTAGACAAAAGTGAAGAGAGAAGACAGAAGAGTAGGAAATGAAAAACAAATAATTGGCAAAGGGACTGTTGTGAAGAGCTGCGAGAGGTAATTAAAAAGAAGAGTTAGACACAGAGAGTGATGCAGGATAAGGTTGATGGCCTCTCCCTGGTTGTAAATATGGTTTGATTTGGTGATTTATTCATCGTGCTGATTTATTCAGCTGCAGTGCAAAACATCGCCCTCCGATTGCTTCTCTATCAATAAAAAAATGTTCCTGGAGACAGGCGAGTGTGTGTGAAAATGAGTCCCATCATGCATATAGCGGTAAGATGAGACCAGCTATCCAGAAACCACCCAGATTTAGCTTACATCTGGAACTTCTTTTCTGGCCTCCAGTGTTTCGGCTTCAACTTCTGACAAATAAAGTCTTCCATCCTGCCTCTGTGTCGTGGGAGGATTGTTGCAGCTCACACACTCAAAAACCTTCTGTGATATTTGGAATCATTTATAAGTGTAAGAAGTAGAAAGTGATGAGTGACCAAATTAGTGACCAAGTTACAGCCTCAATCAACCCTGAATTTTGTGACCAAGTTACAGCCTCAATCAACCCTGAATTTTTTGCCACAAGCAGTAGTCCTTTCAGCTTCTCACCTCTAATGGAAAGCAGGTTTTTTGTGTTAGCATTTACTGAGCACATGCCCTATAGCAAGACAAATGTATTTCTTGGATTACAACTTTACCTGATATCATTCTTGAGCTTCAAAGTGTTTCTTATGTATTCAAATCCGAAGAACAAATGTTTTAACATCAACATGCTATTTTCACAAGTGCTTCTACAAACGTTTTCCCGCGTGCCCTGACCTAGGTTTCTGCATACAAACACCACTACCAGTTTGGAGAAGCAGATAGAAGTACTAGCACAGAAGCTAAAACATGTAACATGCTAAAAAAATCCCACAAAAAACACAATCAAACTAACCAATCGAGGTAGTGGTGGACCAGCAACTCCTGTGTTCTGCGATGTAAAAAGTCTGTCTTTGTCAATCTATTTGCTTTGAAGACAGCAATATAAAGGTTTGAGTTTCCTTTTGGAAAGGGCTGTCTGAAATTAATCTAAATATAGTATACATTCAAACTGATGTATTTTTTAGTTGGCCCTTTATTTAGGTAGGTCAAATACATTTTCTGCTGCCCCCCCCCCCCCTCCACAGCTACTTTATCCAGTCTGGGAGTTAAGGGAACCTTAAGACTTTTAAAGACATTTTACTCACATTCTCTGTGAAAGTATTGATGACAAAGACTGTTTGAAAATATATTGACAAGCAAATTAATCGCAGGAAAACAACTCTTAAACTTACTTTGTTATCCATACTTCTGATTCCTTTAAGCATAGTTATCTTCATTTCATGAAGTATTTTGGTAATTTTCTAATCATTTTCTTATCTATTTTTTTTCTATTTTCTATCACAGGTAATCTGCTTCTTAATAAGATTCCCTCGGGTAAACATGGCCAGTGTCATGGTAGACAAAATTGAAGTTATCTGTCAGTTATCACCTTCAAAAACCCTTACGCAGTCAAACTCGACTCACGTCAAATCCCATCATGTCGCTGTGTGTGTGTTTAAGAGAGCGAGAGTGATGGGATTACTCTTATGTGGGATCAGATGTGCTCTGTATGTCTGCTTTGTGTCAGTGGGAGAGGCTGGTCCCAGTCAAAATGTGGGATCAGTGTCAGGATCAGTGAGAATCTCCAGCAGCTACGACACACGCAGCATGTGGGTATCAGACATGTCCAACGTACCATTGAATTATTTCTGTGTGTTGATGTTTGCACTGGTGGATATGTAGTATTTGTCTCTACTAGTCTCTGTAAGCTTCTCTCTTAGTAAGTATTCGTTACTGTGTGTGTGTGTGTGTGTGTGTGTGAACGCTGGATATCTCTTCCATGTGTGTAAATCTGTCACTGTCTGTTGTCATTGTGTCTGGCTATCTGTGTTCAAATCACTTTAATGTGTGATTCTGCAACTCTTTTTCATAATCATTTTTCTTTCATTGCATGTGTGTGTGTGTGTGTGTGTGTGTGTGAGAGAGAGAGAGAGAGAGAGAGAGAGAGAATGACCCCAGTTTGACCAGACACTAGAAAGGGGAACATTCACTTACTGAGACATTGCTAGTTTTCAACTTCAACATTCTGCATGTAAATTTATGTCAAAATAAGTCTCCATGATGTTAGGTAACTTGTAACAGTAAACAATCTCTCAAAGGTATGTCCTCTGTACCAAAGTTAAAAACGTTAAAAGTGCCCCAGAAAAATGATCTCCAGGACCATGTGGCGGTTGTGACAGAACCCTGGACACTTTTTGAGTCGCTCCCCTCCATCAGCACCAAAATCTCAAACGACAAAAACAGTTTCTTCCTGACTGCAGCTGGCCTCATCAAGACCTCCACTGACAAGCATGTTTTTGGACGATTAGCTCTCCTGTGGTGAAATGTAATACTGTAATACTTAAAACCTATAAACATGCTCTAGAATTTCCAGACATTCCTGCCTAGCTCTGTCCTTTTTCAATATTTACAATGTAAATATTTTTAAACAAGAAATTCAGATTTTCAACCTAATCCCTCCCTATTCAAGTTAGGTATATAATGTGAAAAACGCCTGCAGTTGTTAGTGTTCTCTTTATCTCTGTTGGGAGCTGCAAAATCTATTGTTCTTCTGTTTCCCTTTGGTGTGCCTGGTATGCGGAAGAACTACAGAGTGCTTCTTCAGCTATGGAAGCTGTTGTGTTATGATTCCAACAATGAAAATGGCATCCCTCTTCAGCACAGAGGACGTTATGGTCAAGTTTTCTTTACAGTGTCATTTATATGGTGTTTTGGCTAAATTAGATATTCAGTCGGATTAAGGCCCCCAAGCTGTGTCCACTCAAGCCTTTCATCATCGTTGAAAATGCCAGATGCTCATCTGAAAACACCCACAACACCCACAGCAGTTTTTCAGTTGAGAGCTTTGGCTGCGTCTGGTTGCTATGACAGGGAACATCCACCGAAGTAAAAATGTCGGCACAAGGTAAAGTACTTGCTTCGTTCCTTGTACTGCAAAAGCCATATAATGACCGAACGGGTGATGCTGATGAAACCGGTAACGTCTGTGAGAAAACTATGTTTAAAAGCGCTCCTAGTGCTGGATATAATGTGTGACAAAATGTTTACTTGTTGAAGTTTAAACCAAAGTGAAGTTACTAAATGTATTGTGCACTGTGAAAGAAACCAGAAGCCTCACGTCACCACCATATAAGGTAATGAATGTTGTTGGAGCAAGGTACGGACAGGAACGAACACAGGCTTCGAGCTGGGGGAGAAGCTGCTGCAAAGAAGTGTCTGACCAAGAGACCAACAGGTCACAGAACAGGAGGATAAGTCCGAAGGTTTCAGCCAATCCCTGAGCTGAGCACTGTGGTGACGAATGTGAAATATGAGACTCTTCAGAGATTATTCTGAGACAAATGATGAAGATTGTCCGGAGAAGACCAGATCTGATCTGATCTGCATGATAGCTAGACTGGGGTATGCCAGACTATTGTGTGGAGCATATCAGAGCTCTATTCCATGGGATATATTTTTGTAATTCATAGTGTGATTCGATTTGTAATTGCATTTGCTTTTGTTAGATATTAAATACCTTTTGATTTTAACTTGAACCAGCTGATTCTGCCTTATTTTGCTGACGGACCAAGGAGCAGGGAGGGGGGCTTTATCTTTGATGAGAAATTCTGAACACGACCCGTCCACTCCTAACCGATACCTACTACCGTGCCCCCATTTCTGTCAATTATCATGAAAAGGTAATGCAGCAGACGCTAATATGTTAGCTTGTTGCCAGCTAACCAATGCCTGTATTATAGACTAGTGTTATAGCTACCCTTTTCAGGACCTTGTTGAGTTCATTTTAGGCTCTCTGGGCTGGAAAAAATATAGGATGAATAATGGTATAGATTGCTTTACATGAGGAATATGACTAGTACAGTGTATTATATATTTTGTATGTACATGTTAAAAATACAGTTTTTATTTGAAAAGTAAAGTACATCATTTATAATGTGAGGTACAGTGGATTATAATAATACAGGGTTATTGCACAGGGATTGTTTCTTACACTATGAAACTGATGTTACCTGTTAATGATGGCACTTTAGAACAGTGTATCACTCTGACACATTTGGGAGTTAGTGTTAGTGTAAGGATGAAAGTATTTGCATGTCTGCCTCTTCCCTCTTCTATCCCTGTATCACTTGTCTTCTATCAATCCAAAATTACTTTTCCATTTCTCCTCTATTGAATATCATACCTGCATTCTTCGTACTTTACTTTAGCAATACTCTTCTACATTCAAGATGATTCTGTTACAAAGTAAGAGCAGTGTCTTTACCCTTGTCTCTGTTCTCTGCTCCTTGTCCCTCAATTGTCAACCCCTCTATTTGTGCTTAAGTAGCCTCTGCTACCGTTCTGTATTTTATCTCTCTTTTGCTCCCTCTTCCCGTGATTGTCTCTCTTGCTGGGCACCAGATAAGAGCTTTTCACGGCACCAATGACAAGCACACAGGAGGAGGCTGATTCCATTCGCAAACAATGATCTGTAAAAACACACTGGATGAGATGTAAAACAAGCACTCTGCAGAGACCGCCTGGGCGGACCTGGAATAGACAATTCAACGCACCACTTACTGACACATTCAGCCAATTTGTGATTCGAGGGAATATGCACAAGGTGGAGAAACCATAAGCAAAAAGCACTATAACAAAAAATGTCTATAGCCCAGGGAAATTGTTGAACAGGCTTTTATCAACTTGAACCATGATGTGGCTGGCCAATACAAGAGGTTTGTCTCTCAAGTGCAAAAGTTAGAGGCAAAAAGAGCCCAACAAGGACTCACAAACTGAGTGATGACCTGATGCCATACTTTACATAAGATACAGATGTTTCATAAATGTACAGACACGTTTCAGCTTTGCACATGAGCAAATACGTTAGTCACAGGGATTTCAGTCATCAGGTTGACTCCAGTATTGCAGTGTCTCATTGGGGCCATACAATATTCACAGATAAGATAAGATAAGA
Organism: Lycodopsis pacificus; assembly: GCA_028022725.1. NCBI lineage: Eukaryota > Metazoa > Chordata > Actinopteri > Perciformes > Zoarcidae > Lycodopsis > Lycodopsis pacificus. The sequence goes on from CM051693.1 coordinate 4,416,314, forward strand.
TAATCCTTTATTAGTCCCTCAGTGGGGAAATTACAGGATTACAGCAGCATTGCTCACAAGTAATAAAATGAAGATAAAAATCAAGTAATATAAATAAACTAAACAGTAAACAGTAATAAAAAATATGACATTAAAGAAGAATACAAAATATACCAGTATATACAGACGGAGTAAAATGTAAAATGTAAGATAAATACTTAAACGTATTGGATATTGCACAGGATTGCACGGATTAGATATTGCACCAGGTGAATGAATTAAAGTGTTCAGAAGTGTTCATATTCATGTTCAAGTGAATTAAAGTGTTCAGAAGTGTTCAAGTGTTCATGTTCAGTCAAATGTTCGTGTTCAAAGTGTTAGTGGTCTACCGAGAGCAGTTTGTTGTGCAGCCTGACAGCAGCGGGGAGAAAGGACTTGCGGTACCTCTCCCTCAGACACCGGGGATGAATCAGCCGGTGACTGAAGGAGCTGTGCAGAGCTGCCAGAGTGTCCTGCATGGGGTGGGAGGCGTGGCTCATCAGGGATGAGAGCTTCGCCATCATCCTCCTGTCTCCCACCACCTCCACAGTATCCAGTGGACACCCCAGCACGCTGCTGGCCTTGCTCAAACAGATGGCTTCATCATAAGCATTCAATAGAGGAACAAGGTAGTTAGCATAAGCTGCATAGATACAATTGTTTAAGTTAAGTTAAGTTTTAAGTTTATTGTCATATACATTTACACATATACGAACTTTGTCCTCTGCATTTAACCCATCCCTAGCTTATTGGGAGCAGTGGGCAGCTGAGAAGCGCCCGGGGAGCAGTTGCTAAACGAACACAGCACTTAAGGACACTAAACCTTTATTTTAGTTGAAAGTTAAAAACTAAAAAAAATGTAGCGCATTGAGTGAAAGCCCCTAATGCAGTAAGACAGGATCTAATAAAAGGATCTAATGGCATTGAATGTAGAGAAGAGTCAAAAATGTAAAGGAACAAAATATTTATTTTAGTGCTGGGCAACGATTAATATTTTTAATCGCGATTAATCGCATGGATTTTTTGAGATTAATTGCATTGTTATGGCAAAGTTCAATAATGAATTCAAAAGTAGTGTATTGCACACTTTTATTTTAAAAGTACTGCTATATGAACAACAGGGCAATAACATTTGGTTCACGAGATGCAGGTAGCATGTTTCATACTTAATGTGAATATAATTCATACTTTGTTGGCATCTTATTCTGAAAACCGGATGTTCGTCTTCTTCTTTTCGTTTCACTGAAGCGTGATGGTTATATGACAGTTTCCCATTTCTTTACACAGTCCTATGCATTTTCATTGAACACTGCAAGGTCTTTTGAGTTGCAAGGGTTGGGTAGTAGAGGATAGACAAGGCAATGCTCCATAGTATGGTCTGCTTCTCCACATTCACATGTGGTTGGGCCAGCCTTGTAGCCCCATCTGACCAGAACAGCTTTTGATCGTCCCGTTCTTGTTCTGAGGCGGTTTAGTGTTTTCCATTGAGCCCATGGTGCTTCTGGGCCAGGGGGAAGGTTTTCAGTGGGCGGTATTTCGATGGCAGTTGGAGGAGGGTCATTCTCAAGCTTTTCCCTCCAGAGTTGGAGTCTGGTTTCTTCCCGAGACTTTATTAGGGGCTGGACATGGCTGAGAAAGCTTCTTCTTGATTTTAGCCGTTGGGCTGGAGGGTGACATCCATGGAGGCGATGGCGTTCATCGCTAGTAGATTTTGTTTTCTCGACTCGGCTGGCAACTTCCCATCTAATATCAGCAGGGGCAATGGCAGCGAGGAGGTGAAGGTTGCTTGTGTTGGTGGGTTTCAAGCAGCCAGTGATCAGGCGGCAGGTGTTGTTTAGTGCTGGGTCAAGTTTCTTGGCATGGGTTGACCTCTCCCAAACTTGACATGCATATTCCGCAGAGGAATAGCACAGGGCCAGAGCAGTAGATCTTAATGTGTGTGCTGTGGCTCCCCATTTGGAGTTGGTCAGTTTCCGTAGGATGTTGTTTCGGGAACCGACTTTGGATTTTGTGTTGTTGATGTGCTCCTTAAAGGAGAGAGTACGGTCCAGGGTTACTCCAAGGTAGACAGGGTGGGTACAGTGCTCAAGTGGTGTTCCAGACCATTTGATGTTAAGTGGCCGGTTGGCTTCACGGTTCCTGAGATGGAAGGAGCAGACTTGGGTCTTTGCAGGGTTGGCATGTAGGTGGTTGCGCTCGTAATAGAGTAGTAGCTCCTCTAGAGCTGTGGTGAGGTTTAATTCTACTTCTTCGAACGAGTTCTCTTGGGATATTACACAGAGATCGTCTGCATAGATGAAACGCTCAGTGTTCTGGTCCATTGGCTGGTCTTGGTGTAGATGTTATACAGTAGTGGGGCCAGCACACTACCTTGAGGTAGGCCATTCCGTTGTTGTCACCAGCGACTCTGCTTGTTATTCAGGACAACAAAGAAGCGCCTGTCTTTCAGAAGGGCTCCAATGAGGTCTGTGAGTGCCAGGTCTTTTGTCAACTCCAAGATCTTTTTTAGGAGGAGGCGGTGGTTCACAGTGTCATATGCGGCAGACAGATCAACAAAGACAGCTCCTGTTACCAGTCCTTTCTGGAATCCGTCCTCGATGTGTTGAGTGAGGTTCAGGAGTTGGCTTGTTGTAGATTTGCCAGGTCGGAATCCGGCTTGTTGAGGTATGGTTCAGCAACAGGGTCAAGTCTGTTGAGGATCAAGCGCTCAAACAGCTTGTAGAGGTGGCATAGCAGAGAGATTGGGCGGAAGCTCTTTGCATGCGTTGGGTCTTTGCCTGGTTTGAGAAGGGCAATAATCCTGGTTTTCCTCCAGATTTTTGGGATGTTTTTTGTCAGCTTGTTCGTCTGAAGAAACCGGATGTTGTCTCACGTTAATGTTTCCGCTAACTTTCAAAGCCCTTCGCTCGCTCCCGATCTGTGCCGTTTAAATGAGTTTACCGTGAATTTCAGCATATAGGTGCACTAACATGTAAGTGTCTACTGAGTTGACCACGGAGATCGGAGTGTCTGCTGACTTTACCGCAGCGATGTACAGTAGTCTCCAGGGAGAGCAGCGGAAGTCGCCTTTTCTCTACGGCAACCCTGAAGGGACATCATATCTCTAATACAAAACGATAAACATGAGACAGTCTGACTATAGGATGTTTGCTGGCTTTTATCCCACTGTTCTTGTCATCCTCTTGTTGTTATGTATTGTCTCTTGTCTTTCAAAAAAAAAAATAAATAAAAAAAAAAATTATAATTATAATACATTTTAAAAATGCGTTAACGCGCGATAAAATAATTGTCGGCGTTGATGAATGAATGCGTTAACGCGAAATTACCGCGTTAACTTACCCAACACTAAATTTGTATAATTGTGGGAAATCTCTAATTTTCCGTTTTATCACATATACAAGGTCAACATTAAGCCACTTTGTCCTAATGACACCAGCACCATCTGCCTCTCTCCCTCCTAAACGTCATCCTGCTTCCACACCAAATGCACAAATTTTACATTTCATAGAGCAAGGCTCCTACTGAGAATGTGAGTGAGCAATAGCCATGTGCACTGCCCCGATTTTCTTTTGCCAGGTTCTGCCAAAGTTAAAATATTGTCCTCCAAATAGATTGTCCTTACTGTTCGCCGTGATTTCATATCTAATTAAAGGTGCTAAATTTGAAATTCAGACCATATTTAGTGCCTCCATATGGCTCTAGACATGGCAACAGCTGAGCCAAAGGCTAATAGCTGATGGTGCTAACATAGACTGTATATAAGAAGTCTATGGCCCAATCCCAATCTCCACTCTTACGGACTCACGGACTTTGAGGCGCGCTCCCGCGAAGTCCGTGAGGGTTCAGGGATGTCCCACTGTCAAATCATCGAGTGTTTGAGGGCTCTCTCGCAGACATTTTGAGCCCTTTATGAACCCTTTCCGTAAGTCAGCATAGGATGCTGACTTTGCCTCAGGGAACTACCCACAATTCATTGCAATGTGATGTTAAACACGGGGTAACCAGTGGACGCATGGCGAGGTAAAGAGGACGGCTCACGTGTGTTCAGCCTGTGCTATTAAATTTACGCAGAAAATTAAGGGTTGAAGATGGAACAAAAAATAAACTTGAAATCAGAGGATACCATTAATGCACATTATTGACTTTGCTTCTTCACCAGAGTCTCTGTGCTTTCTCACCTCACAGGTTCCTGTGGATCCGGGTTATACCTGGACCTGGTCTTGCCTTCTGCCGTGGTTCTGTCATATACATTGAATGTGTGGTAATTATGTTATGTTGTTCATCCCGTACACATGACATCTATTGTACTTCTGTCCATCATGGGAGAGGGATCCCTCCTCTGTTGCTCTCCCACAGGTCTCTTCCTCTTTCCTCCCAGTTAAAGGTTTTTTTTGGGGGGGCAGTTTTTCCTGTTCCGATGTGAGGGTTCCGGGACAAGATGATGTCATATGTGTACATATTGTAAAGCCCTGTGAGGCAAAATTGTAATTTGTGATTCTGGGCTATACAAAAATGAATTTAATTGTTCCAGAGACTCAGGGAAAGCAGTCTCACACTCAATCATGAAAAATGTGAGTTCAACAAGTCCAGGCTCGAGTTCTTTGGTTTCATCTTCTCTGCAGAGGGTGTCTCAGCTGATCCCAAGAAAGTCATAGTAGTTCAGAACGCTGCAGACCCCCAGAATATAGGTCAAATCAGGAGTCTGCTGGGCATGGCCAATTGTTGCTCCAGATTTATCAAAGACTTCTCCTTCATTTCCAAACCAGTGCGCAAGCTCACCAGAAAAGACACACCTTGGGTATGGGGCCCAGAACAGCAAGTTGGATTACAGACACTGAAAGATAGTCTAACCAGTGACACTACAATGTCATACTTTTACCCAGGTGGAGAGACAGAACTGATTGTGGATGCTAACTCTGTTGGACTGGGTGCAATCCTCTGCCAAAAAGATGAAAAGAGAGGGAAGTAGAAAGAAAGGGAGCCGACAACCCAGCATACTACATGTCTCGTCGTCCCATCTTGTCCCAAACAGGTGAAAGTACACGCGCAGCAAAAGTAGTAGAGGAGTATGTGAACTTAATCGCAAGTCATGCAACACCTTAAGCCATGACCCTCACAGAGATCAAGGCAGAGACACTCGCAGACCAAATCCTTCAAGATATTAGTGCTGACATCAGACACAACACATGGCACAAAAGTGACAAGTCACGACATACTGACATATTAAAGCAGTTCAGACAAGTTAGCAGTGAATTACCAACATCACATGCATCAGACATTGTACTGCGGGACACTAGAATAGTCATTCCCACGGCCCTACAAGATAGAGTGTTACAGCTCGCCCATGAAGAAAACCAGGACATTGTCAAAACCAAATCCCTACTCAGAACCAAGGTTGGGTTTCCAGACATTGATCGCAAAGCAGAAGCAGTAGTACGCAGTTGTCTTGCATGTCAGGCCAACACTCCAGTTGCACATACTGAGCCACTAAAAATGTCTGTTCTGCCAGAAGCACCTTGGCATAGTGTTAGTGCAGACTTCTATGGATAGTACTAATACTTGCTTGTCATCATGGATTGTTAAACACGCCACTCAGTTGTAGAGTAAAGTCTACCTTGTCTAACACAGTAACTCTGGTCATGGACAAAGTTTTCTCCATGTTTGGGATCCCCAGAGTTGGGAAAACTGATAATGGCCCTCCCATTCAAAGGTGACCAGTTCTCCCAGTTTGCAGATCATCTAGGATTTAGGATCGAGGCTATTCGTCTCTTTCCTGGTTCCTCTCTCGGGAGAGGGGCGGCTTTTGCACAGGGGTAGAGCGGGTCGTCTTCCAACCGGGGCCATCAGTGTATGAATGTGCATCAATGTGAAGTAGTTTACATCCCCGATGGGCAGGTGGGCCATCAGTGTATGAATGTATGTGTAATTGTGTATAGGTGATTGATGACTTGTAGTGTAAAGCCCTTTGAGTGGTAGGAAGGCTAGAAAGGAGCCATAACAATCGAAGTTCATTTAACATTTATTTCTACCTCTAACAGTTCCAACCTGGTTTCTCATAAAGATGTGCTTGAACTCTTCCTGGTACAGCCCACTAGATCCCCATCAGCTGCAGTCTGCGTCCTGGTTGCACTCATCCTTTCCAATCCTGTGTTCTGGTGCCTGAAAGCCCGGTGAGTCAGACTCTCAGCCAAAAGTGCCTGATTCTGCCTCACAGCCTGTACCTGTTCCTATCTCACTTCCTAATCCTCAGTCTCTATCTGTCCCTATTTCTGAGCTTGTCCTTTCCTGAGCGTTTGATTTTTCATCTTTTGTCCAACTGGATCTCCCCTAGCTTCTTTCTCAAGGTCTCCCACCCAAGCATAGTTGTCCTTCAAAGCCCAGTCTCACAGGGACCCGCCTCCTGTGAGCCAAGTCTTCTAGCTTGTACCACTCTGATTCTGGCCCTCCAACGCCCAGCTTCTTCAACTACAGACTGCTCATTTCTACAGCTCCTGGATCAAATTGTTGCATCTACATGGCTGATTTCAGCAGCTTTTCAGAAGGCTTGTCTGGCCAACTCCTTTCCCAATGCCAGTAGACGAGTTTCTGCATCACAAATGCGAACAGGGAAAGTAAACAGTAGAAAGCAGCATGAAGGCCAGTGAAAATGTTGATTTCTATTTTTATTTAATATCTATTACTTTTGTTACGGACAGAATTTGTGGCTGAGACAAAGAAAGCACCGGAAAAGGAGCAGACATTAGAGTATCCACCCAGAGATCAAGTATTTATCACTGCCAATCGGAGATGTAGTCAATAAATACCCATGAATACTGCTGAGTAATTTGTCCCGGGAATGGATGGCAATTCCCACATAAAGGCAAAAAACAGATTTTAGTGTTATGGGTTGTTTGTCAAGTTGGAAAGGGGCTTTTCTGACCAAATTCACATTGACATCCACAGAGCTTACTTAGCTCTTTGTGGATGCACGAAAGAAAAATGAGAGGCCTGAGGCCTCTGGTATAGCGAACAGTATTGCAGTATTTCTTACGGAGTACTGTGACATCTAGATGTATCATCCTAGGTGCTGTTTTTGTGGCCATGGAACCATTCCCACATACACGCTGGTATACTGATTATGTAAATGGCTTGAATTGGTATGCATTGGAGGGTGAAAAGAAAATAAAGATTTCCTTGCAAGATTGTGAGTGGAAAGAAAAGAAATACACGTCACCTCCAAATGACACCTGTTTGTGTGTGTGTGTGTGTGTGTGTGTGTGTGTGCATGTGTGTGTGTGTTTGGTCCTCAGTGGCTGTTTGCCTCCTTGGAAATGAGCTCTTTTCAATAGTGAGATAGCACTATGGAGGTGTGAAGTGCCGCCGCCTCTTTCCATTCAGAAGAACTTTCCGCTTGTCTGCCTTCTCGATATTGTTCCACTTTCTCTTTCTCTCAAGCTCCCTCCAGCCCTCTTTTACCCGTTTGTCTCTCACTTCCTCCCTCCTCTCTACTTCGTTTAACTGGCTCTACTCTTTTTTTCTCTCTCCCTCATTTCTGTCCCTTTATTTCCCCTCTGCATCACATCTGTCTTTGTATCACCCTAATTACCAAACTCTTCTCTCTTTTCCCTACCCTATATCTGTCTTCTACTGCATCCCTCTGTCCTTCACTTTCTTTCCTCCACACAACACTCAGGTTGGATGAGTTAATGATGTGCTTCTGCCTGGATCTGCCTCGACTGCATATTCACCACAACATTTACCATATTATTATTTATTTACTGGGATGTTTTACATATCACAGAATCTCCAAATCATCCCCTGCATTTGCATTCTCAGTTTTTTTTCTTGTCTTTGGCAGCTTTGCTCCCCTCATAGAAAATAAATGTGCTAACTTGTTCCACTGATAAACTCACAGCCAATAGCCAGGGTGACAGTGTCAGCTAAATACCTACCATTTAGCTGACAGAGGGTTTTTTAAAAGAATGTTTTGAAGGCAAGTTATACAGTTTGTACCCATGAGTATCCATGTCTTGTTTTAAGCATGCATGTATTTGTGTTTACTAAGTGTTCACTTACACTCTAATACCTGTGTATGACCGGACTCTGGCAACTGGAGATCAGCTAGGGTATCAATGTGGGTGGTTCACTGGCACAGTGTAGTTCGGAACCCGGCTTGGTTATCAAGGGCAGCTTCAGAACCCTGTGTTCTCATTTATTTACTACTGTCAGCCTATCCCAGGGGAAGCGCTCTCTTACCTTTAGGAGACTACGAAGTCCCCCTCAGAGATGAGCAACACTGGACTCTGGTTGGAATGCACAAAATACAAACCAGTTTTATTCGGTTTTTACAATAAAAGATAAACGCTTACAAAAATGAATAATGAAAAATAAAGCAAAACAAAGGACAAAATATCCAAACATACCAAGCTCAAAAAGAATCAATTTCCCCTAAGAGAGAGAACCCTCCAAATAGACCCCAATCCTTTGTTGTCTCCTCATATACATCTGTCATTGGCGCTTCTTCGACCTCCGGGTCCATATAAGGTAGACAACAGATCATTCTTAAATCATTGGACAAAACAGTTTTCGTAGTCTTATCTTTTCTGACACTTATTTTCTAGGTTAACACTTTCCTGTCTAATATGAGTAATAAAAATGAAAGGTTGTGTTTGATACTTAGGATCTTCCTCTAAAATCAACTCAAACTCAAATAGACGCATTTCATGGAAAGTTTTAGAAGTTGTATTTTTTAGACTTAGTTACAGCGCTGCGGGTCTTGCTCTATATCTCTCTCACGTCACATTTACTTTAAAATCAACACTTACACATAAAAGTTAACTAGATTATGGGTCCATAAATGTGGTCAACACACGTCTCTCACTCGTTCCCTCGGTTTCGTTGTTGTCTGTTCTCACTCGTAGCTCTGCAGGTGTCTGAAGTCTCTGTCGTACTGGAGAGCAATTACTGCTTTTGTTCCTTTACATTTTATCTGCGGACTTCACAATAGTTGTGCAGAAAAAAATAAGCATTATTGGGGATAGGAAAGTTCTCCGTTTTGTGTCCATCGTCCTCAAAGCCGCTAACCGTGACTTCAGACGTCCGCTCCATAGGTCTGATAACGCCGCTGGTTACACCGCTCACTTATCGTTCCAATAACAGCTGCTTCCTCTGCAGAAATGCAGACTTTAACCGGACAACAGCTGCTAGTAAAGACAACAAGGTCAGCAACACCTGTAATCAGTTCTCCATGTTGAATTAACCTGGTAGTGGATCGATAATCAAGGCTGTTGTTGTTGGTGAATTTCCGGGTAAGGGTCACGTGATATGGGCGTGACGAATCAGGGAAGGACACGTCATGACTGCTAAGAACCAATCAAGCAGTGAACACGTGATCATTTCCAAACTTATCTGTTTTCCGCCGGTCCACACGGAGAGGCAACCCCGGAGTTTTTTTTAAACGTATCCGTCCTCGGGAGTGTTTTCAAACTCCTCCGTTTTCGGTGCTCGAAAATTCCGGTGTAGTGTGGACGCTTTTTGTAAACGTTGCAAAACATATGCGTTTTCAAATGGAAACGGAGTAGTGTGGACGTGGCTTAAGCCATGGAATTGACAAAGTGTGCCCCCCCCCCCCCCCCCGTGTGCCAACCTCAGAACTCTTTGTACTCCTTACTAGGAGCTCTCTTCTACTCCACGTAGATGCAGAGAAGGGAATAACAGAGTTCATAAAATTCCTCCACAACATTCCTGCTGCGTCCAGAGTGGTCAGTTTGTACTGTCACGGTTGGAGAGCAGGAAACAGGGGAAGGACCCAGACGCAGAGAACGAGGATGCTGCAGCAGAAATTATGCAATGATTTACTAGAAGTAGCTTACAGGCTTGTGTCTGACAAAACAGGCAGAAAAACAGCAGGCAAGGACTCTGGCAAACTGTAACACAACTCCAAACAAATAAAGAGAAACCGGCAAAGAACAAAGGAACTGGGCTGGTATATGTAGTAACTAATGGCGAAGTGGGAACAAGTGAGCAGGCTAGGTGAAACTAATCAGGGCACGGCAAACCATCAACAAAGGCAGGAAAACACATACCTGCGAGGAGGTAAAACTAGAGTGAACTTAGAACATAAAAGCAAGAAACACAAAACCTGAATGAATAACATGAAACAAGAAAAAAATAAAGAGAAAACCCAAAACCCCAAATCCGTGAAACAGATCAAAGATGCAACAGAGTCCCATCTTCCCAGAATAAGTCCCAGCTTAAAAGTTAGGGGCTTAGAGCCTTTGCAACCACACTGCCCAATAAATTAAGGATGACTGAGTCAGAGTTATCTCTTGAATCTCTATTTGATTATAATTATTTTTTATTTGTTGCCTAAAACCACTTTCAGGGTAAAAATGTAATCTACAACAAATGTTTTTGTCCTAAAATGCATGATATAACAAAGTATTGTTGTATCTAGAAAATACAGATACATTGCAAATGTATCAACTAACAAGGACAAACAGATGACTGCAGCCTGACTGTGGTGTGGTGTTATGGCAGTGGTGTCAGGAAACACCAAACTCTGCAGGCACACCAAGTAAACAGCACTAACATTGCAGCAGGAATGTCCCGAAACCTGAGGATCACCCTGGAGCAGTCTACACCGCTGTTTCCCAAATATCAATTACAATATGCACTACACAAATGACTTACACGTTATCCCCTTATTAAAGCAAGAGTACACATGCCTGATAATAGAATAATACATGCAATAACCACAAGGAGAATAACAGTTCAGGAGAAGCAGCATTGGCAGACTTCCTCAAGAAGGGAAATAAACAATTCTTCAATTGCTTCAGGCCAAAATACATTTACATAAAATACACTAGGGTTTTGTGTCCACTAAACCTGCACAAATATGACAAAATGAATTGTCATATTTGTTCTCAAATAATTCTCAAAGCACCTGCAAACGTTTAACACACCCTAACTGTGCTGTCAAGCAAATAATGCAGATATTTAGATTAGGTAATATGCAGTATTCTGGCCCAAAATTGGCCTCTTTCTATGCAAATGAGCCCCATTGCAAAACAGTCCTATTCACAAAGAGCAGCCCAAATAACCACTCGGGCATTCACTTGTCTAAACTGGAGATACTGTTTGACTGCTGTCACCAGTGTCGGCGCGTCAACAAATATCCAATTTTCAGCGTTAAACACTTAATTTCCTGCACTCTGGTGAATTTTCATCCATCAATTAATGGTGAAATGACTTTATTTATGTAAAGGAAAACACAAAATTCAGATAGCAGGTGATAATTCAAAATATCATGTGATATAATGAATTAAGGGTCTCCGACATTTTGTATTGCTCAACCTGCAGCATGCTCTCAGGGCTCCTCCAGTCACAGAGACGCCCTGCAGCGGCTGCATGCGGACTCGTGTCATAAGCAGTACATTTCCTCTGTCACACACTCAGAGGCTTCCCACACAGAAAATGTGTCATGGTGAGTCCATGAGAGCTGTTTTTATGCCTGGCATGGACGGTGCACACACGCCTCTATCTGTGCTCAACGTCTCCTCTGCTCATCCCTGTGTGTGTGTCAGTGAAGACGTAGGCTACTTGTGGGCCCTTTCGCCCTAAACCAGGGGTCTCAAACTCCCGGCCCGTCATTTTATGTGGCCCGCGAATCCGCCAGCAAAAAACAAAAAAAAGAAAAAAACCAACAAATAAAACTTTTTTTTTTAAAAGTTAGACTTGATAATAAAAATATCCCCATAGTCGAAATTATGAGATAGAAAGTCGAAGTTATGAGATACTTAAACACAGCCATAGAAGCAGCTCTTTGGCTGGTTACTGTACATTTGACATGGAAATGTATTGTGAGTACATTGAAGACTACTTTAAACTGTGAATGCAGAGAGTTATTTAATGTTACGAGTAGTTACATTTACAACCGGCCTTTGTGGGCGACCATGATGCTGATGTGGCCCGGAGTGAAAATGAGTTTGAGACCCCTGCCCTAAACACTGGCGTTTTGAGATTGCTATCTCCGCACATTCTATCCCTCTCTGGCTGTAATCCAATGCGTATTTCAGCCTCGAGAGGGTTCCGCTCAGCTCTTCTGGTCTGAGCCTGGGTTTCATCGAGAGCAATACGGTTTTCCTTATTTAACAATGTATCTTTTACATCATATTTAATGGTCATTATAATATAATGACTTTGAGGAATTTGTTTGGGTGGTGGGGCACAAAGGCGCCCTTAAGCTTGGACAGTCATTGCATGGCAAGCCCCTCCTGACAAGACCTCTGGCACAGACTGACTCTCACCCCTTACAACCAGCGCATTGGCCTCAAGCGCGTTTATACTTTGCCACATGGCTAATCGCAATTAGATGCAAAAAAGGGCACATTGAACTCAGCGCTGTAATATCATTAGTACCACATCTTTTGTGAATCAGACCTTGAGACTAGGCAGATAGCGATTGTAAGTGATGCGCAATTCATGGTGCTATCAGCGGCCGCAATGCCCTCGGCACAGCTTCCACTGATGACAGAAAGAAATGACTTTAACAGCTCATTTGATTGGTCAGAAAATGAGGAACATATCCTCCTATTTCTTATTTAGATGCCTATTTTCATTCCTTTTGTTAAGCAGAGTGGAAAATAGAGCGCCTGCGTGCATGTCATTTGAGGCCTAACATTTGTAAGAACAGTGAAATGTTATCATTATGTAGTGTTATGGCCATGGGTAATGATGCACAGTAACTGCTCCCGCACTGTTGGAGAATAATGGCTGACTTCACAAAGAATCCATTTCTCCACATGGAGGAATAGTGTTTAGAGAGCCTAATAGTTATGATCATCTGTTCTTTGATGGCATATGCACTTTAGAAGTTTCTTTGTTATCAGACATCTTTTCTTTGTCTGCATGAACCCAAATGTATAAAAACAAATAATTATTGATGTACTGATGTAATTATACAGCACTCTCAAATTGTTCAAAAGCAAGACTAAAATATAAAATTGTCAGCAAAAGGAATACAATTACATACATCCACACTGTCACATTTTCATGATTGAGGCATTATCTATAGAGTTCCAGAAAAGGAGAGTCTATCTGAGCTAGTTTATTGCTTTTAACAAAAACAGGGTAAAAACAAATTGTCATATCAAAAATGTACAACGTCCTACTGGAAAACATACAAAACGGTAATACAATGCTTCATTAAAGTTTTTTTTGCGATATTTTACTCAATTTCAATTGTACAGGCTTTGCCTTAATTATGCTTTAAAGATTAGCAATGGTCCAGATTACATTCAATGCTTAAGTTTTCACTTTTTTTGTCTGTCAACATCTTTTTAAATTTTCACTTACTTCAATATCTGTACATATCAACAAAGTGATGCTTAAGGTCAGAGAAAGATTTGGTTATGGTTAATGAACTATGATGGTCGTATGGTCAAAGTCAACTAACTGAAACACTTGGGTAGCATTAGAGAAAGATTCAAAGGAAATAATTGCAGATCTGTGACTGAATCATAACTGAGCAGCTTCACGCCCATTCACCATCCAAACCTCGACACACTTACTTTCCACCTGGTTGCAAACAGTAAAGGAAGCGCTACAGCCTGAATTTGCTGCAATGCTGGAATCATGTGCAGAATTATCCAATATGGGTGAGATAAAAAATACTTTTTTTTAAATAATCATCTTTTTCATTGTAAGACTAGTTACACTGTCTGTGAGCTGTTCTGTTTTTTCTTGCAATAAAAAATTGTGAACAAAAGCAGCCACATTTTAAGTGAAGAGCAGTCAATATAACATCGTCACAATAATATATTTTTTTAATATTCAAAAAAGTACCCTTTTGTGTGACAAAATAATCTCAATTAAAGGCACACTTACTTTATCTACCAAATCAGTAGCATGCAGATCTTCACCAGGTTTGTCTGCAGTAACCACTGCTGTAACGTTTGATACAGGCAGTGACTCAACTACATCTCACAGGCGTAAACGAGACTTGAAGCATTTATTTTGGGTGTTCTGCAACCGAGAGAGGTCCTTGAGCAATTAGCCATAAATGAGCACCCACAACAGTATGCTGTTCTGTGCAACTACAACAGAGATACATTTTTTAAACAATTCATTCACAAACATCTTTTTTTTGGGGGGGGAAATGCAATTTTAATTGGAATCTCTGCGGATGTATTCTTTTTTTTACCATTCGTCTACATAAAAATGTTATCAATTAGACCTTTAAATTTAAGACATATTATCTCTGTTCTACCTCTATTTGGTCATGTATAGAACATCAAAAAGGCCTTAAAGTAACATGCCAGAAAAAAATGTAAGTTTATTTAAGGAAATCTAAACACCCAAAGCCACAATGCAATTACAGAAAAAACTAAAAAGATTAACTGAAACTAAAACTGAAGCAAAATCAGATTAAAGCCAATAAACTGCAATAACCCTGCTCTAAAGCATTGACATAGACCTTCATGCACCTTGTTCCTAAATATTTGTTTTTTTACACATGGCCTGAAACCCCTCATAAAGTGCTGATAAATGCTTTGTAGATTTAATACCATTAAACATTCAGATGGCTCATATCTGCTTTCATGGAGCTGGTAATTTCATATTTTTATTTTAGCTTTTCTGCTGACATTAGTGAGTGTCCAGGAGCGTTTTTTCCTTTGTGGCACAAGTCTGTTTTTACAGCTGGGATTCATGTTCACTGTCAGACATTATGAGTCTTAATGAGTGTTTGTGTGTGTGTGTTTGTGTGTGTATGTGTGTTATTTTCCGAGCACAGGGAATATCAATAAAATAACATTTAACAAGGTTCTAGATTTACCCTTCACCTTAGTCTGACCTGTCACTCAACTGTCTGTGTGTGTGCATGTGTTTGTATCTTATGTAATAGTGTGCCCCTGTATGTGTGCATATTTACTGCAGGCAAAACACATCAGATATGATTAAAGTAATCTAATTACAAAATCCTGCCTACTAAAGGATCAGATGAACTGGATCAGACCACTTTATGCATCTTTCATATTTTCCCATATTGAAAAAATGCTGATTACCTGTTGGATTACTCATGACCACCTGAAGTGGAAGATATCTATATTTGTTAACTCTTTCTGGTGTTCAGTAAATTATATTATATTCAGCCAATTTCAACATTAAGTATTTCAGAGGCTGAAAAAGAGCTCAACGGAGAGGAGTATATTGAACAATATGAATATGAACAATGTTTCATATCCATGATTATCTTCATTTTAAACTTCTTGTTTTTGGATTATACTTACACACAAAAAAAGAAATTGCAAACACAGTGAACACTTATTCTAATTCTAATTCAGATAAGAAATCAAACTATACAAAGCACAATAAATATATATATGAAAAACCCTAAGTGAAGAAATAGATCATACAAATGAATAGAAAGCGGGTTGGTCTAAGTGATTCAGAAAACATTATGACGAATGGATTCATATGATGTCAAGTAGACTAATTGATTCATTTTCAGGATAACGGTGCAAAGATGTGTGACTATAGCATTAAAGTTATGCAGCAAGATACTGATCTACTTTTCCAACAGTGCAGTTGACTTGTCGTGATGGAGCAACATTATCTCTCCATTTACAGCACATAACTTTTTTGGCAACAAAAGCTACAGTCTGCCATTTATTGCGTTATTGATTGGACAGTCTAGACAGAACCCCTACTCTGTCTGGCACTGCAGCACTGGAGCTGACTCAATACACAACACTAATCCCTAGAACACTTCAGCCCCAAACCTGTAAACAGCAACACATTCCATTGACATGTTGTGAGGCAAACATTTGTTAGAACATCAATCCTTCATAATTTGCTGGGAGCCCAGAGTAAGTTGCAATGAAACACTCTCAGAGACAGAATGAGCTCTCTCATTGCAGTTATCAGTTATCCTCTGTTCAAAATCCAGTCTTTAATCATTTCACTTCACATGAGAAACATTGACATATTTCTCTTTGAAGAAAACACTTATTCCAATAAGAGACGTTGGATGCTTCTTTACCCTTATTCCTGATGACAACCACTAAACCAGGGGTCAGCAACCTTTTTTGATGTGAATTGGCAATTTATTTTATTTAGGATCAAACATACCCTGTCTAGTCAAGAAAACGGTAGATATACATTTGATTGTCAAGTGATGTATATTAATATATATGTATATTTAATTACAACCTTACATGCTTAATCATAGATCCTATTTTTTGCATTATTATTCACACTTATGTACAGTATATTAGAATACATATTTACCAACGGTTAAGCTGCCTTAGGTTGGTCAGTCCGTTTACAGCGTTGTTAAGCACTGTTGTGTATGTGAAAAAAGTTGAACCTTCAGTGTCTCCACAGGGAGCTATGTGAAGTCTGATAAATGTCCTCAAGTGATGTCACTTGAGTCAGAGTGAGTAGGCTTTCAAGACTACAAGTTTAAAAAAATAGTAAAAAAAGACATAGAGGTGTGCAGTTAAAAAGAAGTGAGCTACCAGACCTGCGTAGCTCCAGGCTACATTAGCTGCTGCTAGCACATAACACACCTGCATCTACAACCGAACTGTCTGCCGTTAAGTTGCATTGTTGGTAATACAGGTGCAGGTTGTGACAAAACAAGAAGGATGCAGAGAATAAAAAAGACGATATCTCTAGTTCTACTGCAACTTTAATATTGTCATGTTATAGGAGTGCCATGCTAAATCCTTGGAGAACTCTTTTATTTGGAGGTATGTCCACTAAGATGAACTGGAAGGGGGGGCTCTGATCATTTGATCTGTCAACCAAACATTACATTTTTCAAAGGCAAGATAAAATTCACCCAGTGAGATAAGAAGCTTCCATCTGTTTCTCCTGCCCTCTCGTGTTTTAGGCACTCCTCTGGGGAAAAAAGGTCTTCAGGATTCCAATTTGACAAAACAACGTGGTAAGATGGAGATATTTTGTAGTATTCTACTTCCCTTGTGTATGAGAAAACACGAGACAGACAGACAGGATCTGAGCTTCACCTTTCAGTAACTGTGTCACCTTCCTGTTTGATATTACAACAGCTTGTTTTACAGGAGGGCAGACAGCGAGGAGGGGAAACAGGGACAGCGCGTCCATGGAACTTTTTCTACTTCAGTTACCGCCACTACTTGACCTCTCCCTCTCCATCTCTCTCTCTGTCTTCCAACACACACACTCACGCACACACACACATACACATCATCTCCTGTCACTTTCTGGTTCCAGCAGCTCATTGCCTGCTTTATGACAGTGCTGACAATGTGCACCGTGCCCCGTACACACCCTTCCTTGCATTAGCTATGACAGGTGTGTCTGAGTAAGTGTGTGTGTGTGTGTATGACTGAGATAAAGCAGGACATATAAAAGGCCAGACACTCTCCCACCCTTGCTAATATGTCTTCAGGGGTCTCTCTCTCTCTCTCTCTCTCTCTCTCTCACACACTTGCATATACTCCATAATTGTGGATATATATATATGCCATGTATGTTCTAATTGTGTGTCAAGTTCGGAACAGGCCAACCCTCCTGCCACACTGTCCCTCCCTGCAGTTCCATTAGCCCTCTTTCCCATCCCATCCAGTCACATTGTCACCCCCAACCCTACACAACCCAACCTCTCACTCCGTGTCACTCTATGCTAAATAGTCCTCCCTTAGTGGTATGGAGGCATCTCCTCTGAGTGGAAGTTGATACTGCGGCTTACTTTGGCTTAAGGCTAGTTCAGTTGGAAGTTGGAAATGTCATCTGTGGAGTAACTAGTTGTGAGCTGCACTGCTGGAGTTCGGTTGGGACAACAGTGGCCATATTGGGTCTTTCTTTCTCTCCAGGGGCCCCATCTACACTACAGTGTGATGTACATGGTGTTGTTTGAAAATGCAGCCCCCTTGGGGAACAGTTGCCAGTACATTAGCTTTCAGTGTTGCAAATATGAGACACAGCTCTTAGTGATGTGCAGACCAACTCTTTTCACAGAATCGGATCCTTCGAGGTGATACATGTAAATGCGAAACCTTTTGATACTTTTTGGAAAATATGGCGTCAGTTTCTCTTTAACTCTCTGTTATAGTTCCATGCACAATTGACAATAGTGCTGCCTGCCCCACAAAACGTCTCTTTAATGCTTTAACAGTCATCATGTATACGTCTTCATTAATAAAGAAGGAAGCATTGATTCAACATCCCATGACATTTGTTTTGTAGTCATTTGGTGTCGGACTAACCAGGAAAATTAGGTCCTTATCATCTTTCATGGCTTATCGGATCCATTTCCTTTGCTTTTCGTTGCCACACAAAACTGGAAACAGTCATCAATGTGTTGTTTTAATGCTCTGAGCACATATTTTTTGTAAATTCGAGGATTCATGAGCCCTTGGGTTCCAGACACTAAACATTCACTAACAGCTCCACCACTTCAAAAGGATTCTGGACATCAATATATGGGCACAGATGTTCTCATTGGTTTACCTTACTTTTTACTACTAATCTCTCCGTATGCTGGTGCAAAAACTAATATGTCCTGTATTCTCATGATGTTCTACACAGTTAGGGCGAGGACTATTAAACAGCTGATAAATAGGCTGCCCCTCCTCTTGGAACTATATACAGAGGGACCAGGCAGCAACATCTGTATCTAAAAAGTGAGGCCAACATTAATGTGCGTAAAAACTTGATTTATTTCTAATGGATCAGGGGGCGACTACTTTGGTTGCAAAAATAATTGTATAGAAATCTATGAGAAAATGACCATACCTCTCACTTGATTTATTACCACAGTAAACATTGTAAACATGGTCTCAATTGCTAGTTTTAAGTCTTCTTGTTGCAAAAAGCCAAGATGCTGACAGCCAAAATGCCGAACTCAAGTCAAAATGGCTGTCCACAAACCAATGGGTAACATCGACTACGATCCACCTTTCATACACAGCCTTTGAGAGGGACATGAAGGTGTCAGACCTATCTGTTGGGGTGATTTCAAGTACATTAAAAGGACCTGAAACTGCATCTTACTTTATCTGAGATAGTTTTGTATCATACCCGATTATGCATCCAAACTGGATTTTGCAGTTAAGTGAAATTTCAAGCTTCAATCATGAGCACAACAATGTCAATCATGGTATGGAGGCAATCAGATGTAGATTATTTTCAACCATCTCAAACCAATGTAAAACAGTTACACTGAAGTTAAAAAGAGTTAACTTGAGCAATAGATTATATTTCTCCTTTAGTTTTATGACTCCAGATGTATGAGATGTGAGCAGAATAGAGAGTTCAATCAATCAATAACTTTATTTGTCACAATGGGGCAATTAGTTATGCAGCAGTGGAATGCATACATTTATACTTATGGGACCCTGGTATTGTTTTTATCTTGTGAGCCTCTATTTGTCTGTCTGTCTGTCAGTGGAAAGATTTTGTGTGAGAGGCCGTCACGTAACTTTCTAAATGTTTAATTGAGATCAAAATGATGGCTGAGTTGATGATGGGTGGGGTGCTGGAAGTAGGGCGGGTAGAAATTGGGGATCTACACATATCTACGTACACAGTTAGATAGATTAGATTAGATAGGTATTAATCCCAAAAGGGGAATTCTTTTTTCGAGTGCAGCATTTGCAGTATAGGTACAGGTAAAGCAAGCAATAAAAGTAACAGAGTAAAACATTAAATATAAAAATGCAC
Organism: Lycodopsis pacificus; assembly: GCA_028022725.1. Classification (NCBI taxonomy): domain Eukaryota; kingdom Metazoa; phylum Chordata; class Actinopteri; order Perciformes; family Zoarcidae; genus Lycodopsis; species Lycodopsis pacificus. The sequence goes on from CM051693.1 coordinate 4,436,021, forward strand.
AATATATACAATAAAATAGAATACTATTAAATTAACTAACTAAACAATAGTGCAAAGATTTAACAAACAAACAAGTGTAACGGTAAAACAACAGTGTTATAGTTGTTGGGGTCTGAGCATATGGCTGCACATGTGCTGTGAACAAAGAAAATCAGGCCTTCCCTTTTGCAAGCAAAGGTTTCATCCGGATTGTGGTTTGATGAGCACCAAACCCCCTCTGAAGGAATTTCACATTAAGGTGTGAATTTCCCCCCCCCCCCCCCCAAAAACTATGGTTCCTGAAGTCACCTGAGAGCACCGCTGCAACCTCATTGGCCGAGAGCCAAGACAGCACCAGGACCCCTGCGGTTCAGCCACTGTTCAACAAAACTGCCTGCAACCGACAGCTCCACGCTTTTTCCCTTCGACATCCGTCGAGCAAGGGAGCATCCAAACGTTCTTCACCCTGGACATCCGTCCCTGGGACGCAAGGAGACGCATCAGCTTTCTCCCCCCCGCCAGCATCGCGCTGTCGACGAAGGCCTGCAAACCCTGTCAGGTCACAACGCTATCTTCGCTGGCCGAAGTAGCCGTGTTTTTCTTTTTGAGTCAAGGCCCTCTCACTGCACCGGGACGAATCTCTTCCACGATTCCTCCCCGTGTTGTTTTCTTTTTGTGCACATTCCGGCAAAGCAGCAGCTGAAAAACTCGCTCCTTCCCGAAGATTTCCGATGAGACGTACGGACCACAGCGTCTCAATCCGATGTTAAATCATCCTCTCTGCAGCGAGGATTGATCACGTCCAGCGCCAGCTCCAGAACGAGCCGCGTCAACGGACCGAAACAGCCGCCGCTTAAACAGCCGCGCTGATCTACAAGCAGCCCCACTTTTTCCTTCAGGACAAAGAAAGCACGATTCTCAGCGGCCACTCTCCCCGCCACAAAGAAGCGTCTCAAACAGTAAGCGTTCATTTGTGCATCTGGGCTAGCTTAGCTTAAATTAACTTAAAGTTCATTCAAGTTAATTCATGTATATGTTGATATTCCCGTGTTTTTGTGTGTTTCGTTACTATTGCGTAATATCAAGGTATTGCGCAACACTCAGCGGGCCCCAGCTCCGCTCCACTGTGCATTGCCCGTATTCTGTTCGCGTTAAAGACACCGTCGCAGTATACGGAGGTAAATACACAAACCTCACGGACCAGAGAAGTTCCGTTTGTATTGTGTATTAACTGCATTGACTGTTTTCTTTGGGATTATTTTCATTCATTTGTATTCAACTTTGTGGGATATTTCTCTCTTCATTAACTCGGCTCTGTGAGTGAGCTGAGTGCCGTGTTCATCACTGTGTAAGCTGCCGACAGTTCAAGACGACAACGGTATGCTTACGCATGAGAGAATAACGTACTTATGCTCCTCAGGATATCGCAGCAGAAGTTTGATTTGTGTTGACTTACGATTTCTCTCCACCTTTTCTTGGCTCACCCTCCTGCCAACACAGCAGGAGGTGACCCCCTCTCTCTCTGACCCTCTCTCTCTCACACGTGCTCACACACAGCGACCCCCCCCTCTCCTCCGCCAGTTTGCCCAAGTCACTCGACTAGGCCATCTAGTGGCGGGTCACGGTAGCATCTTAAGGTTCACCCCCCCCCCCCCCCCCCCAGTTTGTCTAAGTCCCTCGACTACGCCATCTGGTGGTGTTCAGCGGTAATACCTTAAGCCCTTCCCCTTTTAACCCACAGTCTCACCCCCTTCGGCTTGGTGGCCAGCGGCCATCTTTGTAGTCTTTGACTGTGAGTGTTAAGGGCCCTCACCCCCCTTCCTTTTATACGCAGACACACACACACACACACATACACATACACACATACTTATATACACACCCTCCTCCTCTTTTATTTCATTTCTTTAGATATTAGGTACATAAGATTGTATAATGGCGTTTGTTGATTGCGATATTAATTGATCTGATCTTTTATTATTCTAATTTAATAAACTCTAGTATACTTTAAAGAGCAGTCGTCTGTGATTAATGGTGCATATGTATGTGATGATCTGTATGTTGTAGCCTGCGCTCGGATTTCACACCTTCACTGTCACTGATGAGTGACTACTAATTATGAGACTTAGTTTTATCGTTTGGTTATCGGTCCCTGTCCGCAGGGTGGTGCCCCGTTATTATTAATAATCATTAATAATTGTTATTCACATTAATAATTCTATTGATGTCAAGAATTCAGTTTCTTAAAAGCTGATAAAAGCGGAAAATTATTATTTTTTTCCCTTCTTTTGAATGATCCACAGTCCTGAAACTTATTTCCCAAAATAGGTAGGCTTTGATCTTCAAAATCTTCTCTTATTGTGAGTTAATTTTTGATTTTAATTGTTGATTTTTAATCTTAATTTTAATTGAACTTTAATTTCCTTTCCAGGTTTAATTATTCGTTTCATTTCGTAAACTAACAGCCAGCTGTGTAGTAGATTTGATCGTTTATTTTGTAATACCAATACTTTGCTTGTTTTCTTAAATCCCTCAAAGCAGTTACACACAGCTGTCACAGGCCCAAAGTGCTAAACCACATTAGCATTTTCGCACCTTTGGCTGCAAAGCAGTAGTGACCTCAGAGCAGCAACAGTAGAAACGGAAGTCATAGAACTACACATTTCACTGTGCGCCTGCATGAATAGTAACACTAACAACAACTAACACCTAACAGTAGAAATCAGTTCAACGCAGAACTAGACATTTCACTGAGAACCGTAAACACTAACAGTTTCCGTTCTAACACTAGGGAATTAACAACCATTGGGAGCCGCGCTCATTAGAGAGAATGACCGACGAGCAATCCCCCATTCCTGGAGCTGTAGCTCCAGAAGACACCGCATTGCGAGATGCGGTGGCTGATGTCCTCAGACTCTCAGCAAGCGAAAGAGAGTACTTTGCGAAATACACTGCTGTCCTATGCGACGAGCAGTTAGAGCAGCTGGTGGCTTATGTAAATAACCCATCAGGTAAGCGAGAGCGTCTGATTCAGGAAGTAATCGGCGAAATACTGCTCATCTATCATCAGAAAATGCAGCTGCAAGCTGCCCGCACCCGGGCACAGAGCGACGAGCAGCAACGCGAGATCTGCACACTCCGAACAGAGGTTCAGGAGTTGTCACGCGACTGTAGAGCCCTACAGTCAGAAAATAGTAGCCTGCGCAGTGACCTCAGAGAGGTCAACCTAGAACTCTCTAAGGCGTTAGAGAGCAATGACACACTGAAAGCGCTTCAAGGTGCTCCAGCAGCCCCGGTAGGTACTGCTACCCCCTATCGAGCCCCTCAGCCCAGTCATTGCTTGTTCTCAGGTCCCTCATTCCCCGAGAGCCGACCCATCCTGCGTCTCGACAAACCGCGTTCCCCAACTAGGAGTAGAGAGGACCAACACCAGGTCCTAGCCAGCCTAGGTAGCTTCAAACCCACCTCAGGCGAACGCAATCCTCCACGCAGTTCACGCGCGCGACCAGAACTGACCTCATCCCCCTCAGGGAGGGAGGATGACCGTCGTTACCACCATCGCGAGTACGGAGACTCAGACGACTCGGACGGCCCAGGCCCCATCAACCTTGGAGGCCTGCGTACCCGGCAGATTGAGTCTCTTGCAAAAGATGTAGAGCGCTTCAATCCCGATAATCACGACTCGAGCATCGATGACTACCTAAGGGAGATCGATCGCTGCCTCCTCGACTTATCACGCCCCTCATCGCGCGAAAAACTCAAGCTAGTGTGGAAAACCACGACTCGAAACGTCCACGTTTTCATGGAAACGCTCCAGCCGAGCATCCGCGACCGCTATTCATCCCTTTGTCACGCCCTTAGGGAGGAGTACTCCATGTACACCGACCCAGCTTCTGCCACCCTCAGCGCCTTCGCCATTTCCCAGAGAAAGCTAGAGTCCCCGAGAGACTACTTCAGGCGCTTGAGATCTGCATACTTCCAGGGACGTAACGCCCCAGGGCTAGAAGAAGACCATGCCTTTAAGTCGCTATTCCTGCACAATCTCCACGACAACGTGAGATACGACGTTACCATGCACTGCAGAACGAGTAACCTCACCATGCCAGAGATTAGGAAATATGCGCAACTTGCATGGGAGACACGCGGTCGGCCGATGAATCAGCACGATGACACCGACATAGTCTTGAGCATCCAACAGTCGAGCGACCCCGACCTAGCGTTGGAAGACGACGAGAGGCCTTGGCCTAGCGAGCCCTGGTCACCTCCGAGGAACAAACGACCGTGGCGGTCGAAGGACCCACGGGACGGTGAAAGACGCCCTCAAGGGCAACTTCAGGTAACACTGACTCGCAGCCCACCTGACTAAGCCGAGTGATCTCTCCCCCTGCTGCCAAGTCGACGTGGTAGGGAGGGGGGGAAGAGAACTCAGCCCACTTCCGGAAACGACCACTCCCAATTTCGCACCTCGTTCTTCCACCTTCTTGGGCGACCTTGTCAGCAAAGGCAATGCCCGTTATGTATATATCTATACATATTCTTCAGTCTTACTGGGGGGTCATAACACTCTTGCTCTACCCGACTCCGGGTCAGAAACGAGCCTCATGTGTTCCCCCATCTTTTCGCATACACCTCTAGGGTGTCACACCCTTCGAGCACCCCTTTCGAGCACCCTCGCTCGTAAAATCTTTTGTCAACTAAGCCTTGTTCTCCTGCTCTGTCAGCATGATCCACCTCCAGCTGGTTCAACGAAGCCACCGCCTTCTTTCAGCCGAGTCATCGCTCGGGCCTGTCAAGTAGCCAGTACCGTAGGTAACTGAACTTGACTTGCACGCCGGACCTGTCTCCATCTTTAATTAGGAGGGTGGGGGGAGGGAAATATCACCAGCCTGCCATGACACACTCCAGAGTGAAACTGTTCGCGACGTTTCCCTGAGTGCTGGCGGTAACCTTGGGGGTATGCACCCTCGCCACTTGAACAGCACGAGGGGGGTGGGCTCTGTCAACAGAAACTTAGAGAGATGCACTTCACAGGAAGTACACTCTAATCTTGCCAGTGTCGAAACCAACCGGCCGAATGGCGGCTTACTATTGACTACTAACATTTAGCTGCATGCTACACTCACCCTGTAGACATGCACTAACTGCTAACACATCCAACTTGAACCAGAACAGTTGCATGACCTGAAAAACGTTCATTGCGACTGAACTGATGCTCCACTCTCACAAACAACCCTTTGCATGCTTTAGAGACTCTACCAGAAGTAACCAAAGAAGACATAACCTAGGCCGCAGCAGTCAGATTTATCCCAGAACCTCATCCGAGAAGGCTCAGCTGTCAACAGCTCGAGCAGCGAAAACCCCAGCCTAGCTGGTCACACTAGCCGTGTTATCAAAATATGTAAATCTGCTACCACTACTGTTATGCAACCTTCACAGGTACCCCTGGCCTATAGTCTTAGCAACGCAACTCCAATATCGATAGATTCCAAAACTTAGACACAGGACCCGCTCTAAATCTACCGATTAGAGAGAGATAGACGCACACATCATGTACTCATAGATCCAGAAATGACAGACTAAACTGATTCCCTCCTATTCATAACACCACGTAGACAACCTACGACTGCTCCGCCGACGGACTCCAGTCCTGTCTAGGAGTTGAACCAGTAACCACTGCATTCCCCTCACCTGCTTCTTGTCTTTCCTTCTATCTCTTTTGTGTTTTGTTTTGTTTTATTTGGGTTGTTACTTTCTTTGACACTATGCCGCAATGCGAGATTATCACGACATCATAATAGCGATTGAATTATTTGGGAATAATGTGTTGCTCACCTATGATTTGAATTGTGTATGATAGTAGATGTAGGTAAAAGTAGTTAAAGTCATCTGCCCAGATGCAACTTTAGTCATCTGCCCAGATGCCAATGAACCATGAACTTGAACGCTATGAACTATGAACCTTGAACTACATGAACTTGAACACTGCCTTTTAACCACTGCTTTTGGTCTCAGGAATACTTGGATTGTCTCACCTCTTCAGGTTTCCCCAACACATGGATGCACGTGCCAGCCCTGGGTTTGCTCTAAAGACCGAAGCCAACAGCTCGCTCTTCACACCAAAGGGGGGGATGTTGGGGTCTGAGCATATGGCTGCACATGTGCTGTGAACAAAGAAAATCAGGCCTTCCCTTTTGCAAGCAAAGGTTTCATCCGGATTGTGGTTTGATGAGCACCAAACCCCCTCTGAAGGAATTTCACATTAAGGTGTGAATTTCCCCCCCCCCCCCCCAAAAACTATGGTTCCTGAAGTCACCTGAGAGCACCGCTGCAACCTCATTGGCCGAGAGCCAAGACAGCACCAGGACCCCTGCGGTTCAGCCACTGTTCAACAAAACTGCCTGCAACCGACAGCTCCACGCTTTTTCCCTTCGACATCCGTCGAGCAAGGGAGCATCCAAACGTTCTTCACCCTGGACATCCGTCCCTGGGACGCAAGGAGACGCATCAGCTTTCTCCCCCCCGCCAGCATCGCGCTGTCGACGAAGGCCTGCAAACCCTGTCAGGTCACAACGCTATCTTCGCTGGCCGAAGTAGCCGTGTTTTTCTTTTTGAGTCAAGGCCCTCTCACTGCACCGGGACGAATCTCTTCCACGATTCCTCCCCGTGTTGTTTTCTTTTTGTGCACATTCCGGCAAAGCAGCAGCTGAAAAACACGCTCCTTCCCGAAGATTTCCGATGAGACGTACGGACCACAGCGTCTCAATCCGATGTTAAATCATCCTCTCTGCAGCGAGGATTGATCACGTCCAGCGCCAGCTCCAGAACGAGCCGCGTCAACGGACCGAAACAGCCGCCGCTTAAACAGCCGCGCTGATCTACAAGCAGCCCCACTTTTTCCTTCAGGACAAAGAAAGCACGATTCTCAGCGGCCACTCTCCCCGCCACAAAGAAGCGTCTCAAACAGTAAGCGTTCATTTGTGCATCTGGGCTAGCTTAGCTTAAATTAACTTAAAGTTCATTCAAGTTAATTCATGTATATGTTGATATTCCCGTGTTTTTGTGTGTTTCGTTACTATTGCGTAATATCAAGGTATTGCGCAACACTCAGCGGGCCCCAGCTCCGCTCCACTGTGCATTGCCCGTATTCTGTTCGCGTTAAAGACACCGTCGCAGTATACGGAGGTAAATACACAAACCTCACGGACCAGAGAAGTTCCGTTTGTATTGTGTATTAACTGCATTGACTGTTTTCTTTGGGATTATTTTCATTCATTTGTATTCAACTTTGTGGGATATTTCTCTCTTCATTAACTCGGCTCTGTGAGTGAGCTGAGTGCCGTGTTCATCACTGTGTAAGCTGCCGACAGTTCAAGACGACAACGGTATGCTTACGCATGAGAGAATAACGTACTTATGCTCCTCAGGATATCGCAGCAGAAGTTTGATTTATGTTGACTTACGATTTCTCTCCACCTTTTCTTGGCTCACCCTCCTGCCAACACAGCAGGAGGTGACCCCCTCTCTCTCTGACCCTCTCTCTCTCACACGTGCTCACACACAGCGACCCCCCCCTCTCCTCCGCCAGTTTGCCCAAGTCACTCGACTAGGCCATCTAGTGGCGGGTCACGGTAGCATCTTAAGGTTCACCCCCCCCCCCCCCAGTTTGTCTAAGTCCCTCGACTACGCCATCTGGTGGTGTTCAGCGGTAATACCTTAAGCCCTTCCCCTTTTAACCCACAGTCTCACCCCCTTCGGCTTGGTGGCCAGCGGCCATCTTTGTAGTCTTTGACTGTGAGTGTTAAGGGCCCTCACCCCCCTTCCTTTTATACGCAGACACACACACACACACATACACATACACACATACTTATATACACACCCTCCTCCTCTTTTATTTCATTTCTTTAGATATTAGGTACATAAGATTGTATAATGGCGTTTGTTGATTGCGATATTAATTGATCTGATCTTTTATTATTCTAATTTAATAAACTCTAGTATACTTTAAAGAGCAGTCGTCTGTGATTAATGGTGCATATGTATGTGATGATCTGTATGTTGTAGCCTGCGCTCGGATTTCACACCTTCACTGTCACTGATGAGTGACTACTAATTATGAGACTTAGTTTTATCGTTTGGTTATCGGTCCCTGTCCGCAGGGTGGTGCCCCGTTATTATTAATAATCATTAATAATTGTTATTCACATTAATAATTCTATTGATGTCAAGAATTCAGTTTCTTAAAAGCTGATAACTCAAACACGCCCCCTATTGATCCCAACATAGTTGTGGGATTGATTTATTGTGAAGTCTTATTGCAGTGGCCAGGAATGTTCTCCTGTACCTGTCCTTGTGACAGCGGAGCTGGATCAGTCTGTTGGAGAAAGTGCTCCGCTGTCCCTGCAGGAGGTGGTGAAGAGGGTGATCCGGGTTATCCAATATGGATAATAGTTTCTTCAGTGTCCTCCTCTCCACCACCTCTTCCAGACTGTATTGTTTGCAGCCAATAATGGAGCCGGCCTTCTTAACTAGTTTATTAAGTATGTTGGTGTCTCCGGCTCCAATGCTGCTCCCCCAGCAGACTACAGAGAAGTACAGTGGCCACAACAGACTGATAGAACATCTCCAACATCTTGCTGCACACGTTGAAGGATCGAAGTTTCCTCAAGAAAAAGAGTCGACTCATCCCCTTCTTGTACACAGCGTTGATGTTGGTCTTCTAGTTCAGTCTGTTGTCGATGGAGACACCCAGGAACTTGTACTCCTCCACCATGTGCCCATCCTCTCCCAGAACTCTCAGCGGTTGTGGAGCCGTCGTCTTCCTCCTGAAGTCGACCACCATCTCTCTGGTCTTGGCCACGTTCAGAAGCAGGTGATTTCTACTGGCCCACTCCACAAAGTCATCCACTACTGCCCTGTACTCCTCCTCCCGCCCGTCCCTTATACAGCCGGCCACTGCAGAGTCATCAGTGAACTTCTGCAGATGGCATGACCCCGAATTGTACTGGAAGTCAGTGGTGAACAAGGTGAACAGAACATTTCCCTGTGGAGCTCCAGTACCACTGACCACCGTATCAGACAGCACATTGCCCAGTCGGACAAACTGTGGTCTGCCTGTGAGGTAGTCAGTGATCCAGGAGACGGTGGACGTGTCTACCCCCACCACTCCCAGCTTCTCACTCAGCAGCACTGGTTGGATGGTGTTGAATGCACTGGAGAAATCAAAGAAAGTGATTCTCACAGAGCCACTGGTTTCGACCAGCTGCGACTGAGGACATGTATACAGAGGCAAAATACAGGTTTAGCAAGGCGGTGAGAGACGCTAAACGACTGTACTCTGAGGCCATATCCACATTAGGCCGTGTGTCGTTGGATGCAGAGTTCTCAAATAGAACCGATCTCCGTCCACGCGGGAGTTTTCAGCATTATTCATCAGGTTGATCTGCATCCACACGGCAGCCGTAGAAGGCGGACAGCACGTGACCATTAACGTACATTGGGCATGCGCGTGATGGTGTAAACAGGAAGTGGATTGCTTGCTTAGTTAAAAAGAAATATGACAGAGTAATAAAGTACGTTAGTCTTTAATAATGAAAGGTTGTATTTGATACTTAAGATCTTCCTCTATAAACTCAAACAGACACAGTTCGTGGAAAGTTTTAGAAGTTTTATTTTTCAGACGTAGTTACAGCGCTGCGGGTCTGTCTGTCTATATATATATATATATATATATCTCTCTCTCTCTCTCTCACATCAACTTTACTTTAAAATCAACACTTACACGGAAACGTTTACTCGATTATGGTCCATAAATGTGGTCAACACACGTCGATCACTCGCTTCCTCTGTTGTTGTTGTCTGTTGTTGCCGTGGGGCTGATGAATGTAACGTTAGCTCCATCGGGGTATTCCTTCATGAGATACGGCATCAGGGGATAAGCTGGGTCACCCAGCAGAAAAAACAGGGCATCATCTTCGCCCTCTATCAATTCTTTAGGGCATTTGCTCCATCTTTTAGGGCACAACATCATGCAACAGGTCCGACCCGCTAGCTTCTAAGCTAATTTTAACATTACCGCCAATGGGGAAATGCTAACAGCGATTAGCATGAGCGAATATAATATATCTTCGTACATATTTTCATGAAGAAATACTTGCAGACTAAGGTCTCTCAAGGCTACCAAACGGAAAAAGTAAAACGAATCAGCGTCTCTCACTCGTCTCTCACTCGTCTCTCACTCGTCTCTCACTCGTTTCCTCTGTGTTGTTGACTGTTTGTAGCTCTAGCTTTGAATAGCATTTATTGCTAACTGTAGCTTCAGTAGCTTCAGTAGCTGTAGCTGATCGCCGATGGTCAATCAGCTCGCTGATGGCTAGAATAACAGCTGCTTCCTCCACATAAATGCAGGCTTTTTACTCCACAATAGCTGCTAGTACAGACAACACAGCAAGCAAGGCTAGCCGTTCGTTATCCATGTTGAAATGAATCGCAGCTGGTCGCCGGCTGTTTGTTTTCTTCCGGGTACGGGTCACGTGATAGTGAGTGTGACGAATCAGGGACGGAGACGTTATGGCTGGTAATAACCAATCCAGTAGCGAGCACATGGATCGCGTCGGAGTACATCCGTATACACCCGTATCTGATGTCTACACTCAACCAAAACCCCGGAGGTCTCAAATAGCTCCAACCTCGGCGGAGTTTTCAGGTTCCTCCGTTTAGGGCGCTCCAAAACCCCGGCGTGGTGTGGCTGCTCAGTGTAAACGTAGGAAAACTGGAGGAAAACTGGAGTAATGTGTACAAGGTCTGAGACACTTCAACACCAGCTTTCAGCAAGTGACTGGAGTATCTGGAGAGTTCTCAGACAGATCACCAACTACAAGCCTAAAGCCCCACACTCCATGAACGACCTTAACCTGGCTTACTGTCGCTGTGATAGACAATGGGACATACCACTTGAAGCTCAACCTGGACAAAACCGAGCTACTGTTCCTCCCGGGGAAGGGTTGCCTGCACCGAGACCTGTCTATCACCATTCATGATACCGTGGTGACACCAACTCGGACTGCGAGGAATCTGGGTGTGACCCTGGACCACCCTGGTTCTCAACAAACATTGCATCGGTTACACGCTCCTGCAGATTCCTGCTTTACAAACGGGGCAGCCTCTCTGTCACAATAGTCTGAATGGGGAGAGCTGCAGCTGAAGGGGTTGATGACAGGGAGGGCCAGTAGGGCGAGCAGTCCCGGGAAACTGTGCTCTGAGGTGGCAGCATAGAAGAAGAGGAAGGGGCGTGTGTGTGGAAAGTAAATAGTCAGTCACGCTGACAGGATTGTACAGCGTGCTGTAAATGAGCTGCTAGCAGGCGGCTACCCAGCTTATTAAAATGAATACCATCGTTCTTAATATAGGAAGAGCGGTCCCAAAACAGATTCAAATTGTCAATGAAGCTCACGTTGTTGGTCCTGCAGGCAGACTGGAGCCGGGTGTGGAGGCTGATGACTCTGCTGAACTCCTGTGATCCACGGCCGAGTGTTGGAGAGTTGGACCACTGCTAAAAGCAGACAGTCCACAACTGTTTAAAAAGTGTAAAAGATTTTTTAAATCAATCTTGTTCAACTCAGACTGGTGGAAGGCTGTATCGTTTATTCCCACATGAACGATAATTCGACCAATGGTAGACGTGAGGGCGAGCAGCAGGCGAGTTTCAGCAGGATGTCTTGAGCCGTTGCTCCAGGGAAACAGTGCGTGGCCGCTTTGAAGAAACGGATATTCCTGATCACGGAGTCCCCCACTATCAGTGTCGTCGGGGGGACGAGGACACAACACTGCGAGCGTAATATGCTGGTGAGGACCTGGTGCGAGAGGAGGGCTCAGGAATGACTGGCGTAGGGATTTTGGGGGACCCGGGGCTGTGGGCAGTGTTGCCAACTCCTCAGTAAGGAAAGTAGCTATTGGCTGTCCTAAAAGTCGCTAGAAGTCGCTAAATGACGTCATCGCCTAATTTGCATAATTGTAATGAGCGCTGTAGGCGAGAGGCGGGAACAGCGGCGGCTTTGCGCATGCGCGATTCATTTGCAGTCTGGACAGGAGAGTGTGGGTCTCCTCTTTCTGCAGCTGGGACTGCTGCGCGAGGGGCTACTGTGAGACTAACTGCCTTTGAGTGCTTTGGGGCGGCGGAGGGGCTCACGGCAGCTCCCGCTGCTCGTTCACGGCAGCACACGCGTGCCGAACGGTACGTGCTTTCACATCAGAGTCAAAACACCAGAAAAGTCTCCAACAACACCATAAAAAGTAGCTATATTTGTTGCTAGTAGCTTTTGACAAATAAAGTAGCCATGAGGGTTTGGAAAGTCACCAGATTTAGCGAGAAAGTCGCCAAGTTGGCAACACTGGCTGTGGGTCCTCGAGGTGGCAGCTGGGATGGTGTAGGAGGCTGGGAGTCCCTAGCCAGAGGAGGGAAGTCTGGGAAGGCATGAATGTCTTATTTATTCTCCAGCTGGACATTGAAGTTATGGGGGGTAGGAGAGGGATGTCTCCCTCTCTGGCTGCTGTGAGCGGGGACCAGGGCTCACGATGGGTTGGAGTGGAGCTGACCAAGGTTTTAGGCTTAGCTCCGAGCCGTAGCCAAGAAGCCTCAGGGACTGTGACCGGAGGAGGGGCTGCAGCAGCAGCAGGACTGGAAGCGATGGAATCATGCACACGGTCGCTGGCTGTGTCAGATTGTGCCAGACTGAAAATGATGGTGTCCATGAGGTTCTCAGCATCCTGGATACTGTAGAGTGTGGATCTTCTTCCTTCCAGCTCTGTGATTTTATCAACCAGGCGGGCGCAGCTGACACAATCGGATGGAGAGGTGAGTGGAGCCATAGTAGATGTGGCGGACAATTGGGCTTCAACCCGCAGTTCACAGCCTTGTCCAGGTATTAACAAAGGTGAAAGCTGATTCACAGACGGTCCCGTTTTCAGTTTTCAGTTTGCCGTGTGTAGACACTCTGTATCTGTGGTCTCCGTAGCATCAGCTAGCTTCAGCTACAAGCCAGTGTAGCCCGGCAGGCTATCCGGTCTGGGGAACGCCAAACCTAAGAGGTCTAGTACATGTTGGCTGACATCATACTCCTACTCCAATACACACAAATCAAAACAGCTAGGATCTCCAAAGTATAAGCATACCTGCAAAGTTGTCTCTAACGCTCAAAATGCTTGAGCGTTATTCAAATGACTTGTACCGAACAGTTTAATACGAAGACGTAAATAGTTACAGCCTTAACAATGAGCTGTGGTGCCACAATTTGGTTATAAGGTGGTATTTCAGCTGCAGGACAGCAGTGAAGGCCCAGGTATAAAATGCACGGCCCGCCACTACACTGTACACACTGTTCACTGTAATGACCACAGCCAGTGTACCAACAGTCCCAACACCCACGTTGCTCCCAAGAACCCTGAAGTAATGAGAGAGGGTTAAGGTGCCTGTACCTTAATTTAAGTGGGTTGCTAATGCAGAGGTGTGTATAGATCACAGCTATTATTTTACTCTTGATAAACTACTTCAGCCAGAGTAGATTATCATTTTCATTTAAATAATTGAACTGGATTGAATGCATATTAATTGCAAATAGAAGATAGGCCACAATTATAACAGCTTTAGAGTAACAGTGGAAGTTAATATGAAGACATACAGTAACAGGGTTCAATGAAAACTAATCACTTCATTTGTACAGGCGATGGTTCTCGCTACTCTTGCTATCTTTGTTTTTATTTGACCAAAACCCCCAGACAGGGTTTCGGGCTTGTCACCTTTTTCACCTCTCATGAGTTTGCAGGTATGGTATAAGGCAAAAGAAATGCCAATTTTTGAAAAAGGGGAGCGGAGAAACAGACACGACGCCACAGAACACATGCGCAAATAACAGAAACATAGCCGTTCATCAGTAGTGGCAGTTGATTTGCTTTAGACCAATGCAGTCTATGTATAATCTTAAAATGTAATACTTCATGTTTAAAACAAATTGAAGATGAGTGTATCTTTTCTAAAGTAGATTGCCATTTGTCCCCAGAAAGCTCTGTGTCCAATTAATCTTCCCATTTAAAAGTGCCAGGGTTTGTAGAGTGTAGATTTTGCGAACAATCTCTTCAGCAAATGAGCTCCAAAAAATGATACAATTATGAATTAATCATGCAATTGGTTACCTGCTCGAATTTATTTTTAGATGGTTATTTAATGATTAATTGTTTAATCAAGACTCTCACATGGCTGAAATTGTGCACTTGCTGGGATCAATTTAACTCTAACCTTTGATAGATTTAGCTAAAGGAGAACAAACTGGTATTTTTTTTAAATCTATGAAGCGAGTTTTATAATTTTTTTTCTGAAAAAATAGATTTCCCCTCTGCGACTGGATGGTTGTAGCCTGGTGTTTGGCCCTAGCCTCCTATTCTTGTCGAAGGGAAAACATCATCAGGAGGTTAGCCTGCTGTCAAACCTGTCAGTATAACGCAGATAGCTGCTCCAGTACGAGAGGACTTGACTGAGGCCGTCCTCAGCAGAGGCCTGCTTATGCTCTCCTGCAGACACAACAGGCAGTCAGTGAGTGGGAGGAGGAGGCCGTGACACTGACTGGAAAGAACGGATTTGAAAGCTGCAAAATAATTATAAACAAAGCAATGATACTCCTGAGGCCCTGCACAAATGCTCAAATTGCCAGTTCCATTAAACACCACTGTATGTGTGATTCAGTCATTATAAAGCCTATTTCACACTGGACCAAAATAATTTGTGGACTTAATGTGATTGAGAAATGTATCTATATACGTATGTATCTTTTAGATAAACAGAGTTGGTGTTTGACAAAGATTTATTCACTCATTTGATTTTGTTAGATGAGCCTCCTGTTGAACAACAGTCAAGTCATACAAGCACTGAACTAGTGCTCCAAGGCCCCACAGCCATATTGGATGAGCTCAAGTAACTCTGCATCAACGGCATCCATCGAGTTCCACATTTGTACATTCAAAGGGACGATATTTTACATTGTTATATATAATTATATGAATTGGATACACAATTTGCGGTCAGCTGTCTAAAAAAACTTTTATTTCAACCCAATTCATCATACTGTGTCCTGGACATCTGTACTTATTGGACAATCCAACTCCCTATAACTGAGGTACCAGTTTTAATTTCCAATATAAAATGTAATCCTGTATTAACTTTAAAGTTACACTTGAGAATGTTTAACTTTTAAAATTGGTGCTTTTTTGAGATGGACTGAGCAAAATAATCAAGTTCCTCAAAGATAGTTTAGGGACAGGCTCAACCCAGTTGAGTTGTATGATGCTGCTGCTGAATTTTTCCCTGTTGTCCGTTGTTTTGCCTTCTATTATTTGGTCACATTGCTCATTTAATCAAGCCAAAAAAAAAAGTTCTCAAGGGAGGAGAAATTAAAGCTTCTCTGCTGAGTCATTGTGTAGCTAGCTCATACTGCTTTTTTATTGATTTATTTTAGTTTGGGTAAGCAAGCATCATATTGATTAAGCTCTATTTCATTTTGGTCTCAACTTGGATTTACTAAATGGAGATTCGTTTTTAATTACGCATAGAGCTCTGGTTAATATTAAATCTGGATAAACTGATTAAAAATAATCTTAGATTGAATTAATCCTTATGCTGCTCACACACCGGGCGCGTTTTTTGATTGACGCGCGTCGAGATTACATACAAAGTCTATGCACAGACGCGATGAGACTGGCGCGCCGCGATTTTTAGTCTCATTGCGTCTGTGCATAGACTTATGTAATCTCGACGCGCGTCAATCAAAAAACGCGCCCGGTGTGTGAGCAGCATTAGTGGTTGTAGCAGTAGTTGATCAACAACAAAACTAGAATTACCGCCTTGTGGTTGTTTGCCTCTCCCAACCAGTCAAGTTGTACTTTACATTCACGCCTGTTCGAAATGTCATCCCGTCATAATTTTATCCTATTGGACATTTGTGTGAAATTGTCATAATTAGCATATGGATTTTTGAGTGTTTTGTGAGGTCACAGTGACCTTTGACTACCAAATTCTAATGAGTTCATCATTGAGTCCAAGTGGAAGTTTGTTACAAATGTAATAAAAATCCTTCAAGACGTTTGTGAGATATTCACAGGAATCTGAAGGATGGGCGGAAAGATAGACGGACAACCAGACAACACAATGCATATGGCCACGGCTGTCAGGGAGACATAACAGGAAGGAGCAAAAGCTATAGTAATCATTTTAATAAAGAAATGCTAATTTATAATCTATTTACTGTAGTCGTGGTACACCTGATTCAGTTAGCAGGAAAACATGTGGGTGGCTGGGTGCAAACGCACACTCACACACACACACACACACACACACTCACTAACGCTAATTATCAGTGCTCTAGCCACAGTGTGGAATATATTGCTGTGTGTGGATGCCGAGCAGAGAATAGCATTAACATACTTTACACAGCTGACATCTTTGAATTGTCAACAGCCTATCCATCACTAACTGGTCTTACCTATTCACACACACACACACAGTCATGCATGAATATATGAAGACAGTATGTTCACCTACACATTTATAGTCACAGTTCATGTATATATGAACATGGCACTGTCCCTCACACACTCACCCACTCAGCATGTGAGACTTTCTTTTGATTCCTCTCTAAATAAATGGGCTTTACATAATATTATTCTCATCATTATTCTATTTTTTACTTGTTTGTCAAATAAACTATTGGATAAAGTAAGTATGCATGGGTAAGTTTAATGGAGCAACTTCCTCAATAACTGTTTAAAGTATATTGTTTATTGTCGTTGGTGTCACATTTGAATTAAGTCAATTTCAAATGTTTGAATATATTTATATTGCAAGATAATGAAAAGGACTTTCAATTTTTTTAACTTTATATTTTAACACATGACAAAGTGCATTCCTTTTCTGAACTAACTTTTAATAATTTTCTCGTAATTTTGTCCCTTTGGTGTTGAAAAAAATCATGTAGTGTCTAATTTGTATTCTTTTTAAACCAACAGAGAAAGTATATGTGTTGTTTGGATTCATCAGAAAGACAATGTGCAGATAGCTTGCCGCCTGCTCATAATATTGTGACTACATTCCTCAGTAAGGTTGAAGACACAATAATGCACAATAGTTTATCCACATCACAGCAGAAATGAACTGTCTTTCTCTCAGATGTCTTCTTTTATTTCATCTCCAAATTTTTGAAGTGATGTTTATGTCGACATTTTTATTTCCAATCTCGATATCTCGAATTTTGTGTTACTGTGCAAATGTGTATTTGGAGAGCTGGAGTATCCAGGCAAAGCCCCTGAATCTGTCATGTGCTTTGAGTTATGTTATGTGAGTTATGTAGTGTTATGTTACCTTGGAAACCTCATTGGCTTCAAGATGACATTAAAACCAGCTACCTGTGTTCCCTCTAGCCAAGTCGGCAGGAAAAAAAATGTTGTCATTGTACTTTTCTGCAAACCACAGATGGTTGAATGTTGGTGTTGTTGCATTTGGTCAGAGCAAGTAACAGTATATGGAGCATCTGTTATTGAAAGTCACATGGTACAATAAGGAATATAACAAGCAATAAAGTCCACTATGGGCGGATGGGAGAGGTAACAAACAGGACTGTCTTGTGTGAAACCAAAAGTATATATTGACTTTACGCTTGATGCATTATGCTTGTTATGTAAGGAAGTCGGCTAAGGCCGGTTATTATTCATTCACAGTGGTTACTTTGTTGCATTTTGATATAAGCCATTATATTTTTTCTAACCAAGTAGATTTCTTGCCTGACCAATCGTTTAACATTAACCACCTAACATTGTGCATTTCTACAAGGGGGATACGAGGCCGATTATTAACATATTCCATGGATCGTATTTTTGGTTCAGAAAGGTTTTTCTGGTGACTGGGTTGGTTCCCGCCATTATGTGGTATATCTTACCATCCTCTTACTCATTCCTGATCTACTCTCGTAGTTGAAAAGAAGATGAGTGGATTTATGGAGAATTGGCTCCTCAGTGGTGTCAAGTGTCAGCATCAGTTTCTCAACACATCCCCGAGTCTTCATTCACTACCCATTTAGCCACGCTGGGCTGATTATAGCTGAGTGTGTTCTAGCACTAGATGGCCAAATGCCACTCAGCTGAGGACCACACATGGTGGTCAGATTTGGCTAATTTGTTGGTAAGGATGGAGAACCAGGGCCTGTTGGGAGTAGTATTTTGCTATTGGCGCTTTGAGCATGGTGTACAGCGTTCTTTGTCTTATCCTCTCACACTTGACCAACAAAGACAGTTCCCATACCTCTCTGGATGTATGTTTTGACAGAGGCCAACCCTGTCTGTATTAGAGGCAGACGAACAGCTTGGCAAGGACCTCTGCTGCCTGCCCTCTTTTATCTCCTTCAAATCAGCAGCTAAAGAAAAATGCCAATCCCGATTTGTAACCTAACCTTTCAGGTATTGACCACAAACACTGTGTTATGTTCTGGGTTACAGAGGGGTTTATACTTCTCAGCTTTCACTCTGTGTGGTGAACCTAGCATAACCTGTTTCCTTCTCTTGTTTGTTTTGGTGACAATTCACCTTTATATATATATATATAGATGGCGCCGTAGATGGCAGCCTCGGTACTGCACACACTGGACCACTTCTACACTGTAATAAAGGACGCATATCACTCAGTACCCCGTGCAGCTTTGGGACTCTCTGATCACTGTCTGGTCCATCTTCTCCCGACCTACAGGCAAAAATTTAAATCTGCAAAGCCTGTGGTGAAGACTGAGGAGATGGACCAACGAGGCAAAGCTGGAGCTACAGTCCTGCTTTGCCTGCACTGATTGGAGTGTTTTGAGGCTGCTGCTACAGACGGGCTCACTGACACTGTGACATCATACATCAGTTTGATGTATGATCATGTGTGTGCCGACTAAAACCTTCTACACATACAACAACAATAAACCCTGGTTTACTGCAAGACTCAGGCAGCTTCGTCGGGCTAGGGAGGAGGCCTACAGAAGTGGGGACAGGATTCTGTACAACCAGGCCAGAAACACACTGACGACGGAGATCAGGGTAGCAAAGTGAAGCTACACTGCAAAGCTGGAAAAAAAGTTTTCAGTCAACGACCCCTCGTCAGTGTGGAGAGGCCAGCAAGTACTCACCAACTATAGGAGACCCCACCCCCCGACTGGCTGACGATCTTGAATGTCTTCTACTGCAGGTTTGATAACCCTACTCTCACACCCTCCACCCCGTCATCAAACAACCATCTACACTCCCTGCCTCCTCCTCACCTCTCCCAAACGACCCCCCCAGACGATGTGTCCCCCTCCTGCCTGAAAGTCTGTGCTGACCAGCTGGCCCCCGTCTTCACGCAGATCTTCAACTGATCACTGGAGCTGTGTGAAGTCCCCTCATGCTTCAAACGCTCCACGATAATCCCGGTCCCCAAGAAATCCTCCATCACAGGATTAAATGAATGAATGAATGAATGAATTTTATTTATATAGCGCTTTTCACAGACAATAATATCACAAAGTACTTAACAGAGCAGACATTTAAAAGCATAAAAAACACAATGTGACCCTAGGGTCAATAAATTATATACACAGAGAAAAGTAAAAAGTAAAAAGTAAAAAATAAAAAATAAAAAAATAAACTAAGAAAATAAGAAAAATAAAATAAAAATGTAAAACATATTTTAAGAGCAGGTCTAGGACATGGTTTACTTTTACACAAACGCCAGCCTAAACAGGTGGGTTTTGAGCTGGCTTTTAAAAGTATCCACAGTATCTGCGAGGTGCAGAGTTGCAGGCAGAGCATTCCAGAGCCTCGGGGCCACTGCCTCAAAGGCTCGGTCACCACGGGTCTTAAATCGTGTGCGTGGGACTGACAGAAGACCTAGAGCGTTTGACCTGAGAGTGCGGGCAGGTGAATAGGGGCGAAGTAGATCGGCTACATAAGTCGGAGCCTGACCGTGAAGTGCTCTGTAAGTGATGGTGAGAATTTTAAAGTGTATCCTAGATGCTACAGGAAGCCAGTGGAGAGATCGGAGTACGGGGGTGATGTGAGACCGTCGATTTGTCCTGGTGAGTAATCTGGCGGCAGTGTTTTGGATGACCTACAGACGGTTAAGAGCAGATACACTGAGTGATGTGAAAAGTGAGTTACAGTAGTCAATGCGTGAAGAGATAAATGTGTGTATGATCATCTCTAATTCAGGTGTTGATACTACAGATCTCAGTTTACTGATATTTCTTAGATGGAAGAAACATGACCTGGACAGCTGCTTAACATGAGGGTCAAACGACATGGATCGATCAAAGAAAATCCCAAGATTGCGCAGGTTGCAATGGGCAGCAGAGGAGAGTGGACTTATACTCCGCCTGATCATGGGGACAAACTCCTCTGGAGCAATAACTAGGACATCCGCCTTAGAGTCGTTGAGTTGCAAGCAGTTTTCTGCCGTCCAGTCTCTGATGGCATTGACACAGTCCAGGAGCCTAGTTAATGTCAATGCATTGCTGGGTTTGAATGACAGATGGAGTTGGATATCATCTGCATATAAGTGATAGGACACATTATAGCTTTTTATAATCGGCCCCAAAGGTAACTGATAAAGGGAAAATAACAGAGGCCCCAGAACCGAGCCCTGCGGTACACCACAAGACAGTGGAGAGGTAACAGACACAAAATCACCCACAGAGACATTGAAACTTCTGTCATTGAGGTAAGATGTAAACCAGTCTAACGATATGCCAGATATGCCCACCCAATCGCGTAGCCTCTTAATCAGGATGTTATGGTCTACAGTGTCAAATGCAGAACTGAGGTCCAGAAGAACTAACACAGAGCAGTCACCTGCATCAGCACACATGAGAATGTCATTTGAAACCCTCAGGAGAGCGGTTTCAGTAGAGTGTTGCTTACGGAACCCAGACTGGAACTTGTCGTACATGTTGTGCCTCTACAGTGCAGCAGTAAGTTGTTTGGCCACCACTTTCTCTAAAATTTTGGACAAGAAAGGCAGTTTTGATATGGGCCTGTAGTTCATGTGCAAAGCTGGATCTAAGTAAGGTTTCTTTAATATGGGCTGGATAGTGGCATGTTTGAAATAGGAAGGGACAATTCCTGTAGACAATGAGGAATTGACAATAGATGTTACTGCAGGGCCAATAGTTAGCAGAACTTTCTTAAATAGAGAGGATGGTATTATATCCAGAGGGCAAGATGATGGCTTTGTTTTGTTAATTAAGTCCATCAGGTCTTGAAGGCTGATAGGCTGGAAAGAGTCCAGAACAGCAGGAGATTGCGAGGAGCTACATGTAGATGAACAGATCCCAGGCTGAATGCCAGACTTAATACCTGTTACCTTATCAATAAAATAGATAAGGAATTTGTTGCAATCGTCAACAGAACAGCATGGTAATGTAGAGACAGACGGTGAAACAATTCTCTTAATTGTGTCAAACAGAATCTTGGGATTTATCTTTGAGGAAGAGATTAGGTTGGCAAAATAAGCAGTTCTAGCTTCCTTTACTCCAGTATTAAAAGAAACTCTGAGGTCTTTGAGATATGAGCGATGCACTTCTAGCCCAGTAGCTTTCCAGAGCCGCTCTGTCCTGCGACACTTCTGTCTCAGGCTGCACACAGCGTCTGTCATCCATGGAGTAGTGTTACAGGCAGCCCTGGTCCTTTCCTTAAGAGGTGCCACTTTATCCAGCAAAGTGGTGCAATGTTCATTAAATGACTGTATCAAGAGTTCAACATCATTGAGATTTGTGTTAATATCACAGCAGAAGTGCATAGAGAACTGATCAGCTGTACTCTGAGTAATAATGCGGGAGTGGAATGTTTGTTTCAGACACAAGGGGTCAGCATTGACAGAAAGATCAAAGAAAATACATTTATGGTCACTGATCAATAGGTCCTCACAACTGGTATTGTCAATATCAAGACCCAGAGAGAACACAAGGTCCAAGGTGTGACCACCCCTGTGAGTGGCGCCAGAAACATGTTGCGTGAAATTAAAAGATTCAGTAATATTGAGAAACTCAGTAGCTATACAGTCT
This sequence comes from Lycodopsis pacificus, assembly GCA_028022725.1. NCBI lineage: Eukaryota > Metazoa > Chordata > Actinopteri > Perciformes > Zoarcidae > Lycodopsis > Lycodopsis pacificus. The sequence goes on from CM051693.1 coordinate 4,458,106, forward strand.
GTGGTATCATTGATATGCAGATTAAAATCACCAACCAGAAGCACTTTGTCTAGCTTTATAATAGAGGTCAGAAAGTCTGTGAACTGTCCTGCAGGACCTGGAGGTCGGTAAATTAAAAAACGACTACAGGCCCGTCGCCCTGACGTCTGTGGTCCTGAAATCCTTTAAAAGACTGGTGTTGACCGATCTGAAGAACATCACAGGGCCCCTGCTGGACCCCCTGCAGTTTGCCTACCGTGCAAATAGGTCTGTGGATGATGCAGTCAACATGGGACTGCACTACATGCTGCAACACCTCGACTCCCCAGGGACATAATGCAAGGGTTCTGTTTGTGGACGTCAGCTCAGCGTTCAACACCATCATCCCAGAAATACTCAAACCCAAACTCTCCCAGCTCACTGTGCCAGCTTCCACCTGTCAGTGGATCACACACTTCCTGACAGACAGGACGCAGCAGGTGAGGCTGGGAAAAATCACATCCAGCACCCGGACTATCAGCACTGGCGCCCCCAAGGGATGTGTGCTCTCCCCACTGCTCTTCTCCCTCTACACCAACGACTGCACCTCAGAGGACCCGTCTGTTAAACTCATGAAGTTCGCAGACGACACAACGGTCATCGGCCTCATCAGAGACGGTGATGAGTCTGCGTACAGATAAGATAAGATAAGATAAGATAAGATAATCCTTTATTCGTCCCTCAGTGGGGAAATTACAGGATTACAGCAGCGTCGCTCACAAGTAATAAATGAAGATAAAAAAATCAAGTAGTATAAATAGACTAAACAGTAAACAGTAGTAAAAAATATGACAGTAAAGAAGAATACAAAATATACCAGTATGTACAGACGGAGTAAAAATGTGAAATGTATTGGATATTGCACGGGATTGACAGTAAGAAGACTATTAAATATACCAGTATATACAGGCGGAGGCAGAGTAAAATGTAAAATGTAAGATAATACTTAAACGTATTTGATATTGCACAGGATTGACAGTAAAGAAGACTATTAAATATACCAGTATATACAGGCGGAGGCAGAGTAAAAATGTAAAATGTAAGATAATACTTAAACGTATTGGATATTGCACAGGATTGACAGTAAAGAAGACTATTAAGTATACCAGTAAATACAGACGGAGTAAAATGTAAGTGTAAGGTAAATACTTAAACGTATTTGATATTGCACAGGATTGCACGGATTAGGTATTGCACCAGGTGAATGAATTAAGTGTTCAAGTGTTCATGTTCAGTCCAAATGTTCGTGTTCAAAGTGTTCAAAGTGTTAGTGGTCTCCCGAGAGCAGCTTGTTGTGCAGCCTGACAGCAGCGGGGAGGAAGGACTTGCGGTACCTCTCCCTCAGACACCGGGGATGAATCAGCCGGTGACTGAAGGAGCTGTGCAGAGCTGCCAGAGTGTCCTGCATGGGGTGGGAGGCGTGGCTCATCAGGGATGAGAGCTTCGCCATCATCCTCCTGTCTCCCACCACCTCCACAGTATCCAGTGGACACCCCAGCACGCTGCTGGCCTTCCTCACCAGTTTGTCCAGTCTCCTCCTGTCAGCTGCCGCGATGCTGCTGCTCCAGAAGACCACTCCATAGAAGATGGCTGATGCCACCACGGAGTCGAAGAAGGTCTTCAGGAGTGCTCCCTGCACCCCAAAAGACCTCAGTCTCCTCAGCAGAAAGAGTCTGCTCTGTCCTTTTTTATAAAGAGCGTGAGCGTGGTCAGTCCAGTCCAGTTTATTGTTCAAGTGAACAATAAACTATACTTATACGACTTCACGACCTCAATGTCCAGTCCCTGGATGCTCACCGGTGTCGGAGGAGGGCGTTTACCCCGGCGGAAGTCCACCACCAGCTCCTTGGTCTTGCTGGTGTTGATATGGAGGCGGTTCCGCTGGCATCATCCTAAAAAGTCCTGGTTTAGTTCCCTGTACTCTCTGTCATCATCTGCGGAGATGAGGCCGACGATTGCAGAGTCGTCAGAGAACTTTTGCAGGTGGCAGTTGGCAGAGTTGTGTTTGAAGTCCGAGGTGTAAATGGAGAAGAGGAATGGAGCCAGAACGGTTCCCTGTGGGGCCCCTGTGCTGCAGGACACCCGATCTGACTCACACCCCCGTATCCGCACATACTGTGGACGGTTGGTGAGGTAGTCCAGGATCCATGTAGTGAGGTGGTGGTCCACCCCGGTCTGCTCCAGCTTGTCCCTCAGAAGCAAAGGCTGGATGGTGTTGAAGGCACTGGAGAAGTCGTAGAACATGACTCTCACAGTGCTACCAGTCTTTTCCAGGTGAGAGAGGCATCTCTGCAGCAGGAAGATGACGGCGTCATCCACCCCGATGCCGGACTGGTAGGCGAACTGAAGAGGGTCCAGGGATGAACTCACCAGAGGGCGGAGATGGGCAAGTACCAGCCTCTCCAGGGTCTTCATCAGGTGGGATGTCAACGCCACCGGCCTGTAGCTGTTGTGGTCCTTGGGCCGCGGGTTCTTTGGTACCGGTACCACGCAGGACGTCTTCCATAGCTGTGGTACTCTCCCCAGCCTCAAGCTCAAGTTGAATATGTGCTCCGCTATCCCGCACAGCTGGTCTGCGCAGGATTTGAGGAGCCTTGAGCTGATGCCGTCCGGACCCGTGGCCTTCCTCGCCTTGATCCTCCTCAGTTCCTCCCTCACCATACTCAACAACACTGTCTGCTGTGGAGACCTTCAGGTTTCTGGGATCCACAATCTCCCAGGACCTGAAGTGGGCTCCCAACATCAACACCATCTGGAAAAAGGCCCAGCAGAGGGAACTTCCTGCGCCAGCTCAGGAAGTCACTGCAAGATCACTGCAGACCCATCACACCCTGGACACACGCTGCTCCACCTCCTCCCCTCTGGTAGGACACAGGAACAGCTTCTTTCCACTGGCCGTCACTCTGATGAACAATTAATAGGTAATATTGCACTACTACCTCTGTTTGCACTATTGTATGTATATATATATATATATATATATATACACTTTTGTTTGGGATATATTTATACTTATATTGTACAGCTGTTAAATGTCCTTGTTTTTCTTATATTGCTCTTGTTGTATATATTTCTTATGTGTGTATGTACGATGAGAGTAATGTGTAACCGGAGTCAAATTCCATGTATGCGCACGCATACATGGCCAATAAAGCTGATTCTGATTCTGATAATCGCGATTAATCGCAAACAAATCATGTGATTCATCACGATTAAAAATTGTAATCGTTGCCCAGCACTAGCTAAAACAGATTTTCAGATGAGGGTTCTCCTTCTTTGGAACCAACACCACAGGGCTACACCAATGATTGCGAGATTGATGATTCCTGTAGCCAATGAGGCAGTTGAGAATCTAGCTGGCCATGATCTAGCTGGCCTTCATGAGAAAGGCTTCAGAATATCTTGTGGGATAATGGCAGACTACCAGTATGTACTTGTGGCCTGCTCTAATCCTTTCTAGTGGCCCTACAATGTCCATGGCAATGCGGGAAAACGGTGTATCAATGATGGGAATTTTAATGAGGGGAGCACTATGTCCTTTCTTGCCTGGAGCTGTTAACTGACAGTGTGGACAAGACTGGGAATTTTTTGCTGTCAGCATACTGCCGGGTCCAATAGGAAAAGTTAATAATTTTAGCAAATGTTTAGCTTACTCACTAGAAGTGACAAAAATGTCGGACTCTGGTGCCGCTAGCTCTAGCCTCACAAGACTGCTTGGCTCAGTTCAGCAAGGATATGGAGTTCACAGCCTAACACAACCTAATAGGGCAGTTATTCCAAAACACCTACTGAAAACAAGTTGTGTTGACCTTCGACCTGGATAGCTACCGCTTATCATACTTTGTCACCATGAATACATAAATGTCAACCGTTTTTCCACAAAAAATGACATCACTAGGGAGGCTGTCCTATCTGACTAGGGTGTGATTACTTCACTAATCTAGGAAAGCCATCCTCAATTAAGACACCTATTGTAAGGTATGCACATCTACTAAATGGCTAAACAAACAATTATGGTTACATTTGCAAGAAATATGGCAGTAAAATACTGAACCACTTTGTGACGCAGAGGAAGCCTTCAAAAACAGTCTGAATCTTCAGAGGTAAACACAGCGTAATCCAGTTATTCAGCCTCAGATACTGTAAGCAACGACCCAATCCAAACATCAAAATGGCACTGACCACAAAGTGGACCACATCATCATGTTTGCCATCAAAATCAAGTGCTCACTGACTCACTGACAAAAGACACTGACGTGTCTTTTGTCCTCCACGGAATTGAAAGTTTTTAGATTGACCATTTTATTGGTCAAATAACATTAGCTAAGTCTACACTGCATCAGATATTAGTTAGATTGGTTTTCCTTCATATTAAGTGTTGACACTCAGAGTAGGCTACTAGTTAATGGAAAAAGCAATGCTATATATTTGTACAATATGCATACTTAGAAAAAAAAACTATTTATCATGTTCAAGTAATGACGTAAGGTACTGCCTGAAGTTACTCCTGTTACTGTTATCTCATCTGACTCATCTTTAATGAAGGATTAATCTATATAGTTTTTGACACCATGCCACTTCAGTTGATTCACCCAGTGCTGTGGACTGTTACAATTCAGCTGCATAGGCCTGATATCTGCGACAATTTAAATAATGTTGTTTAATAAGATATAAAACAAACATTACTTTTGTTCAGGAGACCACTTTCCGCTACTAACTCACTGAGTTTGTGAGGAATCTGACCCAGTGGCACCAATGACAAGCATTAAGAATAACTTAATAGAATCAGCCAATCTTCACACTGATTGTCGTCTTTACTATATTGAGGCATCATTTTTAAATTGAGACTATTTCATAGCCATTTCTAAGTTCCTAACAGCAGCTTCCACTGTCTAGTTATCATTATGGATTTCCCATGTTTTAAGAAGTCTGTTCACACTGATATAGGCTTGTAAAAAGAGTAAATATTAAACAATGGTTAATTCAAATCACTGCCATTTAGATCAGCAAACAAACTCATTGTTTATTGTTTGTATTCGTACAGTACCTCTCACTTCAACTATTCTCCACTGTACAGTAAGGTTCAGTCTGTGTACCGACTAAATTCAAGATGTATTTGGAGTCACAATGAATTGTGTGAGCATGACATTTGTCTTGTTTGTGAGATTGCACAAATGGGAGAAAAAATAATAAAAAATACAACCACTTAAGCGCAGCCATTCCAAGGAGTACAGGGAAGAGATTTTGCTGTCCAGATGAGGAATGCCTCGCTAATATGACAGACGTATTACCAGTAACGATCCACCAGACAAATGATGCAGCAGCCGATTCGATTTAACATCTACATTAGCCATGTGATGTGATTTCAGAGATGCACGCACACTCATTTTCTACCACAGACACACACAAATACACAATCGCCATAAACACAAATGTATGCACTTTTTTACGCAATTATGCTGAGTAGCATGCGAGTTCCCTGTTATTTTTTTCTACCCTCCTGTCTTACATACACACAAATGAACGTTCACACACACGCTCACACAAAGACTCAGGCTGTTATCCTGTGGGGCAGAGCAGTGGAGATTATGATAATAGATGGAGAGAATCTAAAGATTAGTTGACTCCTGTGCCAATATTAGCTCCTCATCCAGCTGGCATGCTGCAAGTGTACCTGCCATTAAGCAAACACTTAATAGTTCTGGCTAGAAAGAAACTGAGGGGCGAATTTACAAAAGAATTGCACGGATATGCGGTTGTTTAACAAGCACAAAAAACGAAACTGTGTAATTCTCAAAGCACCTGCAAAGGGTGAAATGCACCCAGAACTGTGCTGCAAAGCAAACTGTGTCTCGGTGCTCTTGTGCTATTTGTTTGTATTTAGATTTGATAAAATGCAGACATGTGGTGCAAAATGGCCCCTATCAATGCAAATGAGCCTCATGTCAAAAACAGATCAATTCACAAAGATAAGCACTTATAGCCACACACAGTTACAGTGAAATTATTAGTGTCTCCAGAGAGTTGGTGGTAACTGTAGCACATTCAGAAGGGGTGTTGTGAAACAATCAGATGCCAATTGTTTCTGGGGTTTGTATTCTTGTAATCTTACACCGAGCAGGGTTCAGTCTCTGAAGTGTATTGATCATACAGGAGAATATATGACAAACTGAGCAGGTATACGACTTACGACTCTGACCGAGTGAGACTGCAGTTACTGCTATCGGCTACTTTGAGACTTCACATTTATTGCTGGCCTTGTGAAAGTGCGCAATCAGCTATACTTAAAGACTTTTTATTTTTTGCCCACTCTGGGTCAATGCAATCATAAGTATGCTATGTGAGGACAAAGAGCCTATGTTAAAGACATTCCAGTTTACACATGTAGTCATTGACAACACTTTGGCAATAGTGTGTTTTCATGCACTGATCAATCTAGAGATTTTGGGCAGCCCAGCTTTCATAATATGTCTTCTTTCAGGATAGACGAAAGAAAACTTAAATATACATTTATGTGTCTATTTTACTACTTTGTTTATTTGCATCTAAATTAGTTTTTTTCTCAGACTGAGCCAGAAATCTCTGCTTCAATAGCACTTACATACACCGAATCAACTATGTATTAGTTTAATATTGTTCCCTATTCATCAGTGGTCTCCCCTTAATGTATTTGAATTAATTACCTCATCAGCATGACTGTTAATATATCATCTGTTTTACACTGTTGTCTGAAATTACAAATCTGTCAACATTGAATTTCTTCATCTGACCACAAAGGTGATGATGAACCCTTAACTTAAACTCCACTGCAAAATGATTTGGTGGGATAGGGGCCCAATAATTATAAGTACAAATTTGATAAATTTTAAAGATCTGTAATATTTGGTATAAGTCAAGGACCTGTAATGTATAGATACACATAAATTCGATTTTTCCATATTTTCTGACTTTTCCTTTACTTCGATAATTATTTATGTTGTTTTGCTCAATATGATCACTGCATTGTTTGTGCCGTTTATAACACATAACAGGTGAAAACATGGCAATACATTTTTTGCCTCTGTTTTCTCATCAGCTCAGGCGTGAATTGGTCCTCTATCCACCCATCCTGTCAGTCTGACGCTGCTATTCTTAGTCGGTCCGTCTGCCACTGCGGTCCCCCCGGACGCTGTGCCTTCAGACAGACAGTTCCCATCTGACAAACCATTCTTACCTCCCAACCAGACAGGATGCATTAAATTGGTCATTGCGGAATTCAACTGCACGGTGTTTAATTAACACCAAGCGTCGATCTATAAGAGATGCTGGGAGACGTAAACATCCTGAGGATCCCATTGGGCTCAGAGAAGTGATGTTAGATGACAAAGTGCAGTATGGAGACTGTCTGAAGCCTTCAACATGTGACAAAAACCCATAGGAAGGAGTGGAACTCAACATGTGCCTTTTACAAACCTGTGGTTCTCTTTCCAAACTGATTTGGAAACTTCCCTGAATTCCCTGAAGTCGAAGGTCGGAACATTACCAGATGAAATTTCCAACTTTGCGTCCTCCAAGGATTTCAGATGCACTTCACCAGATATATCAAGAACCATGGCTGACCGAGACAAGCTTTCCTGAATAACTTTTGTACAGAAAATACAAATTTCAGAAATGGTTTATTGTAATGTATTATTTCTATTAATTAGAGGCAAATATATTTCACATTGCCTTTTAGTTACTGGTTTACCATTTACTATGTGACCTCAAACAACTGCTTCTTCATGAAGATGGGGTAGATCAATTTGACCCAACTTCAAAAGTGGGAACTTTGCCTTTGAGTGGCGATCTATTGTACTTTTTCTAGAAGATTGTTGGACATTTTGCAGTTCCAAGTTTTCTGGAATGCAGCATTATACGTATGGCCCAACATGGATTTTCACCCCAAATATTTTCACTTGGTGGTTTCTTTCTCAAAATGACCTGTATTATATTCAAATGGTGGCAGATTGTTCTCTGGCTGCCATGTGTGTGAAACATTTTGCCAAACCAATATTTACTCATTTTTATTCAGTGCATTTATACAGTAACCTCTCCATAGTCTATACATTCAGCAGGCATTTAAGGGTGGGGGATGGGGGGGACTGAGGTTTGTGCAAATAAGAATCTTGGTCCAGTAGTAACTGTGCTGTGTGTTGATAAATTCATGGCGCCGTCTGTGGTCCTGAAGAAGACAGATTTGTAATTGTGCTTTTGTCAGTCTCGTCTGGGTCTATAGTTTCTCTAATAGCTATTCATTCTATACAGGGGTATCAACTTCATGATCAATGTGACAAGCAGCAGTAGTTGTGAAAGAGCGAGATGATCATAGAGACACACACTGCAACCTGTACTATAGAGTGGTCTCGTGTGACGTCACAGTTGTTGCTGTCGGCCATGTTGGAGTACACACAACGAGCACCGTAGCTGGGGAGATCCGCGAGAAGGGCCCGGAGCGCGTCCAGAGTCGCCGCAACAACCGCCTAACCCGATCCCCTCCACCGTTACGCTGTCGACACGACTACGATCACCGCCCCCGACAACCCCCGACAACCCCCGCCCAGCGACACCGTGAGGCGCTGAGGACTAGGGCCCCGAGGGTCGGGCCGCGCACCGTGCTTCCAGCGGCGGAGAGAGGTGGGCGGCGGAGTGACTGCTCCCCCAGCCGCGGCTCGAGCCCAGCCACGCTTCGCACCCCAGCCCGATCGACCCAGCCCTTAGAGCCAATCCTTGTCCCGAAGTTACGGATCTGATTTGCCGACTTCCCTTACCGCCCTTGATCTAACATGCCAGAGGCTGTTCACCTTGGAGACCTGCTGCGGATATGGGTACGGCCTGGCGCGAGATTTACACCTTCTCCCCCGGATTTTCAAGGGCCAACGAGAGCTCACCGGACGCCGCCGGAACCGCGACGCTTTCCAGGGCACGGGCCCCTCTCTCGGGGCGAACCCATTCCAGGGCGCCCTGCCCTTCACAAAGAAAAGAGAACTCTCCCCGGGGCTCCTGCTAGCGTCTCCGGGATTGTTTGCGTTGCCGCACTGGGCGCCTCGCGGCGCCTATCTCCGCTACTCCAGATTCGGGGATCTGAACCCGACTCCCTTTCGATCGGCCGGGGGCGACGTAGGCCATCGCCCCACCCTTCAGAACGGCGTTCGCCTATCTCTTAGGACCGACTGACCCATGTTCAACTGCTGTTCAGTGATTCAAAGTATGGTACTTTCGCCGCACTTCCTTGTTTACTCGCCGCAATGTTGGATCTGTATGTACTCCAACATGGCGGACAGACCTCGTATCTAAGGAGATCGTGACGTCAGTGAGACCACTCTATTCCTATAATAGTCCTCTAATATGTCTATGATCATTCAGTGGTGCTGAGGATACAACCCCACACCAAGCCGCCCCTCTGTCACAAAATATTTTAGAGGAGACATGACGACAGTTATGTTTAAGGTGTCCTGCAACAATGTCCGTAGGGAAGTGTACATGTTTGTGTGTGTGTGTGTGTGTGTGTGTGTCTGTGTGTTGGTAGTGTGGGGACAGGATGGACCTTGTTAAAGATTTACAAATTACCTACTGGTTACATTGATAATTATTTAGTTCAAATCCTGGTGAAATCCAAATTTAAAGAAATCTGTTAAATTCGTCAGATTTTTTATTTAAATTGTGTCATTTTTAAGAAAAAATGTAAGTTCAAAATAATTCTTATTATTTGAATGTAACATACAATGTGTCAAAATGTCTTTGTTCACCTGCAGAGACAATTACTGAGTTCATGCAAAGTTTATGAAATAAACCAAAAATGAAGTGTGTATTTTCTGAACAGTTCACATACTATACTTAATTTGGTGCTGTGGATGTGGCAGCTGCTCCTCCCTGTCCTCCCTCAGGTCCTCATCGGGGTGGACAGGTTTCCTGGCCAGGATCAGAAGACACAGAGGAGAGCAGGTGGAAGAGAAGGGAGGACACAAAACTGTATGTCTGTGACCTTCTCTGACCTCGGCTCCTTTGCGAAAGCCAGGAAATGACAAAGAGAAGGCAGAGAGACAGAGGAGGAAGCGGAAGATGGACAGAAATAAAGAGAAGGTTGGTAACCGCTGTGGAGAGCAAAGAAGAGAAAAGGGCAGAGTGACTTGACAAAGACAATCCCTGGGGTTGTCCTCGCTCTGTTTGTGTGTATGAGTGTGTGTAATGAGCATAGTGGGCTGTTGAAGTGCTCATGTTGAATCCCTCAAACAGACAACAGTGTGGCTGCGAAGGGAGGAGAGACGAGTCGTTATGGACACAATAACACATACATATGTAGGCAGGCCCATGCACACACACGCACACACATGCAGCCACACTCCTAGTAAATCAGTGAGCTGAAACTGTCACAGTGAGAGAAGGTTCCAGTGGGTGCCAAGTTGTGTCCCTGTGGATAAAAAATGCTTGTGGCATTTGATATGCACCCACACACACCCGCACACACACACACGCACACACAAACACACACATACAGCTTAAGGCTCAAATTATTGTCCATAGCAGGATTCACAAACCCCCAGCTGCTACCTCTCTCCTCTTCAGTCTGCTTTGTAATTAGTTTGAAGCTTTTTCTATCATGTATGTGCAGCAGTTTTTTGCTTCATAAAATTATGTTTACTGTGTTATGGCATATCTCATGAAATATGAGTAAGTTACTCCTGGTCACACTTCTAATATTATGTTTTTAATATACAAGCCCTTAATATATATATATATATATACATATATATATATATATATATATAAGTAACCATTAGACACACATTTTTTATATATTGCAGCATTACTAGCCACAACTGATGGATCAAAATCTGACAGTGTCATCAAAAAGACAGTATACAAGCTTTTTATTGCAGAGCTGTTCTATTGGATTGCATTCGATTGTATTGGTGATTGTACTATCTGTCTGTCTGTCTGTCTCTAAATGTAAGCCAATGTGAAGCTCAACAGAAAACGTAATGCATGTGAATGTGAGATAGTCCTGGTAACACAACAGCCTGACAAAATTAATGCAGATCACTAAACTAACTCTGTGTGTGTGTGTGTGTGTGTGTGTGTGTGTGTGTGTGTGTGTGTGTGTGTGTGCACGTGTGTGTGTGTGTGTGTGTGTGTGTGTGATTGTGTGTGTGCATGTGTGTGTATAAAGCCTATGACTTTGCTATCTATAAATAGGGAGGATGTACTTATAATTGTATCATCAGCCTGATCAATAAACACATGTTTAGATTGGGCCCACTCCTGGAAATCAAATACCGGTGATTGAAGGCAGCCTTTTCATTCCAGAATCTTTATAGTTAATGTGTGGTTACTAGAATGTCAGATGATATTCGAGCTGGAAACCCCAACCCAACAAACCCCAGTGCTGGTGGCAGAAGCACTATTTCTAAATGTTTTTCATTGAGTCTAGCTTGAATTACAAGTTAAGGGTTTGATATGTTCATTCTGAACCTTCCAATGGAAAGTTTAGGATTATTCCTATTTTGCCTGCCATACTAGGAACATGTGCTGTTGCCCCCGAACTAGCATGACAACATTTTAAGAGTGAGAACTGTGAGAACCTTGGAATGTTGTTCATGCTCATTGCTTGATAGATGCATTCATTATATTGTGGCATCACAAGGGGACAGGTTGTGGAGGGGCGCTACATCCTCACCCAGGATCAGTGCCCACAACCCAAAATGGCCGCCAGCCTAGAGACTACAGCTCCCAGACTGCCTCATCAGGCACCCAGCTGCAGGTGCTTAAGGGCCATAATTGAGGCAGGGCTGGAAAACTGAATAAAGGGCAGAGGGGAGAGCACCACTGGAAAAGAGTTGGGACCGCGTAGGAGAGAGGACGCCTACATGGAGGAACAGATACCAAGGACTTTGCAGGGTTGGATTACTTTTTTTGTGAAGAAACCACTTTCTCCTCCGGGACGCTTTATGTTTATTCATCGACTTTTTTGTTGATTTGTGATGTTTGAGTTAAAGGAACTGCCAGTGGGACAGACCAATAAACCTTTATTTTGTTTATACTGTCTGATTGTGCCTGTTTTACGCTCTCTTTTGCACTGCCCCACCCTAGGGACAACCCGTGACACTACAATATATACGGTGTGTATATATATAATTTACCTAATTTTGGATGACGCAGTACACAACCGACTAGACGTACAAATTAATATTGGATACATTTTAAAATGAAAGTGACTATTTGTTTGTGTTAGTTCGGGAAGATCATTTTTTAGGGAACATGGCTTTCAGGTGTACATATCCGTCTAGCTCCCTGACCTCCACATCCACTTGGTTCTGGTTGTATCATGTATTGCAAAAGACTGGGCTGCTCTGGCTACAGCTCCTGACCATGAGTATTCTACACAACATGCTACCATAATACTCTATATCTATCCATCCATTAATTAATTTGCTCACGCTTATCAGGGGCCGGGTCGCGGGGGCAGCAGGCTTAGAAGGGTATTCCAGACGTCCCTCTCCCTAGCAACACTTCCCAGCTCTTCCTGTGGCACCCTGAGGTGTTCCAAGGCCAGACGAGATAAGTAATCTCTCTAATGTGTTCTGGGTCTACCCCAAGTGATACAACGGCAGGGGTAGTGGGTATGTCTCCCTGTTTTAATTCCTCAACTGCTGACTGTATTAAGCGCCAGAGGAATTTAGTCTAAGGCTGTGTACTGGTCTTGTTCACTGGGATTAGCGGGCCTTAACCAGAACCTTAACCGTCTGTGACCTAACCCTCAATGTAACTTGTTTGTGGTAGCTTATGAGTAAGTGTTGCGTAAGTAGCAGGGGGCAGGTGAATAGATTCACAATATTTAAGTGCTAGTGTTGGTATGCAGGGAAATGTTGAAGCGGACCTGGTTGGTTTGATTCACACTAACACAGGTGTGTTTGCTTGGTTGATTTAGTTTGGGCTGGTGTGAAAGCTCTTACTCAAAGTCTGCAGTTGGTCTCGATACGAGTGTTTAGTCCACATCAAAGAGCTCTCTCAAAGAGATATTATAGTACTGTATTCAGATACAGTCTTGGCTAATAATGCTCATAATCAGTTATTTCTTGGTGAGCTCTTTGAGACTTGAAAGAACATAAAGGCCCAGAAAATTCAGCATGATCTGCCGTCAGGCTCTGGAATTATATTTTTCCCTCTTGAATTCATGGGGCACTGATCATGTAGGATGACAGTTGCCAAAATGCTCTAATCAGTGAGTTATCTGTCATGCGATGATATCAAGATTTTATTTTGTGAACAAAAAAACAATCCAAAAGTAGATCATCTTATTCCTTGGTCCAAATGAATTGAACTACATGTGAAAGTGCCCAAATTCAATCTATCTACCCATTCATCCATCCATCCATCTGTTTTGAATCCCTTATTCTGGTGGAAGCAGATCAGTCCAAACTACGTCCTCTCAGTCTTTCGGGGGGGATTCAAAAGGACTAAGACCCCAAATCCCCAAGTATGTCCCAAGTATTTTGCAGAGTCTATTCCGTGTCAGTCCTGGCCCAGAACACCTCCAAAGGGAGCCGTCCTTGGATGTAATTTAAAACGATCTCAACTAACTTGATTCCTTCAATTCAAAGTAGCAGAGAAACCTCATCTCTGCTGTTTGTACACCACAAGTGTACATTATTTTGCTCACTACCCAAACCCTTCAATCACGGTGAAGGTAGGAACAAGGAGTGACCCGTAAATGAACAACTTTGTTTTTGTAGCTCAACTCTTATCATGGTTTCACCATAGTTGGATGCCTGAATTACTGTAGCTCCGAACCAGTATTCAGATTCTCTTATCTTTTAGGATTCAGAGATACCTTAACAACTCAACTGGATTGACCAGTTTTTTCCAAGAGAGAACAGTGTTGTCACACTCAGAGGTGTTGATCCTCACATTTCTGACAACACAAATAACGCAAACTCCTCATCTGTAGATCACAAACGTGTCAAATGTATTGGGGTCTAAATGGTTTGGACTGTTCGCTCACAGCAAGAAGTTCCTGGGTCCGTTCTATGTGGAGCTTGTATGTTCTCTCTTTGTCTGAGTGGGGTTTGTAATGATAAAAATGTTTTAACATGTCCTCCTGACATTTTCTGTGTGATATGTTGCTGTTAGAAAATTAATTTGTACAGGCGTCTAGATGTCTGAACACATTGACATGTTCGTTCTGGTAAAGAATGAAGTGTTCTTTCTGTAATCAACTGCTTCTTAATAGACTAAACATTTTGTGAAGACCTAATGTCAGACAGGTTCGCACAGGGACAAACGCCCCCACCTTTCTGTGCCTGTCTCCTGTGTGTTATCTGTCTCCTCTGTGCTGGCCTGTATAAATACCTTGTTTTGATTCTGCGTTTTTAGAGCATGAGCACATTTCACTGTGATACGTGACGGTGTTTGTGTTCTCTGTTTGCAAACATTAAATTTACTTTTTGAAACTTTGATCATTCATCAAGACTCTGTTTATTTTGAACACTTTGGATAAAACCAACTTCACCTGAACTTTTAAAGGAAATATTCCACAACAGGTTTGTCTGGGTGCTTCAGTGTCTTTCAAAAGTCCAAAGACATGCAGGATAGGTGACCCGGTAACTCTTGATTGCCTCTTGGTGTGACTGGTTTTCTCTATGTATGTATATGTGCATATATAATATATATTGTGAGAGACTGGAAAACTGTCCAGGTTTTACCACACCTCTCGCACAATGTGTGCTGGCATCGACTCTAGCCCCCTGGGACTTGGAACAGGATGGATGGATCAATGGATAAAAGAAATCCAGGGAAATCTTTCTAAAAGCAACAACTGAGCCAGTGCAAGATGGATTCTCTTTCCTGCACATCAAAACCAAGACACACCTGCTTTAGGGATGATACCTGACAGGTTTACTAAATAATAGTCTAATATACATCAGTTCCTTCTTACTGCTAGCTTGTCTACAGTAACTTCAATACAATTAGTCCGCCAACATCAAACTTTACGATAAGAGTGAGAAGGCAAACCATAAACATTCAGATACCACTCTTTTACTAAATGTGAGGCAAACTTATTCGAGTGGGCTTACTTCCATATAAATATCATGTTGACTGTGAGGAGGGGAGAGGGAGAGGGAACAAAAAGGGATGAAGGGAGGAAGAGTACAACTTCCAAGAAAATGGGGAGTTTGTTTTCCCAGAGGTGATGAAACACTCAGCAGGAGGTGGAGTGGAAAAATGGAAAATAAGCACTTTGTAGTTTTTTCATGCAGCCGAGGAACTTCAGCCCTCCTGCATTTAGACAGACTGTGTGTTGCTGTTGCACTGAATACATATGCAGACACACACACACACACCTACTGTACAATGGTTCTCGGGTGAGATTTCAGAAGGATCATGTCTTTGGTGCGTAAGCGCTCACGTACAGAATCCATTCGAACACACAGTGGTGGATTGTAAGATGTCTTTTTTCTCCTGCTCCGCCGACAGCTTGTCAGCTAGGGTTCAGTGGTCATGGAAATTACAGATGTGTGTGAGTGTGTGTGGAGTAATACTGCTGATCA
Organism: Lycodopsis pacificus; assembly: GCA_028022725.1. Lineage (NCBI taxonomy): Eukaryota > Metazoa > Chordata > Actinopteri > Perciformes > Zoarcidae > Lycodopsis > Lycodopsis pacificus. The sequence continues at coordinate 4,473,687 of CM051693.1, forward strand.
GTCTATCCAGTGATATGCTCCAATAACAACATATTTCCTTCCCGTATCTCACTCAAGAATAAACCTGGCTGTTTGTTTCTCCCTGTGTGTGTGTATGTGTGTGTGTGTGTGTGTGCAAAAATAAATACACAGCCATAACCACTTCAGTGTGAAGGCCAGTTCACCTTCAATTCAGCCAGTCAGGAGGATTTAAAAAAAGATATAAAAGTAAAGATGATTGAGCAGATAGTTTAAAGGACACTACAGTAAGTCACATACTATTTGAGTTTTTTATTATTGATTTTCATTGTCTCTGTAATCAGTCAAAGTCACAATAAAGCTTTTGAAATACAAAATTTAAAATATTAATTGGGAGAGGTCTTGGTTCTGCAAAGGCCATTTTTCGAAAAGTTTTCATTTAATCTGTAAGAAATGTAAAGAAGTTAAAACTGGAAACACTCATTTCAATTTTATATCTTCAAACTACTTATATATTATAATCCTATATATATATATATGGATGCATATTATTTTAAATTCATACTTACTTCTTATTTCTGCCTTCTGTCCTGCTCAGCGCATTCATATTTATCAAGAGAAACGAGGTCTATTCTACCCACACATAAATATGTATCAATATAAACAAGCTAAAAGCACAGTTTCCTTGTTTGTAACTGATATTGAAATGACACAGGTTTTATTACTTCAGCTGCTGTGCTCTGTGATTCAATTTCTGTGCTGTTCAACATGCAATATTCAAACTTCACAGCCCAGCCAACGGCCAGTGGTACGATGTGTTTGAAAGGTGGAAACGCTTTTCATTAATGCAGTTGTACACTCACCATAAAAAAATCTGCAACAAATAAAATACATCAATATAAGGAAGCGTAATATTTATTGATCCCCTGATAAACTGTCACAGCAGCAAAAAGAGGTGCAAGTACAGATGCATAGTATAAATAGGTGACATTTAAACAGATGGTGGACATCTGCTACTTTCAATGTAAAGCTTTAAAAAATCTAAATAGCGGTAAATCACCATAATATCATACAAATGAACCCCAAAAGTGAATTGAGACATAAATAATCCCTAATTAAATAAGAAGATAAATAATCTGTGATGAAATAGGTATTTTGACACAAAAAGTGCAGTAAACAAATAAAAAAAATAGAATTAAAAGGTAACTTTGTCAATTGGCACATTCATCCTGATATTTGAAAGTTAGTATTGGGATATCTGTTAAGTGTGATCAACAAAGATCTCTTTTGTTTGTATGCCTGATTATTGGCTTGCTTGCTTTTTATTGTTTTATTATTAATTAATGCCACTATGCCTCAGATAGAGAAGTAAGGTTAAATGAAAGTTAAGCATTTCTTTCTCTTGGTGACTCCCAATAGTTTTCTCCACATTTATACACAACATATGGAAAAAATGAAATGTATCCAGGTATAAATTATTTTTTAATCAGCGGTGGAAACATGGTTTTCTTTTGTGGTAATGAAATATGATCACAAATAATATATATATATATATATATATATATATATATATATATATATATATATATATATACACATATATATGCCAAAGCAAATATAGACTGAAAGTCAAACTTACAGCAGTATAACTATTATGAGAATAATAACTATCAGTGTTCTAACATATTTAACCACTGCAATATATACAACATGCACAGAAACATTGTTTTAATGTGTTGTTGCTGTTTGCTGTTTCAATTGAAATACATTTTCATTAAATATAAATGTTTGAATGTGCTTTACTATTTTGAAAAATATTGTCCTTCTCTATTTACATATAGGTTTATATAGAGCAGTTATTATCCAAAAATAAAACTGTTCTTTAAAAGAAAGAGGTGAAAAATATTATGATCAACTTTAAGAAATAGTAATGTAAAATATTATTGTCTGAATAAAACAACTAATAAAAAATACATACAAATGAACATAAATTAATTTCAGTTTTGTTATCTTTAATATATCGTTACAATGTGTAAAACATTGAACTAATAGATATCACCATGAAACTTCTCCAGTCTATTACTTACATTCGGACAACTTTTTATTTTTTATGACCCTCAAGGCCCATTATTAAAGGTTTTCTCAAATGTTATGCTTGAATATGCAAATGATGCACAAGCTTACTATTTTTTAAATATCTTGCAAATTTGCATAAATTATCACAACAGAAATCTGAACATTGAGTAAAGCGAGGTTCAAATATTTTTTTCATTTTGTTGACATATTAGAGTCAAAGGTTCAGGGGATGGTTATCTCTTTGTATCACTCCATAAATCTGAAAATACTGTAAATAGACAAAGAAATGATATACTAAATATATAAAAACTAAAACTTTCTGAAAAACTGGAACTGAACTAAAACTAGAAAACAGACTCTGAAAACTAAACTAGCATGAAATCTAAAAGTCAAAATTTAAACAGAATACAAACCAACTAAAAATGTAAAACTATTTTAGTCTTCATATAGAGTAGCAAAACCTCAGGGAGAAGAGAGTGAGTGCTCGTGTGGGGGCAGTTGAGACGACAGATTCCAGCTTTGAGGAGTTTTGAATTCTGCGTATTCCCAATGGGCAAATGGTAAAGGAGCTTCCAACTGAAATACAGTTATAAATAAAATTAATTTCATAAAAGCGTTATCAAAAATAGATTACATTTTCTTTTAAATCGATTTTGCTGATATATTAAACAAATTTCCAATCTTCAACTTGTTCTAAATGATGCTACTACTGTAACAAAGAAAGCTCATCATATATCAGCAGTCCTTCTGTCCTTCTACACTGGCTTCCGATTGCCTTCAGAAGGGATTATAAAAGGTGACTGATAACTTTTCAACCTTTATCGGTCCTTGTACCTATACGTCTATTACTGAGCTGTTAACCCTCAAGGCCCACTCACAAATTGCAAATGTTTCCTCCTTTTAGTTAATTGTTTTTAGCACCTTGTGTTTTGTGAAGCACTTTGCAATCTTATTGTGAAGTATGTAAATGTGCATTTTCCACTGCGGGACTAGTAAAGGAGTATTATTTTATGAGCGCTACACTGTGAAAGGTAATTCAAATATCTGTTAACAAGCCTCTAAGTGTGAATAAAATAACCTGTGACTCATTGGCAATGGAAATCCTTCTTGTAGCAAAGGAAAATATGTTTCTTCTGTACCAAGTTGTGCCACAGCCCTCCTTTTGTTTTTTTGCTTCTTTATTCTGTATTTCTTTCTGGGAACCCAAATGTTATTGTCCCCCCACAGTGCGTGACAGTCATTCCGCTCTCCCTCAGCTTCAGGCACCTCCTCTGGGCTCTGTCTATCCTCCGCTGCCACAAATGTTTCCTCCACATGACCATCATCCCATACTTCTTTGTCTGTCTCTCTCAGCAGTCTGGTTAGGAATTCTCTTTGCGTCCCTCAGTCGAAAAGCTCCTATACAGTGTTGTGTGAAGTGCTGATGTCCAAAGAGCATCCGCAAATAGTTCCCCGTTCAATAAACAGTGCAGATTTCTGTAAATCCACCTCTGCATGAACACTTACCATTAAGATGTGCAAAGAAAAGAACAAAAACCCTCCCTTCTCTGCTAAAATGTGTGTGCAGTGATTTCAGCCATTTTATAATGGCACAAAAAGAGGCTGCCATGGTTACACCCCGACTAGCGGGAAACTGGGTGCAATGTAATGTAATGTAAATGTAACTAGAAAACCATGGATGTCCTTTCAGCTTTCAACAAAGTAGCACACACAGCCTTGACTATCGTGACCTCAGACCAGTACAGCAGGACAAAACCTCGGAATCTTCACTTCTGGCTACTTTTAGCTCTTGCTTCCACAGTACACATGTTTTCTTCATAGCTGTTATGTTATTGTGAGAACCTTAGTAACGGTGCATATTCTTCCATTTATCCTTGTACCTTTACTGTTCCTTTGAAACTTAGCAGAATAATGTGCCTTGACTCAAATGCACTGGGTACTTATAAGGAATAAACTAATGTGCTACAGAAATAATGTTAGCTGAAAATATAAGCAGCTTCTTCGCATGATGTCTTTCCATCTCATTGACTTTTCAATATACAGACAACAACAAACCAGAAAGCAATGAAAAAAGCTTTTCCACTCTCAAAAAAGTACCTTTTCAAATACTGGATAGAGCTGTATTATAGACGGTTTTGTGGTATGTGGTAGTAAAGTTAGGAGTACTTTCTCTCCTTTAAAGGGTAACGCTGCAGACGGCAGCAGATAAACAGGCTATAAAATAATCGCTCTGGAAAACTCCTCACCGTTAATGTGCGTCCACCAAAAGTGCTTGTTGTTGCCACTGACGCAGGCTCAGATTGTTATTACAAGTGTCTGACAACATTATTGAAAGAACCCTATATGGAGAAATTAAACTTTTCTCTTTCTGTTTGTGAACAGTGTAAATGTGTAAATGTGAGTGAGAGCTGGAGAGAGGAGTGGTGGTGTTGTCAGTTTGTTGTTGAGTACAGAAAGCATAGCTTAGTGTTGTCTAAAAGTCTTCTCCTTAAGCAAGATTTGGTACACAATATCAGACGGGATCAAGGTAAAGATAATATAAATGCTTATTTCCATAGAGTTGTTACGTAATAACAATCTGAGCCTGTCAGTGGCAACAACAAGGACTTTTAGTGGATTTACATTGATGATTGTAGCCGTTACGCTGCTGCCGGCTGCAGCGTTTTTCCTCAATACTGGACCAACTTAAAACTATTGTTGTTCCCATTTGACACAAAAGCATGAGTAAATAGGATACAGGTAAAAATGTAAATGTCAATATAGCTGATCATTCAATATTATCAAACTTAATTCCAATTTATTTTGTCAAACTTGGCAATCATAAAATGGCCATTTTGGTTTCAATAAAAATATTTAAGCCCCCCACCCACTTTGTGACTTTTCCTTAAACTGTGTTATGTAGTAGCCCCTATTGTTAAAGAGATAAAGGTCACAAAAGCATTTTTTTTTACAAATTATTGTTGCCTATAAATTGAAAATAAATGTGTTCTGATTAGTGAAATGTGTTGAACATGTCACTTTAATCATCACACCATGGTGTACATAACATCAGTTGATCATCAGGTACTGTACATGATATTGCTTCATGAAGCCTCATTTTGAAGTTCTACAAATCTGTTTGTTTGCCATTTGATCCAAATAATTCTTTGTTTCCATAGCTGCCACATCATCCCTCTGTTTGTAATCTCACTGATCATTCTCCTCCACATACTGTATCCCTCATACACAATTTCCTTTCCAAGGTTCTGAAATGCATCAATCACGCTGCTGATAATGAAAGACGACAGAGACACTGCTTCCGGGATTTTATTTTGTACATTTAGCCGGAAAATGACTCTGAACTGTCATAAAGGGAAAATATCTGACAGAAGTGTGTGTGCGTGAAGCTGTATCGCTGTGTGTGTGTGTGTGTGTGTGTGTGTGTGTGTGTGTGTGCGTGTGTGTGTGTGTGTGTGTGCGTGTATAGCTTCCAGCCCTCGTCATCATGAATCATTGGTTTAAATGATCCTAGCATGCTAATTCCTGCTGATTCCTTTCCATGCTGTTATTATAAAAGTCAGCACAACAGTCATTAACAGCAGAAAACAGCTTAAAACTTTACCCATCTGACTCCTGAATGAACCCAGCACAGCACGCCATGAAACATGACCCTGTGTGGGTGTGTTTGTGTGAGTGTGTGTGTGTGTGTGTGTGATAGAGAGAGAGAGAGAGAGAGAGAGAGAGAGAGAGAGAGTGCATGTGAGCTTCCTAATCCAGGATTTATTGGCCATTAGTACAGCCTGAAAGTCATTACAGTTCATTTTGCTGCCGGGTTGACGTTTTATTAGGACAAATACAGGCTTTTTGGATACGTGTGTGTGTGTATTTGTGTGTGTATAAGCGTGTGTGCATGCTTTAGTGTTTATGAGAACGTTTGCATGTGAGTGTGTATGAGTGACATTTTATCAGGACAAATCTCCCCATAGGGATGGAGGCAGGAAAAAGACTAAAAAGCCTCAAGAATGGAGAGATGGATAGATAATAGAGGGATTGACAGATGGATAGAGAGAGAAAAGAAGGATTTACATGAGGTGCAATAGATGGATGATGTGAAAATCAGATGGGTGGACACATACAAAGATCATAGAGGGGATGGACAGATGGACAGGAAGGGCAATAAGCAAATGTTGGTGGGAAAGAGTAGGGGAAGACACATGGTGAAGAATGTAGAGTTGAATAGAATGGAAGTATTGGAAAGAAGGACAGCAGTGATGGACGAGGTTCAACTGATCCGAAGATTTCTGGACTTACGTTGGCAACAGAGCTTGGGAAAGTACATGTCAAATGACATATCAAGTTAAATACAGGTCAGTGCCCTTCAGTTTCTTATACAGTGACTGAATGAAACGCACAAGGCTTTCAACTTACTCCAATGTAAACCCAATCACGTCATTATCAGACAGTCATGCCGTGTTCACACCAAACGCGGCGCGATTCGCGCGAATCGCACCAGAGAGGGGGCGTGGTTTATTGACCTGAAAGCCGTTCAACTGTCCGCCATTAACCATGGAAAAAATAACCTATTTCTGCTTAGTACGTGTTGTGGAAGTCACAGATATACCAGGAAACTAAACGCCATCATGTCTGGGTTAATAATATTGTTCAGAGGAGCTCCGTGGATTGTATCGAGCTGTAGTCACTGTGTCTAGCAAGCCACACGTCGGCTGTTTACTACAGCTGTATGAACACAAAATAAACTGATTTGGCTGCGATTTAACGGCAATAAACCGACAAAAAGGGACTCCGAAATAACTACGTAATGATGCCGATCTGATTCAACAACGGCAGGAAGTCAGTGATGACAGGGGGAGCAACTCAACACTGACGCCACAGCGTCACGCGAATATTTCGCCGAAGTTGAAAAATTTAAACTCACGCGTTCGCGCCGCGCCAGTCTCATTGCGTCTGTACATAGACTTTGTATATAATCTAAACGCGCCGCGAATTATTTGCGCCGCGTTTGGTGTGAACGCAGCATCAGAGCAACTGGCATAGTTCAGACAATGGATAGTTGTCACAGCTCTGCCAACATTATCCAGTTTTTTCCATCTCTCACCTAATCAGTTTATTTAGTGCACCAGTGTTGTGGTTTAAAAACCAAAAGGATGAGAGACTGCAGGCCGCAGGTAGATTTCAGCTGCGAATGCCTTAGTGCGCACGTGCATCAGAAAGACTGGATCCGGTTCAAAATTAAAACAATATTTAATGTACTACACAAAGTTCACTTACAAACTGAATTAACTATCAATAGTAATGTTCTCGAGAGCAGAGACCACATACACGCATCACCTCACAGTCCGGCGCAGCCGGTTAGCTGAAAAAGCAAGCTGCAGTGATCTGAGGTAAACTCCCTCAAACATTGTCTTTTATATGCCCTGGCAGTTGGAAAGTGTCATAAACTGTCCTCAAACGTGTGAATGATCCTCAGTTGATCAGTGATTGGCTCCATTTGAATTCTGTCTCCTCCCATTATCGATCCTTTAGCAAAACATCTTGGCTCCACCCCAACGTCTTGGTCAGCTTGGCATTTGACCCATCCCACTGGCCCCATCCTCCATTTGCTGCATGTCCCACTCAGAATCCCTGTCTGACCCTCAAAACTATTCTTACAGTGTTTTAATACCTACAGTGACTATACTTCTATGATTTAATACATTCAATGAGTTAATATACTGTAACATATAATATATTCTATAAGTAAGAATATTGTAAACATATTGTGACTAACATATATATTATTGTGACACTTCTACTCACCACTAGGGGTGTTATTTAATCCTACTTATAATGTGTTTAATACTGAAATTCTCCACACCAGTCACTCCCACCTCGTCAGTTCATTTCTCTCACCTGCGGAAGTGTCACAATCAACCTCCGGCTGCGAGCAAAACCATACAAATAGTTTTTTTTAAATATATATATCTGGGCACAAAAAGGATTGAATGCATGTATCGTTTTATTAGAGACATTATGATACCACTGGTTACCCAGCATTAGAAATCCTTAACATAATTGTGAACTATATGCTAAGCAGTGCAAATATAACCTTATAAATCTCACCCTTGGTCAGTTCACAATTTCAAAGGAAACTCCAGTAGTGCAGTATAACTAAAAGTCAAAGATATTTAAGTGAATAATGTTGACGTACGACCATTTAACTGGAATAGTATTCTTGTCAGAGGGGAAATGCATCTCCAAAAGCATTTGGACCAACAGAGAACACTGATAGTGTTTCCCACATGAAAATAGAGCAGTATTGATTCAATTTACAATAAGCAATCAATCAAACTGCATCACATCCATCACAGCAGACATTCTGGATAACAGTACTGTACTGTCTTGATATATCAGTCTAATCCAGTCTATATTGCTGCAGTCACACAGAGAAACAAATGCTCAATGTGTGTGTGAGCGTTTACTGTGCACTTTGTTTGTTCCAAAACTTTTGGTGTTCATGTGTGTGCCTATGTTGTGTTTTAAACAGAAATAAATACATTCATAAATGCTCTCCTGACACTAAGCATGTAAGCCAGTGTGATCTAAATGTTTATGTTCAAATGTTCATGTTCAATCTCCAATCCTCTCCCTGTATCGAGCTCATCAATCAATCTGTAGCGCTCTTGGTCCTATAGTCGAACACGGCACAGCACACTGTAGGAAACACACACACACACATACTAATAGGATTCACCAATCATCATAGACCTTGTAGCAAGGAAGAGGAAGTGAGCAGGAAAATGAGGGAGAAAGTTTCTTGAGAAAATACAATAAAGACATGTCATAATGATGTATATCAGCCTAAAAGGAGGAAAACTACATTCTGCAAAAACAGCACAGAAAAGGAAACTCCTCTCTTCTACTAAAAAGCTTAACTCTCCACCCAAATAAGAGAGACCACCACACGTGCCAAAAAAAGATGTCACAATACCACAACCCACGTCTAGAAGTGGTAAAGCTTAAACAAATGCTTTGAGTAATGAGTAAAGACAGCTGCCATAAACAGCTCCAGGGAACGCAGTTATTTATTTTCAAAGCCAGAGAGGCTAATTGGCTGAGAGCCCTAATTGGCCCGAAGTAATTGGCCTAACAAATAAATGAATCGGCCTCTAATTTCAAGCTGACATTCTTACTTTCTTGGAATTCAGTAAAATCCTCTTTTCCAGTAAACAATATTAAAAACAAATTAGCTTTATTTGGACTTTGTCCAAGTCCTGCAGAGTTCTCTTCTAATTAGCACAATTAGTAACTTTTTAAACTCATGTTGACAGTGGTTGTGCTGTCAAATGTAGAAGAATGTTTCCTGTTCTTTTCCAGTTGCATTGAATATAAACTTATACATGTGGGAAGCAAAGACTACACTTCCACCTTAGCTTTTCAGTTGCAGCTTTACATTGGGTTTCTGCAGAACACTGACAACAGTATACAGGGAGCAATACAACAAGATAAAGAGACCGTTTTGTGAACAATATCGAGTGATGAGGAAAGTACAATATTACAGCAAGATGACCTACATCTTGACTTTTATTTTGTTGGTTAGAATATGGTACATGGTAAATGACCTTGTACTTGTATAGCACCTTTCTAGTCTTCCGACCACTCAAAGCGCTTTAACGCTTTCTCATTAACCCGTTCACACCCATTCCTACACTGATGACAGGGGCTACAATGGCGGTAACCTGCCCATCAGAACAGGAGCCCTTCGGGATTTGAACTGCCGAACCTCTGATTAAAGGACAACCCGCTCTTCCGCTGTCTATACTGTTGTATGTAATTTGGATTTTTAAATCTACAAAATACATTTATTTTTGAAACTTTATAAAATATTCAACTTTGTAAGGAGCTATTTCTTCGATATGCCGGGTGACCTAAATCCATGTAACATAATTATTATTTTACTAGTTTAGCGTGAGCGGGGCAGGCTCGCACCTAACACAGTGGTAACTCCGTCGGTAGTCCGACCAATCTTAGTGGGTTTTAGTGTCCCACAGAGGCGTCAGAAAAATACCTTCAGCCTTTTAAAAAATACATGTTCAAACAATTTTTTAGGTACATTGGAAAAACCTATAAATTGCATCAGTCTACCATAACATGTATTTCTTTCAAAAATTTTTTATACATTTTGAAACTTTCTTTTGTTCAGTGATGTAGATAAATAGAGATGAGACACCTCTGCTGTTCAGGGTCATATTGACCCCCTCACTCAAAATCAAGCCAAATGAGTTATAAGGATTTGTATTGAAAGTAAACTTTACTTGTTTATTTATAGTGTTAAGAAATAGACATTTACAAAAATGAACAAGAGATGAGCACCATGAACGAGGTGTGTGTGTGTGTGTGTGTGTGTGTGTGTGTGTGTGTGTGTGTGTGTGTGTGTGTGTGTGTGTGTGTGTGTGTGTGTCTGTGTATCTGTGTCTACACAGCACACGAGTGACATGTCGTCACTGTGTGTTTTGTGCAAATACATTTTAGATTAGATTACAAAACTTTATTAATCCCCAGTGGGGAAACTCATTTGTCACCCAAAAACTCATACAGATGTCCACAGTACACAACACAGTCCACAGTACACAACAGACAAAAACACATTACAAAGGATAAATAACACCAGACAATGCCATATAAAACATGATTGACATCAGAAAGATAAAAACCTCTAAAGGTGTTCATTAAAAAAATCGGACTGCTGCTGGAACGAAAGACCTTCTTATTCGTTCAGTAGAACACTGAGGCGTCCTGAGTCTCTCACTAAATGAGCTTCGGAGTCCATTGAAGACAGTGTGTAGTGGATGGCCTTCAAACAAGACAATTGTTTTTAACTTGGCCCTTGTTCGCTTTTCAACAATGATTTCTAGTGAGTCTGGGGTAAGGCCAATCATTGATCCAGCCTTTCTGATCATCTTATTGATCCTGTTTTTATCATCCGCAGTGATGCCGCCCCCCCCAGCAGAGCGCAGCATAAAAAAGAACACTAGCCAAGATCCCCTGATAGAAAACATGAAGAAGCTTCCTGCTGATGTCAAATGATCTCAGCTTCCTCAGGAAGAAGAGTCTTGACTGAGCCTTTTTAAAAACAGCATCAGTGTTCTTCTTCCAGTTTAATTTACTGTCCAGATAGACCCCGAGATATTTATACGACTGGACAATTTCTATCTGCTGACCTGCAATTGTCACTGGGGAGACCTCCTCCTTCTTCCTTCTGAAATCAATAACCAACTCTTTGGTCAAAAAGACGCATAGAAAAGACTCAACCTCCCGTTTGTAGGCCAGGTCGTTGCCTCGGGTAAGTAGACCAACCAGAGCAGTGTCAACTGAGAACTTCTGAATGTTACAGGACACATGGCTCTGCCTGTAGTCAGCTGTATAAAGTGAGAATAAAAAGGGGGATAAAACTGTTCCCTGTGGAGCTCCAGTTTTAGTTAAGATAGTGTCAGACCGTTTTTTATCAAGCCTGACAAACTGTGGTCGAGAAAGAAGGTAATCCAAACCCAAGCAATAGTTGTGTTGTGCGGTTGGATTGTATTAAAAGCACTGGAAAAGTCAAAGAACATGATCCTAACAGAACTGGCAGTTGTTGCAAGATGACTGTAAATACTGTGGAGCATAACAAGTAGTGCATCATCCACCCCTACACCCTTCCTGTATGCAAACTGCAAAGGATCTTGGAAGACTGAGACCTGTCTACTCAGGTGACCCAGGACAACCCTTTCAAAACATTTTATTATGTGAGACGCAGTGGCGGCTGGTCAAGAGAGGGCAATGGGGCATGGCCCCACCATGAGCCACACGAAAATAAAAAATTAAAAAAAATAAAAAAATAAAAAAATAAAAAAATAAAAAAATAAAAAAATAAAAAAATTATAATAATCATAAATTATACAAATTGTCAATATTTGTGTTTTTTAACTATGGAATGTACCCAGTAATGTGTGTACAATATGATATCTGCGCAAAATATATGCTTTTCCTGCTCGTCCTCTCCCCCTGTGTGCTCGTCTGCTCGTGCTCTCTGCCTGTGTGCACGACACGTCTGAGAACGCGCAGCGAGGGGGGCCTGATCGTTTTTGCCCAAAAGAGGCGGGTCTATGAAGCAGTTTAGCCAATTGCTGATTCAAGATATGAATGAGTGACATACAATTTAGCCAATCAGCGCCCTCAAATAGATTCAGCTGTGGGCAAGAACGATCAAGCCCTGGAGCTGCGCGTTCTCGTCAGGAGAAGTCTCTACAGGAGCCCGCGCCAGCGCGAGCTCTCCTCCTCCAAGACCCGTTTGAGAGGAGAACTTTGGCGGCGATTCTGCAGCCAAAGAGCTGATATCAGATCAGCCTGACCTCACAATCAGACAGCAGACTACATGCGAAGCTTCACTACTTCGTACAAGTCAGTCAATCAACTTCCTTTCTTCCGAAAAGTACGCTGATTACTTCGACATACCATACGTATCCACAGGTTATCCACAACTTAATCCACGTAGATCGTTCCATTTAACACGTTTCATAACACATTTCCTAAACGGTCGGAAAACTGTGCGGCTCCATACTGCCTCAGATATTACTCACCACTGTCAGTAACTGTCACAGTGTCCTTAAAGTGAACATGTATTTCTTACTATAACAAATTATAACGACATCCTTTTAACATTCAAAGTAGAAACAGAAGTGATTACAGTTAAACATGTAAATACAAGTGAATATTTAACAGCACATTGAATTTGGCTCCTACAGATGTTAAATTAACAGTGAAAAACTCATCATAGCTTAATTTAACATTCATAATTACACTTCATGTTTACTTCTCCTGATCTTTACCTCCTATAACAAGGTCCATAGGGGCATCTCAATAAATAAACATGTTATATTATATTGTATTATATTATATAAGTGTTATTTACTGCTTTTTTTCATGTTGGAATAAATCTTAAATATTTAACTGCCAAGTAATAATGTGTGTTTGATACTAAAATGTTTTTCCATGAAATCATACTGGGATGTTTGCTGAAATTGATAGGATGGCCCTACCTAGAAAATTTTCCACCAGCCGCCACTGGTGAGACGTCAGAGCTGTAGGGCTCAGGTTAGTAAGACTATGACTCCTCACACTGTTTTTCTTTGGGATTGGGACTAAATAAGATGTTTTCCACATTACTGAAATTTTTGATGAAGACAGAGACAAGGAAAAGATAAAATGAAGGACTGAGCACAGCTGGTCAGCACAGACCTTAAGGGTGCGTGGATGGACACTGTCTGCAGCCTTGTTAACCTTAAGGCCCTTTAGCTGCTGTCAAACCTCCTCAACATTTATTAGAATAGCTGGGCTACAGTCCTCAGGACTACTTGGTGCAAGAGAAGAGCGGATGCATATTTATAATAATCAATTCAATCAAACTGTACAATTTGTATCATTATTATTGCTGTTACTATTATTATTATTTGTATTATTATAAACAAACAACACAATGAATCAACTTAAATTGGAACAGTTTTGTGGAAATAAACATATAAATTATGTTATGGATAAATGTTATTGTCAGTCATTAGTTTGTAAATATTGTTTACCTCTGTTTTTTCTAGCATCAGTTTTGGACGTCTCAGTGGCGGCGTGTCAATATACGTGCATAACACACACTAAATGAGCGTCTGTGTCAGACGTCGAGGAGCACTGACCAAGCTGTTATTTGATGCGTTGGGAGTTGTGACGGCCCTGCCTCTACAGCAGTCGTGGCTGATTGATTGATGCAGGGCACCTGGTCCTTGAGCATAAAGCCCTGCTCCAGTGTTGCGCTGGGTGCGGGTTGTCTCTGGTATACGTGGAGTGATGCGGGCCTGTTATGTTTGGTTTTTACTTTGCTTTGCTGACAGCACACACGCTTTATCACACATGCATCGACGTTGAAATTACTGATGTTACTGACTGACACACTTCATCAAGTTAACTATTTCTTTATTTTGGTTGAAATAAACACTTTACGTAAACATCATCTGTTGTGTCTTTGCCGCATTTGCCTAGGAGCCGGGTTGTGACAGGAGTGACAAAGGGTATGGTGGAGCCTGTATTGTTGTTTTCTACATCAAATCATTGGATGCCACTTCGCTACTTGAGTTTAGATGCATGCTGGATAACTTACGGAAATGTTTTGTGCCTTGTTGCCCTGCGCTTACAAACAGGGTGGCAAAGTGAGGCTATTTCCTCACCCTGTTGAAAGCATTCAGTGCTGTCAACTGCTCTGAGTTTTCTATTTGTCACTCTCAGCTCATGCTGAGAAAAAACATGCTCCACTTTGATCCATAGCAGGGCTTGAAACCAGTTCATGTTTTAGAAAAAATGGTAACATTGTAAATGAGTGCTGAGCAATCTGCACTTTGTTTGTCATGGCAAATGTACTTCAGTAGGATATGCAGCATTAGCATACCGCACAAGTCCAATCTTAAGGAAGACAAATTATACAAAAAAAAGATACATCTACTTCAGCTGAAAATGTTTCAATCTAAATAAGTTATGTCAACATTTAAAACCTCACTGTTTTTACTTTTACTTTTAAACACCGGCGAGTAAAAACAACTAAAGAGTTTAGATGAAAAAAAACAAATGTGCCATTAATGGCGTATTTCATCAATTCTATTCATATTAGTCGTTCGTTTTGAGATTCATGAGTGGGTTATATACGCAAGCATATAAACCTACCTCATCCTCCCTGTCCTGTCCCAATGCCATCACTAGATAGGTCAAATTGAATTGTATGAGGTACTTATTCATAGTCAGTATTATCTACAGTAGACTGCGGCCAGCAGCAAAATCTAGTTCAGACACCCAAAAGAACCCACCAGAGTGACACCCGAATGATTCCTTTTTAGTGTTGACGATTTGGAAGTGGTGATGTCTTACACCCCATGATACTGAAGCCATTGACTACTGACATATATTCCTCCTTACTTCCACCCGCTCTGAAGGCTTATTTTCCCAATACATCCTGATCCCAGTATCAAAAGGTCAATGACCCTGTTGCACTAGAATCTAGTGAGACCAACTGACTTCCAAATCAGATGTCATCCTCATTTTGGATTAATAAGCAATAACAAAGTCACATATATTACTCTTCCAAAGTCTCTTTTCCCATTCCATCACTACCCAATGACTTATAGTAATTATCCATCGTCAATATAAAAAAAAAGTTACATTAAAATAAGCAACAAAATATCAAGGTTTAATTTGAAAATAGGTCAAGAAATATTTGATAAATTTAGTGAAAATCTAGTCGGGACTTTTTTGAGTGAGCTTGACATACTGATGTCCAAACAATTACTACCTCATTGCCATTTGGAGGTGCCAACCACCCAAACACACCTCATATGACAAGATAAGAAGTGCATCAGAGGTGCAACATGTAGTGTCCCCTGCTTTAAACAGATAGGGGTCAGCATTTCATCTCAACGAATGGATCCAAACAATCTAAAAAAATTATAACTAACAATATGCAAAATTCAACCCAACATCGAAAATTTTGAGAGCATGTAAAAAAAAACTGCTATCTTATAATATTGACGTGTGTTTACTTTAGCCATCTTTGTGTTTACACTAACCGGGGCTGTACAGTTCTTGTATTCTTTGTTAGGTTGTTGATTGGATTAAATCCAGTGGCAGAAATGAAAAAACAACCTGCATCTTTGTCTTGTCCTCCCCCTGGCCTGAAGACCACCTCTCAGGAGTAGAGCGATCGGCACTCAGCAGCTCCGGGAGATGAACGCCAAGTCAGCTGCTGCAGCAACTCAAATTCAGCCAGCACAAACCCTGGTCCCAGTCACAGCGGGCTGGTGGAGCGCTGGGTCTAACATGTACAGCAGCAGCAACAGAAAGTTTGCTGATCCAGCAGGGAATCAGGGCGGTCCGGGATCAGACCTCCAGCGCTGGGGTTTGCATCAGCTGAATTTAAGCTAACCAGGGCTCCATCTCCCGTAGCTGCTGCACGCTCTACTTAGGGCGGAGGAGGCGAGGGCAGTGGCGGGCCGTCAGGGCCTGCAAGGCCTTCTCTGCTGGCCTAAACAGAATCACAAAGCTATATCTATTTTATAATTGAATCATTTTTCTTAAATACACTACATGCATTATAATTTATAAAAATATTTTTCCCATTATCTTATTTTCTCATTGCACAGCTACTGTCTTCCTCAGTTGCTCTGCTTCCAGTGCAGCTTGTTTTAAGTAGAGCTGTTATCCAATCAGATCTCACCTCTGTGTCTCTAGGTAAGAACAGAGCCAGAGGCCTGCAGACTCTCACCTGCAGCCAGTGCAGATTAAAGTAAATGGGGACGATATTGTTGATTGTCATAGTGTTCAACCAATCAGATCTTTAGTTTGACATGTTGGGCGTATTCTTTGACGTGTCAGCGCCTGCGCGCCGGCCTATAATGACGTCAGCATTACATGCCGCTCAGTGTCCACGTGTAGCTTTCCCGCGAGTTGCAGAGTGTGCTGTGATTGGTCAGTGGGCGAGCACGTGACTATCGTGAACTGAAACTTAACAGCCAGCAGAGGCTGATGGGTAGTGAATCACATCACGTGATGCAGCTCAGCCAATCAAATATGAGCATTCTGACCGAGTGAGTTGCACCATGAGAAAGGGTACTGAGAGGAGGAAAGACATTGCAGAGCAGTACGATCAATGTTTAAGTTGTGAAAGTAAAATCCTATGATACTCTCTTTGGGTCCTGGCTTGTCATTAAGGAATGACAGTGGATCTCACAGTCAGACCACCTGTGAACATTATATTTTCCTGAATTTAGACTTTTGCATTTACTAAATGCTCGCGCGTTATTCAAACGACTCGTACCGAACGGTTTAATACAAAGACGTACATAGTTACAGCCTTAAAAATGAATAATAGCTGTGGTGCCACAATGTGGTATAAGGTGGTATTTCAGCTGCAGGACGGCAGTGAAGGCCCAGGTATAAAATGCACGGCCCGCCACTGGGCGAGGGTAATAACCAAACTATCAAAATGTACACGGAACGTGGACGTATTACTGTCAAACCCTCGGGACAGCTCTACTTCTTCTTTGTGACTCACTATCTCCTCTCCAGGTAAGAGTGGCATTACAAGACAGGACGGGCCGGGGCTAGTTGGTTAGCATGCTCATTCAGAAGATATCTCTGCAACACAATACAAAGACAACTTTGATGTAACAGCAACACTTCACATTCTGTCATTCATTTTAGCTCACTTTTTATTCTTTTAAATTCTGGATGGAGCTAACACATTTCCCCTTTACCTGTGCATTCTCTGAAACTTTGTCTACTGTTAATTTCTCAGGTTTGATTTTCCAACAAAACCAAAGCACAGCAGTGGACGTTTCCTGACTCCCATTACTCTGATCCTATCCTCTCCTGAACCCATCACTGAATAGGTGAAAGGGTAGAAATGTATTAATGAAGAGTATTTTCAAAATATTTTTTTAAATGTCTCAGTGAGCTAATAATTTAAAACAATCACAACTCACTGCCATTTGGAGGCGCCAGCCATACAAACTCCTCCCCATATCTTACTTTCAATAAAAACTATTTTGGAAGTGCATCTCCTCAAAGGAGCTCCACACTGTGTATATAGGCTGTCTAGGTGCATGACTGTAGTCCCAGTATGCTTATGATTATTTAATGCTAAGGGGTGTCATTTTTCACAACAATGGTGTATGAAAAACACTATTTACCTACTGCACTACTGTGCAAAAGCTTCTGTTGGGTAAAAGTGCTTCCAGCATGAATATATTCTACTTTTATACATTTAATTTTTCATAGCTTATATTCCTAACTTTACCAATTAAGATGGCCCTGGGGAAGTAGGACTGGAGCTCTGTTCCCCCTCTCTCTCCCTCTCTTTGGCTCGCTCTCATTCCCTCCTCTCCTATGGCATAGTGTCAATTAAAATGACATCCGGTGTCACTGTCACTGTCGATGAAATGACATGTTTCTCCTGAAAGCCCTAATAGGATCGCCTCTCCACCACTCAACCCAAATCTCTGCTATAATTGTTTCACATTCAGTCATCAGCCAATGTTTGAAACTTTGCCTCTGCTTCTTCACCCCACTCTGTAGACTTATCTTCTTCTTTAGGGCCTCCTCACTTTATCGTTGTTTCCTTTGCCCCATCGGATGCCACAGGAAGCTGCTCTACATGAGTGGGAATGATAACACAAAAGACAAATTATAACAGAAATATCTGCCTAGCAGGACATTCAACTTATTAAGCCCTCTATCCCTCAGAAAAGAAAAGACTACAACAACATACCCAAAATGAACAACTATCAGGCTCATATGCATATTTCTGGTCTCCTTTGAAAGTAAAAAGCAAAGGAAAATGAATCTATTGCAGGGAAAACCATATATTTTGCCATTCCAGAGCAAACGGAGATGCCTAGTTATTACCTAAACGTCAAAGGACCACTATTACAGCCAAGATACCATGAATAATGATGCGACTGAATGTCCACTACTACTCTTTACTACTAGGAGCGTACATTTGATTCATTGATTGCCTAAATACCGCATTTATGATACAATTAACGAAGATATACTCAGGCGGTCTCCATGTTCATATGTTTTACTTCTAAGCACTATTTATTTCGGTAGCCATGGTACAGATAACATAAATCTCCTAAAAAGATTGAAATAGTAAAAACATAACATGAGGCTCACAGTGACTTCCCAGCAGCCCCAACTTTACTGGAGAACCGTAAGTAACTAACATCTGCCGTTTTTGGTGAATATACAACACCCCTTTTCCATAGAATATTGATTTGTGGCAGTGTTGCATTGTTTCCCTGTTTGTTGTAAACACTGTGGGCGTTTCAATGAGGTGCTTGAGAACATTATTATTTTTAGTTTCGAGCAATACCAAACATGTCATTGTAGACTGACACGTTTGCAAAACAGTATAACATTCATATATTATATGTTAGACAATCTTATATCATAACTGTTTCTAATTACGCCACTAGGCTGGACCAGGTCCCGGGGCTGCCGGGCTTCTAAAGCACAAAGATGCCTACTAGTGATGTCTCAAATACATGCCTACTCGAGATGTCAATACTCATTAATGATCGGCAAAAACAACGAGTGCCCACTGCTCAGCTATACCAACCAAATTTGACCTGACAGGTTATTATTACAAAATGTCGAGCAAAACGTTCTGTTCATACAATAATCAGGTGACCGTTTAAATAGGATGTATCACCTGCTACATTTGAAAGATTTTAAATTTCTCAATATGTTATGTAAAAATTCTACTCAGTTTAACTTTCTTGTGATACACTTTGAAAAGTGGTGTCCCTGTTTATTGTAGTGTATGTACAGTTAGCTGGTTTATCCTGCTGGGCATCACTGCCTGTTGCACCTCCTCCGGTGCTCACAGAGTATTATATATAAATATAAATGTAATTTGCCACAGTTAATTTTGCATCCAAAATATGTCAGCATACATCTTTTCATCTTTTCACTGACAAACCAAAAATTAAAGGAACAATGTAAAGAACAATTTACAGTAACCAGGCAGGTAAGGCCTTATCTGTTATATGCGGTAGCATGGTAGAAAGAAATTATGAAAACATTGGTAGAAGGTGCACAAAATAGAATGAACTTTAAGCTTTTAGTCTACTAAATCGTTTAGCTTGCGGCACTTTCTAGCCTCCACTGTTTTTTGGCAGCAACTGTCCAACACGATACAGTTGTCCACTGCCTAATTCCTTGTCTGCCTTACACCTTCTGCCTGAAGTGATGGCTGCACAGTGGGCCCACCATTCCAATTCACTTTAGCCAAGTAAACAACACATTTTACATTCATGCCTGTGTATCTGAAACCCTGCTTTCCCACACTGTTTATATTGCCTGGAGCACCTTACTTTAAAATCTCCATAAAGTGCATTGAAAGAGGAGTCTGTAACACATCTTATGGACACGTTATTTTCTAAGGCTTTTGTGGTTCTTAGAACATTCAGGAAAATATACTTAACTGAAGGGCATGAAAGTGATCTGCACACTGTCAGGCACCAAATAAATGGTCTTTCTCTTTTATTCTGTTCAGGACAACATTTCGATCTACAAGAGCTTCCTCAGGCAAAGCATTTACTCTGAGCCTAACAGTGTGGAGCCCTCTTTTGTGCCCCTCAGAAAATCTGAACTTCCTAAAATACACTGGTAAAAAGCTTTGGTTTATTAAACATGCATTGTAAATAAAATAATTGGACTTGACCACCTGATACTATTTTTATCAAGAGCTAAGGAGAGCTATTCTGTCAAAACTGTTTTTGTGTATCTTCAAATACTGTTAGAAATGTCAAACTGCAGGGGATCCGACATCTTAATATCTAGTAATGTGTAGTGAGTAATGGAGGACTGAGGACTAAACATAGTGATCTCACTTTATGTTGTTTAGAATTGACTTCTGGGCTTTTCCAAACAGTATGACCAAATATGCATTTGTGAGGAAGGTGTCTAAGAGCTGAACTAGTTAATACAGTTGGAGCTTTTATTTCTTATTGCTTTGAACATATCTATTAACAGTTTTAAACCCACTTGTGAATGATTTTACATGTGTGTTAACAGCTTATAATAACAAACTGTGTGAGTACACGATTACAGCTATGTTTAACAATTTTATAAAGTCACTTAGTATTATTGGGCCTAATACACGAATGCGTGTGTAGAAATGTTCTTACTTTGAGCAGAAAATAAGTGCACACGCAAAAATACCTTTAGATTCATGACATGTGCACCGTGTGTATGTTAGTAAACCAGAATCATTCTAAATTGACAGGCGCTTACCATTATTTGCAATCCGCATACTGCCACCACCACCCCCCTTTTTTCTCTAGATAGGTTCATACATTTGTCTAAAGGTTTATCACAAGAATAAGTGGTGAAGTTATTGTAAAAGAGAGAAGCCCCTAAAATTGAGAAATTGAGACAAAGTGGAAGGCAGAAAAGCCACACTTTTTTGTTATAATGAAAAAAAGGGGGGCTTGGTCTGCAAAAACAGAGACCGTGCACATTGTGTCTCCTGAGATACTGACTGCGGCTCAGGTAAAAAAGTAAAATGGTTTGATATTCAATTTTATGCAGAAAATGAATAATAGACCAGAAGTAAAATAAGGAAACAGGTGGAGGAGGACAAGGACCACCTGATCAGTAGTCAGAGATGAGACTCGCCGGCAGACATCTGTAAGTGGAATATGTCCAAGAAATGAGGGTGACAGTGATGACATCCAGCAAAGACCTTCAGCCACAGGTAATGTGTTTCATATTTGTGTTAGAGCTGTACCGAATAGTTCGAAACCTTTGAATGCGGCACAGCCTTTGTTCTTTTTTTGTAGATGTCTATTCTGTTAATTCTGTATTTCTACAAAGTTGCAGTTAAAGATCAGGCTACACTGATATTATTAGTAATATACTATTTGTAGAATGAGATTTCAGTGGTGGCGGTGTTGTTTCTGACTCGTTTGATCCAAACCTTTCCAAAAACCGCAGAGCATTGTAAAGTCCAAAGGTAAAAATGTATTTAAAGAAATAAACATTTCCAAAATGTACACCACATTTTTTTCTCACGAAATATTCTGCTTCAACCCATATTTGTTGGCATTTAGCTTTTCACATTTACACTGCGGTAAAAAATCGATTTGCTGTCCCGCTTGCCGGCACCCTCTATCCTACAGTGCCATAAATAACATTTATATAACCATAATAATATCAAATCATATTTTTCTTTTCTCTCGTGATGCCATCATAAAATATGACAACATTCAAAGCTTCATTCATAAACTCCAATAGAAGCTTCAAAATATATTTTACATTCCAATTATGACAATGGTTGATGAGATTGAAAGGCCGTCAATTTCATAGATATTTAACACATTCGGCCAATGCATTAGCAAATTAACGATTAAATACTGTTTTCTATTTAAGCCTCTTTTAGTGAATGCAATTTGTGATTAAAAACAATCAGTGCATGCTCTGGATGAGAATGAACCTAGTGTGTGTAATGTGTCACTGGAAGCCAGTGAGTAAACTGCCCGTCAAGGCTGGACCCAGGGCGGGACTACAGTGGCCCGACAAGCTGCTGTACTCTGCTCACCCGAGACTGGATGCAGATCTGGGTGAAAGACTGCTGCACAGGTCCTTCTGAGCTGCTATACAGCTGACTGCTGTGTTGGCTAACGCAAGTAGCTAGCTACTGCTCGATAAGATAAGGGGAACATAAATCTGACATCCTCCCATGGAACATTATTTTACATGTTTTGCTTCATTAATCAGATGCGCATGAGGAGATGAGGAGGTCCTGCCCTTAGGGAGGACAGCAGGAGCTCATCCTCTTCTGCCTCACACCACCTATGCAGGTGTTGCTCTTGAAGCATTTTAATCAGCATTTCAAGCGAGGTGTTTTTCCAAAGAAGAGAGAAAAATATTGTAAGATTTGGTAATGGTTCTTTCAACCAATGGCTTTTTGATATCTTGATCTTCCTGTTGCCCTTCAAAAATATATGAGGAGCAACCTCCTCTGCCTCTATGGACCAGCTTCCTGTGATTGCTAGATTACGTTCAGTTATTATTTTCACACAAAACCATGATCTTTAACTTTAAGGGTTTTTTCACAATGTTAAACTTGTGACGGTGTGCCTTCCTGCAAGGCTGATATGAAACATATTCATGATATGTCTTTTTCGACAAAGACATTCCATGGTTTATGGAAATGTACAATGCCAAAATGTTTGCTTGCAGGTTGGAATGACCGTACATAATGAACCTACATCATAACAGCACCTGTCCATTTTTGAGGAAAAGTCTGAGTAGAAACACTAGGTACCTCCAGGCTAAAAAGCACAACAACACTGTCCATTTTAATTCTGCCAGCATAAAGCATGGCATCAACAGCCATAAGCAGCAAGTGAGACAAATAATGGCAACAAAGACAAATAACAGAAACCATCCCATGTCCATCCTCCTGTTTTATCATTTGTTGCTTTTTCCTCCCATGTTATCTCCCTTTCTCACTTCTTCATGGTGAGGTGTGTAGACAGAGCAACATGGAGAGAAAGAGTAGTCAGAATGGTAGAGAGAGACAGGGAGAGACGGAGAAAGAGAAGGGGAACCGGCGAATGGAATTTGGGCCGGTATCAACATCCCACAGGCCAGCCAACAGACTGCCTCATCCTCAGCAAACACAACCTGTCTGAAACAAGGATTAGATACAGGCACTTTGAAAACTCGTTTGTTTGTCTGTGTGTCTGTGTGTGTGTGTGTGTGTTTACCTCATTGATTGCTTAGTGTTGAATTGTTCACACTGAAGCGTGCTTTATTTAACCAACTGACTTTAGCCCCTTTCATACATGTGCTGCAAACCTGAATGTATCCAGACATTACCTGGAGGAGCTGTGTGTGTGAGAACGATAACGTCCGAATCATTCGGACTTCACCCCACCAGCTCCCGAGTACAAAATCTGTGGAATGTCAGATTGAGCCCATATGTGAACACGACTAGTGATTGTCAGCAGAATTCTTTGCGAGAGAGTGTGCATGTTGAAACTGGAAGAAAACAAACATCTGAGGGTGAAGGAAAAGGACAATTTACACAAAGATGCCCACGTAAATGTATAAAGAGAGACGCTGAGATTCAGGAACTTCTGACGGTAAGGGCCGAGATCAAAATTCTCACACAAATTCCAGCCCAGTCACCAGTATAAAAATGTTGGCACTATAAGTTTTTGCCAACCATGGATACTTTGAATGGCGATGTTTTTGCAGTCAGAGCAGCATAGTATAACAAGTAATTGACAGTGAAAGTTCTGGGCAGCGAAAGAAACATGGAATAATAATGAGTAACACAAGCAATGAAGTCCACAAATGGCAGGAAAGTAGATAGGTCAAACAGACTTTCACCAAGGAGACAGCATTTCATGTCCTGTATGATACCAAAAGTAAACGTTGACTAAACACTTGTCCGGTAACATTGTGCAAGAAAGTCCACTAAGTTGTTATTTATTCGTGGTAGTTACGTTTGTTAGGTTACGCTTGTTAGGTGACAGTGTTGCGTTACGTTGTTGCGTTACGTTGTTGCGTTACGTTGTTGCGTTACGTTGTTGCGTTACGTTGTTGCGTTACGTTGTTGCGTTACGTTGTTGCGTTATTATTAAACCATGATCTTTTTTCAAAGTAGCTTTGTTTCCAAAACCTAACCAACCATTTTCATCGTTAAACATGTGGCATTGTGTGTTTCTGCAAGCCTGATAGTAAGCTTATATGAGACACAAAATTAAATGAAAAGTAAAGACAATTGTTTTAGAAACGTCAACATTCAAGCATTTCTTCTTGCGACTGGGTTGCAAATTCAACTAAGAGAAAGACTCGGAACCACATTAGGAACCTGCTTCATGACTGCGGTGTAATCTGTGTCATGTGCTGCCTTTACATTGCTTGAACCAACCAGTATTTCTCGTTGATGAGAATGTGCGACTGACATTGACAATTTCCTGCTGTGTGCTACATGTGTGAAAAGGTCAATTTCCCGAACTGTTTCTTTAGATACTGCCTGGAGTTCATAGGAAAAAACGACATTTGACTCTATGAACCCTGTTTACACAGCAGTTGCTTGTAAAACTGATGTGTGAAGTGTGAAAAGATCCTGTCTTTGTTTCTTGCATGCTTCCAGGAGGTGGGACTTGCCTCATTTTTGGATTTTTACCTCAAATGAAGCTCTATTAACCTGTTACCACTTAAAATGTGCCTAAAACGCCAATCCAAGGCATGCCCAAAGTAAATTGAAAGCTGTTCTTGAACCATTTGGAGTACATGCATGGTTTTGGTCTCTTTTGAAAGGCAACACTCTGAAGTCTTTTCCCCAACAGTCAGAATCACTGTAAGTGCTACTGGCATTGCGTAATAGAAGTTTGAACACACTGAAGTAGAAGGTTTTATTTCCGCCTGAATATTGTTTTGCAAACTGATGCCTGCAGATGACTATATCTGGGACTCATTAGCTGGGACCATAGCATGACGCTTTACCTAGTCCAAGTTCAAATTCGATAACAATACCAGAGAAAATTAGGTGTTTTCCAAAAAAGGCCATTTGGAGACCCATGGTAACCATGGTCACATACCTAGGCTGTGTAAAAATGTGTATTCATAATTCAAACTAAAGCTTATTTATCGGACCCAGGGAGCAGACTCGTGGTTACATAGTGACTTCCATGTTGTGGCTCTAAATCTACCCCCTGAAGCTGTATACTGTCTTTTTTAAATTTCATTGGCTATACGAAGCGTCAGTCATCAGAACGATCGGTTGCAATTGGCTCTAGCTTTACACGAAAGAAGAGGGGCAGGCACTTTCCTTCAACGCGGACTCTCGTTGGCTATTATAGGCTGTGGACATGGAAGCTCCTATTGGGTCAAGTGAGGTGTCAAATGAAAGGTCAGAGTGCAGCCGCCATTTTGAGACCCAGATACCGGCAATTTTTAAATGCGAACGGGAGTTACGTTGAAAAATACATAAATAATTAGGCATATCTGCCGGCTAATTTGAAATGATGCAACAGCAGTCCGTAGGTATTTATTGATATAATAATGTGTTTTGGACTAAATATTTTACTGGATTGGATCGTCTGGACCTTTGGCAATGTAACAAGAATATTATCGATGGGTGGAATACTATGAGGCTTCATTGGTGAGTTGCCTCAATTTTGTTTGTTTGTTGGTGGTCTGACATAGGCGTTGATTGTACCTGCTGTTGTGATTGTATCTTGAAAGAGAGACTTGCCTCTTTTTTAGGAGAGTGGAAAGTGAATGTTGAGGGAACAATACCAATACATTTCTTTGTGCATCTATTTCCCGAAGAGCTGATGAATGAAATAGTGCATAATACAAATGTGTATGCACTCCAAAAAGGAAAAGCAAATCTGGCCGTGACATCAGAGGAAATTAAAACATTCCTAAGAATAAATATGGTCATGTCATACATCAGATACCCAAGATTAAGAATGTACTGGTCATCAGAGGAAGGGCTTCATCTTGATTTGATAGGAGATGCCAGGCCAATTAACAGATTTGAGCAGATTCTGAGGTACATTCACCTTTGTTGATAATTACTCACAGGCCCCTGGAAATGCTGATAAGCTCTTAAAAAGCAGACCAGTGTTAGAAGCACTCAAGGAAACCTTCCGTACAGCAGTCGATCCTGAAGAATTCCAATCGATAAATGAGCAGATAATTCCCTTCAAGGGCCATCTGTCTATTAAGCAGTACATCCCTAAAAAACCCAAACCCTGGGGTGTGAAAGTGTGGGTGAGAGCAGGATCCTCTGGATACATGTACAGATTTGAAGTCTAGTAGGGTTCAGCTGAGCGTGGTCAGAACAGTCAATTGGGAATGCCTGCAGACGTAGTCATGCGTCTCTGTGACGCATTACAGCAAAAACATCACAAGGTGTTTTTTGACAATTTCTTTACTACCATTCCACTACTTCGGGCATTGAAACACCAGGGCATCTATGGCACTGGTACATGCAGAATCAGCAGGCTCCATGGAGCACAACTGAAACTGAAGAGTGAAAAGCAACTCAAGAAAGAAGGAAGAGGAGCTTGCTCTGTTGTCAGCAATGCTCAAAATATCACTGTCACACGTTGATTAGATAGTTCAGTGATCCACATGGACTCTTCCTGCACTGGCCAGTCCCCACCAGATGTGGCCCTGAGATGGAACAAGAAAGAAAATAAGATGCTCAACATCCAAAGGCCATTTTCTGTGAAGCTGTACAATCAGCATATGGGAGGAGTAGATCTCATGGATCAATGTGTCGCAATGTATCCCCACAGAAGCAAAAACAAACGGTGGTACATCAGAAAGTTCTTCCACTTCTTGGACGTGACCAGTGTGAACAAAATGTCTGGTCTGGAACAGAAGGATCTTCTGCACTTCAAGGCATCTGTAGCTTGTGCGCTCCTAAATGCAGGATCCATCAAGACACGTGGAAGACACAGTGCCACCCCACCTCCTTCGAAGCGCAGAGCAGTGCCAAAGGCACCCCCTGACATCAGGTTTGGCTCTGGAAACCACTGGCCCCAGCTCACTCAAGCAAAAAATGCAAACAGATGCCATGATGCTGCAGGCATACGAAGAACCAAGTACATCTGCATGCAGTGTCTGGTGGCTTTGTCAATTAGCATAAAATATAGTCTGCACATTTTCTTTGTATATACATGTATTATTTTATAGTTTTCACATCTTTATATATTATTTTATTCACTTGTTTGTTAAATATATATTTCTTCAGTTGAAAATAAAAACGCATACTGTCCACCTGAGTGGACATGTCAAAATCTCTTAGAAAAAGCTGAATTAAAAAAAACTAAAAGTTAAAATCTTGTTCTTCACGCCTAAAGAGCAATAAAAACACTTGGTAAAAACATCTTGACTGACGTTGTCATAATTCATGCATACCATAAATAGTATCAAAAGTACTGGTGGTACAGTTACAAATTTATACCACAGTTATGAGATATTATAGTTATGGAAGCTGTATAATAATGACATGTGTAAGTATGGAATCTGTAATCTGTATCTTGTAATAATCAGATTTGAATATTGTGATCATGATGACAGATCTGTATGTTATCATGAGATCCTTTACTCGTAATGAAAAAATGATATCTTGATATTTTTATTGCATAATTTTTTGCATCATCTAATTATTAGATCTGTATCTTGTAATTATGAAATGTTTATCTCGTAATTGTGTGTATCTGAGAATTGTATTTCAAAAGCTTGAGTTTTGTATTGATTTGCTATAAAAACGGTATTTCATGAAATTTATATCCCATAATTATAAAATCACCATCTTATAATTATGAAATCTGTATTTTGTAATAATGAGATCTGTCTCTCTTTATTCTAAAACTAGTATCTTGCAATAAGATTTATATCTTGTAACTATGAAATTTGTATTTTGAAAATAAGAGATCCGTAGTGTAAGAATTTGAATTTGTATCTCGCAGTCATGAGATGTATATCTTTTAATAATGAGATTTGAGTCTTGTAAATTTGATCTTGTAGTCATGAGATTTATATTTTGTCATCATGAGATTTGTATTTGCAATTATGAGATTTGAATTGTATAATTAATATGTATCTTTCAATCATGAGATGCAGGTCTTGTAATTCTTTCTATTATATAATGATATTTGTATATTGTAGTTATGACATTTGTATTTACATATTATGAGATCAATATTGTAATTATGTAAATCTGTATCTTGTGATGATGAAATTTGTAAATTTTGTAAGTCTTAAATTTATATCATAATCCTAATAATGTTATCCGTATCAGATATAATGAATTCTGTATTGCATTGCTACACATTTGATCATTTTAATTTTGAGGACCATATCATATAATTTCAAAGTCTGTATTTTGAATGAATTGGATTTGTGTTGGTAATTATCACATTTTGTGATTAGGCGTTTTTTAATATGCAATTTATACATTTGAAACTCATATTTATTAGATTTGTATCTTGTAATTATGTATCTGATAATGAGTTTTGCGTTTTGTAATCATGACATTTGAAGTTTTATTTATTTGTTTTATGATCAAATCCAAACCTGGTAATTATAAGATTTGTCTTGTAATTATGAGCTATGTATTGTAGTTATGAGATTTGTCACTCAGTTCATAATTCTTGTCAAATATCATGAGACAAGTAATATCTGTAACTATGGTAATTGTATCTCATATTTATTATGTCTTATGAGATTCATATATTGTAATCATGAGATGTTTCTTGTAATTATATATATATATTATATATACTCTGTCATGTCTTATATTGACTTTATCTGTATTTGTAATGACCAGATATATTTTCAGTAATTATCATATCTTATTTACAGTTTTGAATCAATTAATCATGAAACCTGAATATAATAGAGATTTGATATGGTAATTATGAAATTTGTTGTATATCTTTAAATTATGAGATCACATTATTTCAGGTTCAAGCTCTCGTTATTATGAAATAGCTTTTATATACAAGTGCTTGTAATTATTACTCAGCTTCAAGAAAAAGATTTTAAAGCTGCAGCTAGGAAGTTAAAAAACTAAAACTTCATTAGAACACAAGGACAGAAAGTTAGCTCCATAGAACCGTTGGTGAATTTGATAAAATGATTTAGTTGGCATAAGGGTAAAAACATTCCTTCTCATTTTGTCAAATTCATACAATTATAACAATATCTGTCAATAATGCCTTGAGGAAATGTGTCCATCATATGTCCATCATAGACACACTCACCAAGCCCCAACACGTGTCTAGGTGTGACTATTTCTCTGCCCCTGAGGAGTTCTGCCAATCACACCAGCAGCAGGCCAAAGGACTATAGAAAATGTGTTACTTTCTTTTTATATATTTTCATTTTTACAAAAAAATAACTGTCCACTGCCCCTAAGAATGTGTCAGAGGGATCAAGAAAAGTCACAACTGGCGCTGTCTCATATTTGGACAACATTTAGACATACACACACACAGACACACATACACATACATATACATGCACACATTACCACTCACTGGTCTTTGGCCAGGGATAGTCTGACAGCTCCCTGGGAATTGACTTTTGGGATCCAGGTGTGTGTGGTGTGTGTGTGTGTGGACCATTAGAGACCTATGGGAGGGATGTCAGTCGTTGACAAGGGACCGGTCCATTCCCCAAAGGGGACAGCCAGCAAGGGGTAATAATGGTAGTGGTAGGTGAGCTCCACTCTGTGTTTCTTCACTGTGTGTGTGTGTGTGTGTGTGTGTGTGTGTGTGTGTGTGTGTGTGTGTGTGTGTGTGTGTGTGTGTGTGTGTGTGTGTATGCGGGCCTAAGGGCCTTGGCTTACCCTCGTGAGAATTATACTGAACAATTAGGTTGATGATAGTGATTACAGTAGTCGTCCATAATGCTGATAATAGGAGGAAACAAGCATGAATGGAGAAACTAGGTGTCCTGAACCACAGAAGAGTGTCAATAATTACTAAATTGTTGAATCTGTGACTTAATCGAATCTCAAAAATATAACAAAAACAGTTTGTTTAGAAGACATCGTTTCCATATTTGATTGTGTGATACCTTGTGTGTTTAACTTTCTAGCGCTGTACTGAGATAAAACTAATCTCCAGGTGTGCTTGTCCAAAACAAAAAAATGTATGAAGAGAGCATGAATGTGTACTATTACATGATGTATGATATTTTATTTGGACAGATGGTGGTGGAAGTGGAATAATTGAAAGGACAGCCAAACATTAGGATTCATCCCATGGAGACCATTAATATCCAACGAGCATTTTTTTGTAAATCGTCTAGTAGTTGTTGAGACATCTTGTACTGGAAAGACACTGTAATGATTGAGCCCGATTCAAACCTAAATTTTAACAAACAATTTGCAAAAAGTAATATTGCCTTCTCTCTTTGTGTTAACATTGTTGAGGATGCCTGTCGTCTTGTTTGAATAAACTTTATTATAATTGTGAATGGATAAAACTGTCAGCGGTTTCTGTGCTTATACATTCAAAGTGAGCTGCCACATCATGGCCGGTTGGTCGATCCGTACAGTGTGAGCATAAAAGCCACAGGTTCTAGTCGTCCAGAAAGGCTGATTAAAAAGTACAGTGAAAGTTAACACAATGTACAGTATTAATACACACAGCACAGCGGCTACCCAACTTCACTGTGGACCAAAGAAGTCAAGACAAAGAAATATTACAGGTGATGCAGAGACCAAACCATGGTCTCTAAAACAGATACTTAACGCTCATGACCAGTAAATCACGCTCACTGCCTTGCTCAAGGACAGCGCAGTATTGGGTTTGCACTGACTCACCACCCTGCTTCTCCAACATCCAGACTACCAGCATCTGCTTATAGCTGGTTAGGGAGGGACTATCGTCAGGGGACACTTCCCAAATATACTGTAACAATACCAAGTCTGTGTTTCTGTCTGTCTAAGTGTGTGTGTGTGTGTGTGTGTCTGCGGTCCCAAAGCAGTGATTGATCATTAATATTTTATTTCTTCAGGCTTGGTGGAGCCCCTCAGGAGAAAAACATTGTTATTATTCACACACACTCACCTATCTCTCTCCCACACACACCCACACACATATGAACACACATTCCCTCACCCACACAACACCACATACAATAACTACAATAACACTAACCAAACACACACACACACACAGCATTCAATTTGTCTCTCCGATGGTTGAGTTGTTTTGGACAAGGATTCTCAAGGGACAAGAATATGTCCATGCTCGGACCATGTACTTTGTTTTGTGTGTTGACATATTTGTGCATATGTGTGTGTGTGGGTATAGGTGTGTGTGTGGGTGTGCATCAGCTGGTCACACAAAAACAAGACAAATAGACAAAATTAATGAAGAGAAGAACGGTAACTGCTATTTTTAAAACGTGGAAACCCATTGATGTTAAAAATGTAAGTATTTTCAGGTTTTTAATTGATTGTCCGGAGCAGCTGTTCTTTTTCTACAAAACACCAATTGAAATAACATACACTTCTCAGGCATATTCCACAGATTCTTTTGACATAGTCATACTCATTTCTCCAGTTTCTTTGCCTATTTGGGAAACATAACTGTGGGGAAAAGTTAAACTCAGCGCTGTATTTCTATACTTTTCAGGAAGAAGTATGTTAATGCTAATCCTCTTTTGTGTTATCAGGAGTCCTAGCTTTTCTTTTTTCTTTGCAATTTGTTATCTGCCAGCTGAACTTTCCCACTGAATTTTTAATTAGCAAGAGGAAGGACATTTTGAATGACATTGGTGGCTGAGAGATATGTCTGTCCCTGACAAAACAAAAAATATTTGTATTTATTTTATTAGTATTCATATTTTTATTAACTACGTAGCTATGTGACATTTAACCACAAGCTCAATATATTATAAACACGAACATATGTTTAGCCAGAGATATACAAACTCAAAATGCAGTCCCAAAATGTACTACTGAAAGATGTTTTCAGAAATTGGTTGGCAGAATTGAAATGCTTGTTTAGTTAATATGCAAAAAAAAAGTAAATTGCTAAAATATTGTATTAATTGCTGCTTAAATACTTTTTTAGAATAACAATGGATACAATTCAGGTGATGAACCAGCAGTAAATTTGCAGTTGCCCTCAGCTCTCCACAGTGAACGCATACATCTGGGCCCCCGTACACACCCCACTCTTATGTAACACATTGCCACACTACAGTGCTTGTTTGTGCATTCGGGGTTCCTTCATGTGGTGTTCCTCATCCTGTGTCCCATTGCATGCTTTTTGTATACCTTGATGAATTGTAGTGAAATGCACATGATGATTAATTTCTGCTCTTCATTTATATGTGGGATGGTTCCCAATGTAATGCACAAACTGTGCAGTGTTGTCACAATGTGTATCACAAATGTGTGTGTATGACGGTGGTGCTCTTTGTGCACGTTATGAGATGAATTAGTTCCACAGTCATTTATTGAGGAACATTTGATCATATGTCAGGGCGAGTGATTCCACAGATTAAACTCAATCATCTCCATCATGTGCTCTGCTGCTGCTTTCATATTGCTGAGAGGTAAATCTTACTGTGTCCATATAACGTTTAACTTCTTTAAAGTTAAAAGTTGTGACATTAATTATCTGATCTATAAAATGCCATCGTGTAAATGTCTCTAAATGCCACTCGCCAGCCTTCCTGTAACACCTTGAGCTTTAAATGACACAGAGGAAAATGAAAAGACCCCTTAGTCCACGACTAAAGACTGACGCATTCTGGACACAGCAACCAAGCCATAAAGTAGCCTGAGGAAAAAAATGGCTTCAAAGATTTCTGAAGCCATGAAGCAAAAGGGCAACTAAAGCTGTAAAAAAAAGATCAATTAACAAGAAGAAAACAAAGATTATTTTCTCAGAAATATGAGAACATTGCTATAGGAAACATTCTGCTTTTTTATTGCCCAAACGCACAGATTTGCCTCAGAGGGCTTTACAATCTTTACACATAATAAAAATTATGAATATGTTTTCATGGAAAACACATTACTCTATATTTTTGAAATGACAAGATAATTTCCATGCAAACTTCTCCCGTCAGTTTAATCTGGTTTTATTTTGGTGTGGGTTTGAGACGTCTGGAGATACTGTAAAATAAGTAATATAGATGGTATTGTTATTAGTGTGTCGACTTTGTGCAGGACCTCAGGACTTTCTTGTTCTTACAGTCTGTGGTTCTGATCTGCTGGACGTTAGGTTGTTTCTCCAGAATCAGTTGAACCAACATGGCCTACTTCACAGATAGAAGATGATGCATCAGAAATGCATTCAGACTGAATGAGGTGACTCGAGAGAAACTCAGTAGCACTCACGTCCTTCTTCATTAGTTTCTCAATGATTCAACTACACAGAGCGGAGAGGTTTGCTTCCATGAAATCAAGCTCTCATGGAAATGAGAGCTTCTGCAGGTTGAGCAGTGGAGTTATCATGTATTTGGGACGTGAATATTTGTAAGGCTCTAAACACTGCTCACTACTATGGTGGAATATCAGTTAGTACTCCGCTGTATGTTGCTGGTATGAATGAGTCAGCTTCCCCTGGTCTATTATTTTGAAATGACAGCACTTATATGTATTGTAATATTTTCTGTAATTGCCATTTCTTTTACAATGTAAAACCCCCCATTGCTTTCTTACTCTTTGTCAAAACATCTGTGTTTTAATTGATTCCTTTTCCATGCCATTCACTGCTACTCAGCTTCCTCAGTGTGCACATGCCGTCAAAGGTGAAGTCATACAAATCTGTGTGTGTGTGTGTGTGTACAGCATTGTCACAGTAATTGCTGGGCTCATATCTCTGCTTGTATGACAGGGAGCCGAGTGACAAATCTGTTTCCTCGGTGTTAGAAAAGCTCCAGCACATTTTTCCTCGTCCTGCCTCTGAGGGGCGCTGCTCATTGTCTAAACACCTGGCTTCCGATCGCCTCCAAGTGTCTCAACTACTTAGCAGCACTTTTGTGTGTGTGTGTGTGTGTGTGTGTGCACGCACGTATGCCTGTGAATGTGATTCTTTCAATCAGAGAGAGAGTGGTGATTTAGTGTGTGTGTGCATTACAGTAAGATGGAGATGGATATACCATATGTGGCATTGATAGATTGAGTTATTTGTTTTTCAACTGAATAGGAAATAAAGTTCATTGCTTGACTTGGCAGCCTCAGCGATACTTTTTCAAGAGGGTGGATTCACACAGCATGGGAAAATTCGAACGTTCTGATTGGATTACAAGCTAATTAGGGGTATAGCTGTGGCAAACGTAAAGCCACATTGTTTGTAGCTAAAACACAAGGTGTAGATAAGTTGTTGGAAGCAATTTTATAAAACGTCCACATTTTCTGTATCATACGATTGTATACTAAAACAATACAGAATATGCACATTTGTATTGGCTGGATGATACACCTGACACATAGCAACATTTTAGGACTGTAACACCATTGTACTTGTTAAAAATAACTGAGGATAGCTTATCATCTCCATCCTCCACTCTCCACACATGATATATTGTTTTTTATGATTTTGTGGGAGGCTTTGTGGAGCAAAATCTGAATTGTTGTGTAACCCTGTTTTACAATGAAAATAAAATAACCTGGAAACCTTACTACACTCTAAAAACTCGGAACATTAGTGACTTAAAAAAATGAAGGCAACAAAGTATTGAATAAAGTAATTCAATCTAAACAAAGAAATTATGAAAATGAATGAATATCATGATTTATATTTACTGAATATTTGAGTGAAATTGATTTATATTTACTGAATGTTTGGGTGAAATTGATTTACACTTACTGAATATTTGGGTGAAATTGATTCATATTTACTGAATATTTGGGTGAAATTGATTCATATTTATTGAATATTTGGGTGAAATTGATTCATATTTACTGAATATTTGGGTGAAATTGATTTATATTTACTGAATATTTGGGTGAAATTGATTCATATTTCCTGAATATTTGGGTGAAATTGATTCATATTTACTGAATATTTGGGTGAAATTGATTTATTTTTCCTGAATATTTGGGTGAAATTGATTCATATTTACTGAATATTTGGGTGAAATTGATTTATATTTACTGAATATTTGGGTGTAATTGATTTACATTTATTAATTATCTGGGTTAAATTGAGTTGGATTCACTAAATAAAATAAATTATATCAATTCACATTTTAGCACATTGTTACTTAATTCAACACATTCCCACTGCTATTCTAACTTCAAGTCTATTCAATAATGTTGATTGTCACTTTGTTGCCAGTATTTTTCTATGTCTAATTCACTCAATACTATGCCATCTTGGTGCCAAAGTAAACATAGCTTGGGCAAACAGATCACCATGCATATACAGTACAGCAGGTAAACATTTATTTGTGCAAATTAGTTTAAACATGCTTATCGAACATTTTTTCATGTGCAAAATGTCAAAAAAATAGAGAAAAGGGCTATAAGAAAAATTAAAGCTGCGAGCAGCGATGAACGGGCCCTCGCAATCTGCACGTCGGGGTGCCGGCGGGACTCCAGCCTGCGCGTCCGAGAACGTCTGCGACCGTCGGACGGAGCGTCCGCGAGCGAGACGTTTTTAATCCCGCGTGGACCGCCTGATGCCGGAAATGATGCTTTGCAAATAGTCCGATGCTTCCTGTATCTGCTGCCTAGCGCTACAGAACACGTACATTATGTAGCTCTATATCAAGTGTAAACCACATTGTGTAAAAGTCACGTAAATCGGATGGTGTTTGTCAAAAAACGCAGATTTCC
Organism: Lycodopsis pacificus; assembly: GCA_028022725.1. Lineage (NCBI taxonomy): Eukaryota > Metazoa > Chordata > Actinopteri > Perciformes > Zoarcidae > Lycodopsis > Lycodopsis pacificus. The sequence continues at coordinate 4,509,622 of CM051693.1, forward strand.
TTTCGCCAGCAGGTGGCGCTGTGAGTATTAGGGAAAATGAGCTTGTAGACATCCTCAGGCCATGAGTGTTATCAAGCATGTGAAGTTTGGGACCGTTTGAACAAGTCCAGCTGAGTTACATCAGACATTTCCTTTAGCCAGTAGGCTTTGCGGGTTTACTGTAGCGCCCCCTAGTGGTCGAATGCAAAACAATTCTCAGGGTATGTTACTGGATGCGATGTGCACATATGCTGAATATTTTGGGAATTTAGAACAAATGGTTGAGAAGTTATGTGTGTTGATATTTTGCCACGCACCTAAGAAGTGTATTGGTCCATATCTTGTAAACGCAAAGAGATAGCAAAAAGATTTTGATAACAAAAAACATACCGCGAGGGCTGCGTCGTCGAAATATTGTATAAATTCATACAAAATTGAAAATGGCAGACTTCCGGTAGGGTTTAGAGCATGATCCCAAGAGACTTATTTTTAAGTCTCCATAGGATACATGTGCCTACCAAGATTCATACATGTAGCCAAGACGTAGCGCTGGGGCTGCTCTTTTGAAATATTGTAGGGGCCGCTATAGAGGCAATTTAAAACAGACGATTAAAAAAATCATATAGAATATTTCTTCCAATGACCTATGACACATGTACAAAGTTCCATGACTTTTTGAGCATCCCAACACACTAAACCATCAGCTTCCTTTTTCATGGCGAACGATGCGTTGCCATGGCAACACGTGCAACGAAAACTCACAATATTCATGATGATGCATCATCAATGTCTTAAGGCTATCCGTACCAAATTTTAAACTCATCAGGTCACCTCGCTAGGAGGTATAAAGAAAAGTATAAAATATGACATTTCCTTTAGCCAGTAGGCGGCGCTATGAGTTATTGCATTTTTTTCAATTGAAATATGTTCAAGCTTGATGTCGCATCATGCATCAGAACTTTTGTGCGGATTGGATAATGTACCTTGGAGTTATAACAACTTATAAGAATTCATTTTTTCAAAAACAGTGAGGCAAAATGGCCGCCACGCCACATCAAGGTTCTTCGATGAAAGCGCGAGATTTTCATAACTTTTAATCACAAAGGTCTTAAGAGCATCCTGACCAAAGGAGAAGTTGATGGCATAAATTCTCTAGGAGGAGTTCGTTAATATATGAAGGCTGAAATCTGCAAAAAGTGACAAAAAGCACAACTTCGCGGGTTTGCTGTAGCGCCCCCTAGTGATTTAATGCAAAACAATTCTCAGGGTATGTTACAGCATGCGATGTGCACATATGCTGCAAAATTTGGAATTTTAGGACAAACGGTTGAGAAGTTGTGTATTGATATTTAGCCACGCCCCTACGAAGTTTATTGTTCCATATCTTCTAAACGCTAAGAGATATCAGAAAGTTTTTGATAACTTTTGATGAGGTAGATCCAGTAATGATCCACAGCAAATTTGGTAGTAATGGGACTAAGCATGTAGGAGGAGTTCGCAGAAATATGTTTTACACTAAATTCAATATGGCGGAAAATCGAAGAAGGCGGAGCTTAGGGGTCTGATTGGCTTTTTTGTAGCTCTAGCTCAAGTGGACATGTGTGTCAAATTTCAAGTTAATGGGACATACTGGCCGAGGGGCGTCGCCGGTCCGACTTGTAGGGGGCGCTAGAGAGTCATTTCTGAACACAGAAAGATGCATTATTTTTCAGATGGCTATATTCACCAGGCCTGACAAGTCCCCAAAATTTGGTGAGTTTTCATGCATGGCAAGTCCTCCAACCATGCATACGTTTACCCCAACGGGTACAATATCAATAGGGCCTCGCCGGCCCGACGTCGGTTGCTCGGGCCCTAATAAAACTGAAACAAATACAATTCAATGTCTAATATTACGACGTTTTCAAACTGCAATTTTTTTTTCCTTTCTTCCGGATTGAATATTTTTCATTTCTTAAAATGGGACTCACTTGAACAAGTGCAAATTCCTGAATGGAACACCAACAGCTGCCTGTGCGGCAAACATCATGACACTCCCCTCAAATCAGTATAGTTAACACTTGAACAACCACATGCAGCACTAAAACTCTGTTGAAATCCAGGAAGACAAACCTATACTTCTAACTGGAATCCTTAAAAACATTGAACAACGACAGTTTTAACAGTGACTTAATAATTCACTTTTCAGAAGCTAGTAACTTGTTCTTGAGGCTGTTCACTTTTGGGGACAGCTTTGAGCAGTCCAGCCCCAGTAGGACTTTCTGGAACACTTCAAACGTGTACCTGAGCTCCTTGGGATAGGCAAGATTAAGTGCATATGCCAAACCAACAAGCATGCAGCAAGCCCTTGCAAAGTTATCCAAAGCAGACAGAACCGCCATGCCCTCTACCACGATACCGACGTCGTCGGGACCCTCTGACGCATTAGTCTTGATGGTGTATGGGATGGCAGTGTAAGATCTGCAAGTCTTTGTCTGCCACAAAGGGGAGTCTACTAAAGCATTACAGACTACTACACGCAACACTTGGTAGTGGACAATCTCAGCCATGTCTATATGACAGTTGCCCCTGTACATTTAAAACGCAGAGTGCCCTTCGCACACATTTGTCCAGATACCATCCAGCTGAAGAAAGTCTACAGCCAGGAATCATCTCTGTTTTTAAGTGTTTAGTTTGCGATGCTTGTTGTTCTACAGAGAAATACTACTGTCAGCATATTGGAAATCATCCAATAAAATCCTGTTCTTTTAGGGATTTTAAGCAAGGTGTGTATGGGACTCACCCAAGTCAGGCTGTTGACCAATCTGATTTATCAGAGGCCAGTGATGGTGAAGGCACTAGTGTAGCTTGTGATCAGGAAAGTGCCTCTGACTTAGTTCTTCAAAGAATTGGCTTACTTCTGCTCAAGCTAGAAAGCATCTATAATGCCTCAGTGAAGTGCATTGATGTCTTGGTTGAAGACCTTCACTTCATCTCATCTTCAGCATCTGTTGCTGTTGTTAGAAACATACTTGATTCAACATTGAAGTTTAATGAATGCATTGTTGACCAGGCCATCATATCTGACTTGGGAGAACAGTTGTGCAACCTCCATCCCTTTACAGCACTTGAAGCAGGTGGTCCACTTGGTTCGGCTTTTAAGAGAAGAAGGTATTTTAAGGTGCATTTCGAGTGTGTTGATCCTGTTTCTCAAAAGAACAAGACCTTTCAATATGTGCCTATTCTCGAGACTTTGCAGAAAATCTTGAAGAATAAAGACAGCAGAGGGGATCTTATCTAGACATTCAAACAGTACTGGATATATTAAGTCAATTTTTGATGGCAAATTCTTCAAGCAAAATTACTTCTATGCCGGAGAAGAAACAAGGCTCTCTATAATCCTTTATGTTGATGACTTTGAGGTGTGTAACCCACTAGGAACCTCCAGAAAAAAACACAAAAAACAGCTGTTTATTGGGTTTTGGCAAATGTGCCGTCCAAGTTGCAATCTGCATTAACGTCCATACACCTAGCTTTACTTTGCAAAGCTGTTGATGTCAGATTTGACAGTTTTGTATGTCTTAGCTAGTGGTGTCACGGATCACCCCTCACGGTTCGGATCACTCGTGAACCGCGGATCAATCGAGTATTTTTTTTTCTTTTCTTTTTTACATCATAGTGTGTAATAAAGTTCTACTGCTGCTGTTCCTTTTCAAGTAACAAGTCCCCGAATATCAATACAGAGTGTCAGTGAACAGATATAAAGCAGTGGTGTGTTCACGTGAACGGAGCAGCTTAGAAGCATTTAACGGTGAAGTCATGGCGAGCGGAGGAACGTCAGAAGCCGCGACGTCATTTAAGTCGCAAGTTTGGGAACATTTTGTCTTCTCTGTAACGTATAATGATGGATGAGGGTGGTGGACGAAACCGTTACGGTATGTAGGCGTTATTTAAAGAGAGACACGACAACGGCAAAGCATCGGCATGTCCACACATGAAGAGCCACCATCCCGTCTCTCAGCGACGGGGACACTCCGGTGTAGAAAACAAAGGATTTCTAAATCTGGTTAAAATGCTTGAGCCACGCTACGAAATCCACTCACGCACCCACTTCAGTGTGAAGCTGTTCCAGACCTCTATGAGAAGAAAAAGACTGCAGAGACTGCTTTCACCACGGCGGAGTGATTGTTAGTCCTGCACTGTAGACACGCCCCCTCTGTGAGAGTCACACACACACACACACACACACACACACACACACACACACACACACACACACACACACCTGGTTCAGGTGCTGACAGAAGTATTAGAGTGAAGCTAGACAGGCCCAATAATATTCCAGTCACCACAGAAAGGTATACCCTCTCCCCAGACAATGGAGATATTCTCATATTTTTGAAAATAATGTCACAGTAATGGTAAACATTATTGTGTATTTGAATGGCATAACCTGACAGGAAGTAAACATAGACCCAAGTTGTTGCTGAGCAGTTCAGTTCAGTGTAAACAGTGGAAGCTAGCTCGTTCTCTGTGTCACCACCTCTGCACGTGACCGACCTGGTGTGCACAATTATTATGCAACTAAATGAAAAATGTTCCCATCTCACTTGTTTATTGCTTGGAGGCATCTGTGTATTTAGGCTCCCTGTCGACAGAAATGCTGATGATGCCTTAGTGCTGAAATGTGACATTTTTTACCATTCAACCTCATAGTTATTATTTTGTATTAAGTATAAAGGTGACTTACAAAATTATTTTCCAAAGTGCTGGTTTCTTCTAGGTCATTGGAGCTCAGTTTAACAGCAGAAGGCAGTACATGTTTCTCCGTGTAGGCATCATGTTGAAGCACTGCATCAATCTAACTTTGCCTTTGTTTCTGTTTTTGGGTGCAGAAAGGATCATTCCAGTCCACAATGAATACCTGATGGTCAATAAAGGAGTCCTCAAGTAGAACTGGTGAAAATACACGCTTCAAGTTCCAGCTTCCTGAACTTCATATCCATGTGAGACTCCACCATGTTGAGTGCACTCTTCAGACAAGTGTGGACTCAGTGACTCATTACTCCTGATCAACTCAGGGCAAGTGGCTCATCTTTATTCATGGATTATCCTTCATATATATGGACAAATGCTGTTTCTTCAAGATTTCAACACTGCATTGTGAGGATATTATATCAGTTCAACCTGTTTTCACAGAGAATGTTAGTTTCTTAAGGTTTATCAATGATGGTCTGTACCTTGATTTACAATATGCTTTATTTGATATTTCCTTTGTAATTTACAATAATCAGAAATTGACTGAAATCTATGCAAACCAATTGTATTACTTTCTACCGTATTTTTGTACCGTGATGTCTTACTCACTGTCTTCAGTGTATTGCTCAGGTACACTTCGACATGTGACACGTCCCAGTCGGGGATCGAACCGTTGACCTTCCGGCTCCCAGACGACCCTCTTAATCCAGTGAGCCACGGTCTTTATCTGAATCAACATCTTTGCCGTCAAATCACAGAAATCTTACAAGGCTAGACACCAGCTGTGAAGATAATGACAAAGTCTGGCTATCCGTATATGGTCGAGTGGTAAATATTTCCATAGCTGGGTCTCTGTAGAGGCTTTAACAGAGCTTTCTAGATGCAGCCCGGGGGCTGACTGCAGGCAAGGCTTTCTAATCAACACAGGGAGAAATGCTGAGAGCTGCTCTACAGACACAGCAATAATGATAAACGCTCTATAATTATAAGCACAGCCCTGATGGACACAAATGCAAACACACACGTACACAAGGCTTCTAATTAACAGAAGTTCATTTAATGCCTCAAGGACATGGTGAAAAGAGAATGTAATTAATGTAGGCCCTAACAACTGCTACAGAATTGCTGTTGTTTAACCACAAGATTAAGGCAGACAGAACAACTGTCCATTAAACTTACACATACACCTTGACCTGGGACATCCATGCAAGGCTGACTCTTCAGAGTGAGGGTTAGGCACATCAGACATCATTCAGAGTGAGACAGTGACTTCCCAACAAATGATCAATTGCGGAGAGTCTACTCATATTTTTTAAATCCACAAAACAAAGTCAACCAAAAACAGAGCTGTAAGAGAGTGAACTTAAGACCTACATTCCATCGGTGGACACAGATACAGCTGAAATGAATGATAACGATGGTCTGTATTAATATGTATGTTAGTGTGAATAAGTGACTCTTAACAGGTTTGCTTTAAAGTGACACTGTCGATTTTCAGACCAGTAATAAAACCAGGCGCCGGTGTAAACAGGAAGTAGGTGTGTTGCTTAGTTAAAGAAAATACGACAGATTATCATACTTTATCTAATAATGAAAGGCAGTGCTTGATACTTAAGATCTTCGTCTAAAATCTTCCTCTCTAAACTCAAACAGACACATTTCATGGAGTTTTATTTGTTAAACTTAGTTACAAGGCTGCAGCTCTTGATCCATCTCTCTCTCACACACGCATCAAATTTACTTCAAAATGAACACTTACAAATCAAACTTAACTAGATTATGGGTCAATAAATTTGGTCAACACAAGTCGCTCACTCGTTTCCTCTCGGTTTCGTTTGTTCTCACTCGTAGCTCTGCTGGTGGCTAAAGTCTCTGTGGTACTGGAGAGCAATTAATGCTTTTGTTCCTTTACAGTTTCTGTGTGGACTTCACAATAGTTGTGCAGAACAAAATAAGCATTAATAGGGACAGGAAGGTCATCCGTTTTGTGTCCGTCGTCCTCCTCAAAGCCTTAAACCGTGAACCTTTAAATGTCTGCTTCGTAAAGCTGATAACGCCGCTGGACAAGGCGCTCGCTAATCGCTCCAATAACAGCTGCTTCCTGCACTAGATTGATGCACTGATCGTTTGTACTAGTGGTGTCACGGATCACGGATCGATCCGTGATCCGTTCGGATCAGCCCTCACGGTTTGGATCACTCGTGAACCGCGGATCAATCGAGTATTTTTTATTTTTGTTTACAGTGTAATCATCATAGTGTGTAAAGTTCTACTGTTGCTGTTCCTTTTCAAGTAACAAGTCCCCGAATATCAGTGCAGAGTGTCAGTGAACAGATATAAAGCAGGAGTGTGTTCACGTGAACGGAGCAGCTTAGAAGCATTTAACGGTGAAGTCATGACGAGCGGAGGAACATGAGAAGCCGCGGCGTCATTTAAGTCGCAAGTTTGGGAACATTTTGTTTTAACCTGTAACTTATAATGACGGATGAGCAGTGGCGGCTGGTCAAGAGAGGGCAATGGGGCATTGCCCCACCATGAGCCACACGGGAAAAAAAATTATAATAATCATAAATTATACAAATTGTCAATATTTGTGTTTTTTAACTATGGAATGTACCCAGTAATGTGTGTACAATATGATATCTGCGCAAAATATATGCTTTTCCTGCTCGTCCTCTCCCCCTGTGTGCTCGTCTGCTCGTGCTCTCTGTCTGTGTGCACGACACGTCTGAGAGCGCGCAGCGAGGGGGGCTTGATCGTTTTTGCCCAAAAGAGACGGGTCTATGAAGCCGTTTAGCCAATTGCTGATTCAAGATATAAATGAGTGACATACAATTTAGCCAATCAGCGCCCTCAAATAGATTCAGCTGTGGGCAAGAACGATCAAGCCCCGGAGCTGTGCGTTCTCGTCAGGAGAAGTCTCGTCAGGCGCCCGCGCCAGCGCGACCACTCCTCCTCCAAGACCCATTTGAGAGGAGAACTTTGGCGGCGATTCTGCAGCCAAAGAGCTGATATCAGATCAGCCTGACCTCACAATCAGACAGCAGACTACATGCGAAGCTTCACTACTTCGTACAAGTCAGTCAATCAACTTCCTTTCTTCCTAAAAGTACGCTGATTACTTCGACATACCATACGTATCCACAGGCAGGGGCGGACTGGCCATCGGGGATACCGGGGGAATCCCCGGTAGGCCGACGGGACTATATTATATGCTTCACAGAACACGTTCAATTTACTCTAATACCGAAAGTCAATAATCAGTGAAAACTGTATCAACAGTATAAACTGACATTATACTACTCCTCGCGATCCGAGGACGCCACAGCACGGCTGGACACTACGGTGCTTTTAAAAACGTTTCTCCATAACCGCGGCCTGCGCCGTGCGGTCGTGCCGGGCGTCTGTCGGGGCGGGGCCGGCGGAGGTGCGAATGGCCGCCGTAGACCGGCGAAATACATGCCGTGTATTGAGTGGGCAGCGCGCCGTGTATTGAGTGGGCCGGTCTGACAGTAACTCCCGGGCCACTTTTTCCCCCTAAATGAACAGTGAAAACTCATCATAGCTTAATTTAACATCAGTGTTCATAATTACACTTCATGTTTACTTCTCCTGATCTTTACCTCCTATAACAAGGTCCATAGGGGCATCTCAATAAATAAACATGTTATATTATATTGTATTATATTATATAAGTGCTATTTACTGCTTTTTTTCATGTTGGAATAAATGTTAAATATTTAACTGCCAAGTAATAATGCGTGTTTGATGGTAAATTTTTTTTGCATGAAATCATACTGGGATGTTTGCTGAAATTGATAGGATGGCCCTCCCTAGAAAATGTTCCACCAGCCGCCACTGCGGATGAGGGTGGTGGACGAAACCGTTACGGTATGTAGGCGTTATTTAAAGAGAGACACGACAACGGCAAAACATCGGCATGTCAGCGACGGGGACACTCCGGTGTAGAAAACAAAGGATTTCTAAATCTGGTTAAAATGCTTGAGCCACGCTACGAAGTCCACTCACGCACCCACTTCAGTGTGAAGCTGTTCCAGACCGCTATGAGAAGGAAAAGACTGTGGAGACCGCTTTCACAACGGCTGAGTGATTCTTAGTCCGGCGCTGTAGACACGCCCCCTCTGTGAGAGTCACACACACAGACCTGGTTCAGGTGCTGACAGAAGCATCAGAGTGAAGCTAGACAGGCCCAATAATATTCCAGTCACCACAGAAAGGTCGACCCTCTCCCCAGACAATGGAGATATTCTCATCTTTTTGAAAATAATGTCACAGTAATGTAACATTATTGTGTATTTGAATGGCATCACCTGACAGGAAGTAAACACAGACCCAAGTTGTTGCCGAGCAGTTCAGTTCAGTGTAAACAGTGGAAGCTCACTGGCTGTTTCTTTCTTTCAGTATTGATGAAAGGACGAGGATATCAGAATTGAGTATTCTTGAATGTTTTATTTATTTATTTCATTTTGTTTCAAATTGGACATCTTCAATATTTTTGTTTTCATGTAAGACTATAGCCCAAAGTTCTTTGCTTTAAGTGTTCTTGAAGTTCTTTAATTAATAAATGGAAAGCAAAGTTATATTTGTCTCCTCCCCTTTTCTTTGTTGATCCGAAAAATGATCCGAACCGTGACTCCTGAACCGTGATCCGAACCGAACCGTGAGGTTTGTGATCCGTGACACCCCTAGTTTGTACTGAGCTACACAGTTTCAAGGCTCTTTAAGTTAGCTTTGGATTCAAGTACTTTTATCAGATTGGCTGATGCACTACATAGCTTAGTGACCAAGATGTATGAAACGTTTTGAAATGAGATTTGGGGTTTACAGTATAACTTTGAATGTACAGGAAAATCTTTGTTAAGCCTAACACAAATTGAACATTCCAAATTAATTGAATACTACTCTGTCCTTTCAAGAGTAGTCGAGAAATAAAGATCCCTGATTATAATTTTGATCCTGGTGTCATACGAGAATTCCCATGCCTACACATATATAATTCAAATGCAACATTGGTCCAACATTGTTGCATTGGGCCAACATTCTGATTGTGGGCTCTTTGATACATTGTCACTGGATGCTCTGTAGTCTTAAGGGTAACACACCTGCACAACCCATACTCCTACAGACTTGTATTTTAAAATGACAGTTTAATTGTTCTGTAGGTCACAAAGTTTTAAGTGTAAAAGGAAGTGATTTTATTGATAACACTGCAGCCATTTATTTGTAATGTCTGATATATTTGTTTGTAGGATTTCAGAATCAGAATCAGAACCGTTTATTGGCAAGCAAGTTTTCACCTGCAAGGAATTTGTCGTGGCGGAAGGTGCATAACATTCAACAATAAACAATAACATTTAACTATCAAAATAACATAAACTATCAAATAACACTTAACTATCAAATAACATTTGTCAAAAACAGTCAGCACAGTGCAGGAAATAGAAACATATTTGAAATGTACAATAAGTTATGGAATATAGGATATGGAATAAAGTGCACACAAAAACAGATAACAGGACTGTAAACCAAGTGAAGTGTATGAATGTTAAAAGTGACGAGTGTGTTTGAGTTTGAGTTTAAGTAGAGAGACAGGGATGTGCAGGGGAGAGACCAGAAGGAAAGAGACCAGAAGGAAATGTCCTGGGGATGCCAGAGTCAGTGGGGGACCCGGGCTGCCGACGGGAAGAAACTGTTTGTGTGGCGTGAGGTCTTGGTTCTGATGGACCGCAGCCTCCTGCCAGATGGAAGGGGCACAAATAGATCATGTCCAGGGTGAGAGGGGTCGGCAACAATCTTTCGTGCTCGCTTCAGGGTCCTTGAAGCGAACAGGTCCTGGAGGGACAGCAGATTGCAGCCAATCACCCTCTCAGCAGAGCGAATGATGCGCTGCAGTCTGCCCTTGTCCTTGGCTGTGGCTGCAGCGTACCAGACCGTGATGGAGGAGCAGAGGATGGACTCAATGATGGCTGTGTAGAAATGCACCAACATTGTCTTTGGCAGGTTGAATTTCTTCAGCTGCCTCAGGAAGTACATCCTCTGCTGAGCCTTCTTGGTGATGGAGCTGATGTTCAGCTCCCACTTGAGGTCCTGGGATATGATGGAGCCCAGGAAGCAGAAGGACTCCACCATGTCGACGGGGGAGTCACACACAGTGAGAGGGGCATGTGGGGCTGCGTTCTTCCTAAAATCCATAACCATCTCCACTGTCTTTAGAGCGTTGAGCTCTAGGTTGTTCAACCTGCACCAGGTCACCAGATGGTCAGTCTCCCACCTGTAGGTGGACTCAACGCCACCAGAGATGAGTCCAATGAGGGTGGTGTCATCCGCGAACTTCAGGAGCTTGACGGACTGGTGACTGGAGGTGCAGCTGTTGGTGTACAGGAAGAAGAGCAGAGGGGAAAGAACGCAGCCTTGGGGGAACCGGTGCTGATGGTCCTGGAGGATGAGACGTGTTTTCCCAGCTTGACGTGCTGCTTCCTATCAGACAGGTAGTCTGTGATCCACTTGCAGGTGGAGTCGGGCACGTGCAGCTGGGAGAGCTTGTCATGCAGCAGAGACGGGATGATGGTGTTGAAAGCAGAGCTGAAGTCCACAAACAGGATCCTGGCGTAGGTTCCTGGGGAGTCCAGATGCTGGAGAGTGAAGTGAAGGGCCAAGTTGACTGCGTCATCCACAGATCTGTTGGCTCTGTAAGCGAACTGCAGGGGGTCCAGAAGTGAGTCGGTGAGGGTTTTTAGATGGGACAGGACAAGGCGTTCAAAGGACTTCATGACCCTGTCTTGGGACGTAGAAACAAAGCATAGAGGTCTGGTTTGCTGTTACCTTTTATCACACATGGTGTCTCAAGACAATCTTCTCTACTTACTTTCGTTAAACACAAATTTTTTGTTTCATTTTCAATGAATAAATGAGGAACTCCATGGACTGAACAGAGAAAAGGGCACCCCCTACAGAAAGACAAAGGTCCCCCACAAAAAAGAAAACCAAAGAGAAACACTACAATCTGGTATGTGTGCATTTGTGTGTATGTGTGTGTGTGTGAGACCCTGTGTGTGGGCCTGCTTCTTATTCAAAGTGACATTTTAAGCCGTTTAGCTGTCACTCAGCAGCGCAGCAGCACAGTGTTGATGACCCCCCCCCCCCCCCATGGGGGTTTTGGTACGACCCACTGGAGCTTTGCCTGTTAATAAGGGTCCTGCCATGTGTCCAGTGGGTAGGGGGGGTTGGGGTGACAAGATAAGTGGCTATCCTAGTGGGAGTGACACAGCTGAATAAGTCCTGAGTCTCTGATGTGATGTCTAATAAGATTTTAAAGGAGTGAAAAAAGAAACAGTCAGGAGGCAGAAAGGCAGTTAAGTGCAAGTCATTTGAAGTGCTTTTTGAAGTTTTCTGCAGTGACAGAGAATCAATCACGCTTCTGACCTTCCTCAGCCTCAGAGTAAAGCTAACAAGTTTAGTCTGTTGTCTGGGGAGCTGACAATGACAAGTGAAAACAAACCAACACTACTGTTGTCTGCTGTGCAGAGACCTGTTAGAGCTTAGACCATTCAGGGTCTCAGTTCAAGGTCCACTTGTCACGAATTATAGTTAATATTACATTGTTTTCATCCTACCTGCCTGTTAATTTAACTCTCATATCATTTCATGTCCTACCATTCACACCCTATCTTCACTCACACAACTGTTCTTCCACGCCCATCTCACCTACATCCCATTCCTTCGTTAGTCCCTCACTATTTAGGTCCCCTCACTTGCACATTTTCCCTGGCAGATTGTCTTGTGTGTCATTGCCAAGCTCTCCAGCGTTATCAACGCATTGTTCCTGATCTGCCTGTTCTGACCCTGCCTGCCTATTGTTTCAACCTTGGATTTTGCCTGCCCCTTTCTGGATTTCCCGGCAACCTGTCGGCAACCTGTCGGCAACCTGCGGCTCGCGAGCCTCTCTGTTGCGGCTCCCTGAGGTCCCCAACTGGCGCACCGGATCCGGATCCGGACTAAAAACCGATAGATAATTTGGAATTATACATATTGGGCACCGAGATTAAATTTTAACCGGCGCCTCTTATTCAGCCGTTACGGCACTTGTTCGGCGGTGCAGGAAACACACCGACCAATGCATTGCAAATCACATCGCATGATGCAGCTCAGCCAATCAAATATGGGTATTCTGACAAGTTTCTTGACTCAAGCGAGGTTTACACACACCGTGACACACGGGGCTGAGACGAGGAAATAGAAAGAAGAGCAGGAAAATTGCGCTAATCGAAGTTATGAATGAATGAATGAATGTATGTATTTTATTTATATAGCGCTTTTCACAGACATAATATCACAAAGTGCTTAACAGAGCAGACATTTAAAAGCATAAAAAACACAATGTGACCCTAGGGTCAATAAATTATATACACTGAAATAAAATAAAAAATAAAATAAAAATGTAAAACATATTTTAAGAGCAGGTCTAGGACATGGGTTTACTTTTTACACAAACGCCAGCCTAAAAAGGTGGGTTTTGAGCTGGTTCTTAAAAGTATTCACAGTATCTGCGAGGCGTAGAGTTGCAGGCAGAGCATTCCAGAGCCTCGGGGCCACTGCCTCAAAGGCTCGGTCACCACCGATAAGGCTTATCTCACATGACTCTCTCCAAAAAGAGAAACGTGGTCAGATAGAATATAATTTATAAGCAAGAATGAACAGAATCTTATATGTTAATTATTCCCACAGGCAGTTAAATCCTCTACCCCTGTCAAGCGCTTTTACCTGCAGGTGGCTAATCATGATTTTCAGACCCCCGCCCTCAGTAAACTATCAATGGATAAATCCAAAAAACGAAAAGTTTCACAGATGCGCAGCAAACTCTCCTCTTCATAAGCGTTTGATATTGTTATAACAGGTAAAATTGCAAAAAAATGTCAAGAATTGTCTTTTCTTGTTCTATATTTTCATAAATACGACAAACTATAGTTTTTGTACATATAATATTGTAAATATATGTAATATTAATGTAATACTTTATAAGCTGTGATATCAAATAGCTTTTGCGGATCCAGACAAATTTTATTTGGTGGAAAATAGAGCAAAATGGCTCTTTGGATAGAAAAGGTTGCCGACCCCTGCCCTAGTCCTTCAAACCCTCTACTGGCTCCCCATACAGCAAACAATTCAGTTCAAGATTCTTCTCATCACATACAAAGCCCTTCATAACCTCGCCCCTTCATACCTTTCGGACCTCCTGTAACGACACGCTCCCAACCGCAACCTCAGATCCGCCGATGCCAACCTCCTTACCCTCCCCTACTCTTTCCAAGCATCGGACCTGGGGGCATAGGGCCTCCTTCATTGCTGCCCCCTCCCTCTGAAACACCCTCCCCCAACACCTCAGACATTCTCCATCACTCGCCACATTCAAAACTGGACTTAAAACTCACCTATTTAAATCTGCTTTTAACCTGCGAAGTTAGTTGTGTACGTTTTTGTGCTGTTCCTCAGTGTTATGTCATAATTGTGTTTGTATTGTAATTGCTTTTATTATTTCTGTTTTTACCATGTAAAGTGTCGAATCGGACGAAAAGGGCCATTTGATGGCCACCTCCGAGGACTTCAGGATGGACATTTTAAACTGCCATATCTCTTCAACCCTTCAATATCTCGCCCTCAAACGTAGATATCTTGGATCAGTGTTAAATTGTACCGGGACAATGTTTCTGGGACAAAAGTTGCCATTCGGGCAGTATGGTGTTGGGTGACATGAAATGCCATTCGGGTCAATATGTGCCATTGGCATCTTCACCATATATGGTGCAATTTGATCTAAATCTGCTACAGCCACCAAACTTGATACACAGGGTCTGTGGCATCATAGGAACACACACAGCAAGTTTGGTGGGGCTAGCCCCTCAAATTGTGAAATGTTGGTAACTCAGGCAAATGTCATTGAATTTGCTCAAAAATCAAAGTCATCCGATTTGCTTGAAACTTTGCACACCTGTTTGGCTGTTCCCAGGTATGCCCCCTCATGAGTTTCAGCCTCCTAGCCCAGAGTCTACTCTAGATATTGTTTGGGAGGAATGGGAACAATGAGATCCCAGTCAAGTGTAGGTGAAATGTCCCTTTCTGAGTCATAAGGATAAGCTCCCAAATGGCACTAATTGTGGGACATGCGGCCTACATGAGAGCCCCATCAAATGTAGTCGGAACGGCCCTTTTACAAAGACAAATACCCTTATAACTGGAAAAGTGTCATTCCAACTACATTTGATGGGGCTCTCGTTTATGCCAAAAATCCCAACCCGAATGGCACTAATCGTCCCGGGGTTCCCCAAAGCCTGTAGGGACACTTTATGCCATTCGGGTTGGGATTTGTGGGACTTGTGGCCTACATGAGAGCCCCATCATATGTAGTCGGAACGGCCCTTTTTCTTCACCATATATGGTGTAATTTGATCTAAATGTGCTACAGCCACCAAACTTGGTACACACAGTCTGTGGCTTCATATGAACACACACACCAAGTTTGGTGGGGCTAGCCCCTCAAATTGTGAAATGTTGGTATCTCAGGCAAAGTGAGGCAATGTCATTGAATTTGCCCAAAAATCAAAGTCATCCGATTTGCTTGAAACTTTGCACACCTGTTTGGCTGTTCCCAGGTATGTTCCCTCATAAGTTTCAACCTCCTAGCCCAGAGCCTACTCTAGATATTGTTTAAGCTAACTTCCGGTAGCAGCATGCTAACGACTTGAATCCAATTGGACCTTGAAGAGGGTCCTCTTGTGTCCATCGGCACAGTTGTAGTTAAAGATCAGGCTACATTAATATTATTTTTATTATACTATTTGTATAATTCAATTCCAATGCTGGCTGTGTAGAATTGTTTACTACTCATGTCAACATTACCAATATGTGTTAAAATAAGTGTTAAAATTAAGAGACTAAATAAAACCTTTTACCCCTTGCACCTTGCTTTGCACAGAGATTATCATGGTGAATGGACTGTACTTGTATTTCTCTTTTCTAGCCTTCTGACCGCTCAAAGCACTTTACACTACATGTTCACCGATTCACACCCATTCACACACTGATGACAGGGGCTATCATGCAAGGTGCATTATTAAAAGTGGAGTTGGAAACACCATAAATGCATTTGCGCACTACACTGCCAATTATGTTGATTAACAAGTAAGAACTGATTTTGTGACTGGCAGATGAAAATGCTTAGTCTTCACTGCCCAAATAGACTCAATTTAAATGGATTGTGTCTTCTCTCTTTTTTTGTCGTAGTTTCAGACACGGTCATGGCCTTTCTGTCACTGTTTGGATAGCTGGAGTACCGTCCTGTTTTCAAAGCATGATCAATGTGATGAAACTATTTTTTTGTGTTCCTGTCAAAAACCTGGAATATTTATCACAAGAGAAAAGAGAGAGACAGGGAGGGCGGGGCAAGAGAGGCCAGTTGACTGAGCTTTCCTCTGTGTGTGGGTGTGTGCTAAAGTCTGTTT
Organism: Lycodopsis pacificus; assembly: GCA_028022725.1. NCBI lineage: Eukaryota > Metazoa > Chordata > Actinopteri > Perciformes > Zoarcidae > Lycodopsis > Lycodopsis pacificus. The sequence continues at coordinate 4,525,854 of CM051693.1, forward strand.
GTGGGCGCTTGGTAATGTGCGGGAACTAAATATTCTTGTGGTTATTCTCCTGTAGGGAGAAGGCAAGTTTATGAAGTGTGTAAGCTGCTCAGTCTATGTGAGTGGGTGCATACGTGTGTGTGTGTGTGTGGGGGGGGGGGGGGGTTGTGATTGACAGGCCGTGACGAGGTGCCTCTCATTCCCTTCTGCACACTGAGCTTCCGATCCGACAGCACTCGGGATCAATCAAAAACTTCCGGGATGGGAATGTTGAGGAAGCAGGAAAACATGACTCGCTTCCCTGGTTTTACACCAACCCAGACAGACAGACAGATCGATCCGCAGCCCCATCTCCACTGCTGCTTTAAAAAGACAACTGTTCACTGCTGAATCTCAAACTGTCTCCAAATGACTAGTAGCTTTGCTAGAACTAAAGTTTACTGGATTGATAACAGTTTGAACCATTTTGAAACTGTCGTACTGCAGAAATCCAATACTTACACAGGAGGGTCAAGTCATTGCTTTGATTGATTGTTTTTTATTTTCACAACCAGATAGGGAATCACCTTTCCTTTGGTATTTTCCATTGCAGTACACAAGTGAAAATGTAAATAATGAAAGAGGCAATATTTTTCCTGACTCCAAGCGTTAACTTTAAAAACATGTTACAACCAGTGGCGGCTGGTCAAGAGAGGGCCATGGGGCATGGCCCCACCATGAGCCACACAAAAAAAAAAAAAAAAAAAAAATTATAATAATCATAAATTATACAAATTGTCAATATTTGTGTTTTTTAACTATGGAATGTACCCAGTAATGTGTGTACAATATGATATCTGCGCAAAATATATGCTTTTCCTGCTCGTCCTCTCCCCCTGTGTGCTCGTCTGCTCGTGCTCTCTGCCTGTGTGCACGACACGTCTGAGAACGCGCAGCGAGGGGGGCTTGATCGTTTTGGCCCAAAAGAGGCGGGTCTATGAAGCAGTTTAGCCAATTGCTGATTCAAGATATAAATGAGTGACATACAATTGAGCCAATCAGCGCCCTCAAATAGATTCAGCTGTGGGCCAGAACGATCAGGCCCCCCTAGCTGCGCGTTCTCGTCAGGAGAAGTCTCTACAGGCGAGCACTCCTCCTCCAAGACCCGTTTGACGGTTTTGGCGGAGATTCTGCAGCCAAAGAGCTGATATCAGATCAGCCTGACCTCACAATCAGACAGCAGACTACATGCGAAGCTTCACTACTTCGTACAAGTCAGTCAATCAACTTCCTTTCTTCCGAAAAGTACGCTGATTACTTAGACATACCATACGTATCCACAGGCAGGGGCGGACTGGCCATCGGGGATACCGGGGGAATCCCCGGTAGGCCGACGGGGTTTGGGCCGTCTCTGACAAAGTGACAAAGTGTCCTAGTGGGCATAGGGGATGTGACTTTGACATGGGAGTCTGCAGTTTTTTTCCTTTTTCCTATTGCCAGTCAGTGTGGGTTTCTTTTAACAATGACCGCAGTTGTTCCCTAACCAATTGAAGTAGTTATTATTGTAACCCTGACAGCTGAGTTCATAGCGTTGTCACATCATCATACAGATTTTCAGCCCCATGTCCCCAGACCTCTAGCGGCCCCCATGGCAGTTGAATGGCCACGAATTCATTTAGAAAAATGCAGCAGGTAATCAATTAATGTAAACTAATATAAACTCATGGAAGCTCTTAAAATTAGATTTTCTGACAGGCCGTCAAAATTAGGCAACAATGTTTTATGAGTTTTATTTAACTGCTACAAGGTCCGATGAAAGGAAAACTTTGAATAGCTACTACGATCCACATACAGTGAAGTTCGGTTTTATATTACCGCTGGGGCTAGCTAGTCGCCTATGTGGCTCATTTGATTGGATTATTTTTTTAAACACTCCTGAGTGCAGGATGAGTTATCAAACATCTGAAACCTTAAGAGAATATAAAGACATTTAAGTTTAACTTTTAAGGTGACGTGGAACATGCACAATGTACAAAGAGTAGAAAGACCAAGGGTCCCCGGCTCATGTATGCCCCTTGGCCCTCAAGCGGGTTAATCTAACCAAGTCTTGATTTACTTAGAGGTAGATGCATCAATTTAGAAACCCCATACATTATTTCGAAAGTAATAGTCTTTAAGATTTCAAATCAGAATTGCCCATTTTATGTTTTACAGCTGAAAGCCCAATGAAAGTCTCAGTAAAACGGAAGTTAGAGCGTCTTTAGCTTCTGTAGTGTGACGTATTTATGTTTATCCCGGAGTTACGAGAGATTAGATCGCTACAAAGTGGGCAGGCTTAGAAATATTGCAGTATGAAGCTACTTTTTTCCATATATTGTTAAATAGGTGCAGAGTGTGATGGGTGATTTGATCTAAAAAGGTTAAAAAATCCAAAAAATAAGAGAAGTATGAAATGACACATCTTGGTTCCAGAAGTTACAATAAATGCAATTTCTTGTTCCCACTTTGAGCAGCTGGAAGCAACATCTGAGGGCTTTTGAACCTTTCAGGAGGTGTTTTTTCAGTGTAGTTTTACCTGACCATCCATTTCAGGAAAGCCTCCCATCACCGTAAATCATCCCTCAGCAAAACACTTAGTAACCTCTTCAAGAGTGAAGCGTTTTGGATGACCCTGTTGTCAGGGCTCTGGGCTCTCTGCTTGGTGTAATATAGAGGAAAAGCCAATTTGGAGCAGATGCTGTTAAGACCTTTATAGGAAAGTATTTGGCAGTTACTTGAGTGCTTCTGTGTGACTGCCAATGTAGCTGACATTATGTGAATTTAGCTGCTTCAATAAATCCCTCTTATGCAGCACTTACTCCCCGTAGCTTAAAACAAACTCCCTAAAAATGATTTGCAGCTGCTAATTAACCCAGTAGGTCAGATGAAAAAGTGTTAGCCACAAAATTGAATGCTGAGATGCCACCCGCTGCTTAACAGCAAATACCGTACCAGAAGGCTGGGCCCCCCCACAGCGTATTAACTTCCATAAATCTACCGCAGAAGAGGTTAATAATGAGGGTTAGATGTAATGATCTATGTCAGAGCAGTCAGTCTTGCCAGGCTGACGTGGATGGTAAGTTCTCCAAAATGTCTTTGTGTCAGTGATAGCATAACATTCTTCAGGATCTGGTATTTGGCATACAATCACAACATAGTCAGCAATGGAATACCAACTGCAGGTAACCATAACAGATTGTCTGTCTGGCAATGACTTTGTGGGAATTGGATTAATTTAAAATGTGTTTCGTAACATTCATCTTAAAAGCATAGCAAAAAACTGATGTCTCCTGCATTATCTTGTTGCGTCTTATAGAGGTCGAAATCTAGGTACAGTGCCTTTAATGTTTCAGGTTGATATTAAGCTTTCCTTTAACAACTCACAAACTAGCCTTGGCCTATAGTATTCCAGCTGATCAATACAGGTTAGTTTCTGGGACTCTGGGAAACATTAGTTGAGGGAACAGTATTGGGGGCTCAATGGGGGCCTAAAGCCTCCCAGCTAATTATTCCTGTCCTGCCATTTGTTGCTTCCAAAATATATTTCATCATTATGGATCTCCATTCTCCACAAGAGGCTTGTAAACTTCAATGGTAGAGTAATTGTAAATTAATAGCTAACTTCATGCAACATGCAAGACTCAAAATATACTTCTTATTTCCGATGTTATTCTGTAAATGTAAATAATATAAGATCACCAGCGGAGGTCCATGCACAAGCAGCATTCTGCTCCATTGACATTTTTCAGAAAGACCACAAGGTGGCAGCATTAAGCTGTTTTTAACAGAAGGATGTTCGTGCTGCATTTGCAGGCAACGGTGCAGCTCAAGGCCACTGGTGGTCTGAGGCGGTATTCACTTTGATTCATCATCACTGTCTTGTTCAGACCAACAGGTGGCAGTAGTTAGCCACATTGGCAGAGAGACAAACATCAACGGTCACTGACTGTTGCTTTGTTCTGGAGATTACAACATCCAAGGCTCACAAACATAATGAACGATGTCTGACCTTCAACTGTTGAACTGTTAGTAATGTCACAATATGCGTCTCAGCAGGAAGGGCTAACTTTTGACTCATTGCGTCATTGGGTCAGAGAAGGCTTACATTCTTTAGGAGGACCAGTCAAACTCTGTTGGCCACAGCTCTGTATGACGAACAGTTGTGACACTGAGGTGTCTGGAAGCACTTTAGACTTCAAGCAGCTCACTCTTTCTTGTATTTGTCCTCGAGCTAAAGCCATGTTGCTAAGCATTCTAAGCTATACAGCTTGTGGCTGGTGCTGATTGATCTGGAACCATTAAGTGACGGACTGTCCCCTCAGGAGATGTCAGGGCCTGGGAGCTGTTCAGACTAAAAAGTCAAGGTGAATGGTGGTCAATGATAACAGCACTGTATTTTGCAGTACAACAGCAATGTTTGTTACATTGTTTTCTTTTTTGGGAAAACAACGTACTTTCTGGAAGCAAAACACTTTATTTAAATCCCTGGGTTGGTGAATCGTGTCTGATAGCTCTAAAAACATCGGACTCTCCAGTAATAACAGGGCAAACCTCAGACTGACCCCAGCATGGGTTGAACAGACATTATTGTGTTTGATGGATAGTTCCAGGTTATTACAACTTGGGTCAGGCTGCAGATTCCGCGCAGTCCGAGTAACTGGGGCATTTCATCTCAGTTTGTAGTGAAAAGGATAACCAACAAACTGGAGTTAACCAGAAATGTTGGCGGCAAAAAAATGTAGATGTTGGGTGACATTTCCTTCAGGAGCATGTTTTGTAACTGTAATTTAGCCGTTCATAATCTATAAAGAAAATAAATGAGTTAGTGCGTGATACATTTCTTCATTGTCTTGCTCTTCCTGTGAGCTTATGCATATTTCCCATACTTTGCTGAAAGCTATAATGCTCCACTAAGCACACAGCACTTTCATAAAGTGAATCAAGATGTCAAATATTTGATACGACAACCTCCCCGAACCTGAACATCCCCCTGGACTCCAGCAGATCCCACTGAAAACATTCTCCCAATAACGTGAGAGGTGATCTGCCATAAATATAGGTTCATTTTCATTAAATATTTTCTGTCCCATGTGATTGACTGTTTCATTCCCATGTTTAGAACTCAAAATGGACGACCTTATACAGAATAATGTGTGTTTTTCAGGGATTTAATATTAGCTAGACCAAGTGTCTGCCAGTGTTGGCGGTCGCTGTGTTTTCATAACCAGAGGAGAGAAGTAGTAACTCTGCCTCTCTGTTTCTGTCTCTCTCACACACACACACACACACGCATATACACACACACACACACACACACACACACACACAGTCCATCACTGCAGCCAGCGAGTGCTTCAAAGATGTTACATGAAATACATATTTGGCTGTGGCATGTTCAGAGTTAGTGGAAGGTCAGATGGTGGAGAGGTTTCAAAGGTACATACTGTAACAGGGTTGGATACATCACATACTGACCTTTTACTCAAACTCATATTGAACCACACACTCATTCAACCCTCTTTGTCCACAATTTCTGCTGTTGAAGCTGGAATATTAAATGGTTTGGTTTTGCTCTGAGATTTTGTGTCCACACAATCTACACAAAAGATGTTTTCAATCCCTTTTATTTCAGGCTTTTGTTGCAGGTTACAGCATCACAAATGTATTACATTACATTACAGTCATTTAGTAGAAGCTTTTATCCAAAGCGACTTACAATAAGTGTATTCAACATCGGTATTCAACAGAACTACTGGTCACCAGAAGTCATAAGTGCATCTCCTTTTTTAAACAAGCATCTAAGAGCATAAACCAGAGCATAAACCGGGTCGATCGGCTGCAGGGACCTCTGAGCGACGGGGCAACCAATCGCCCGAGGCAGCAGAGCGAAGTGGTCGGGCGGGGGTGTAGGGCTTGACCATGGCCTGGAGATAGGAAGGAGCTGTTCCTTTCACTGCCCTGTAGGCTAGCACCAGAGTCTTAAACTGGATGCGAGCTCTTATACAGGTAGCCAGTGTAGAGAACAGAGAAGGGAAGTTGTGTGGGAGAATTTGGGGCGATTGAACACCAGGCGAGCTGCAGCTTTCTGGACAAGCTCCAGAGGTCTGATGGCCGACGCCGGGGCTCCGGCAAGTAGAGAGTTGCAGTCGTCCAGGCGGGAGATGACAAGAGCCTGGACGAGCACCTGCACCGTCTCATCAGTGAGGAAGGGGCGAATCCTCCTGCGTTGTAGAGCAGGAATCTGCAGAAGCGTGTAACCGATGCAATGTTTGCTGAGAACGACAGTTGGTCATCCAGGGTCACACCCAGGTTCCTCGCAGTCAGAGTCGGCATCACCACGGTATCATCAATGGTGATGGACAGGTCTCGGTGCGGGCAACCCTTCCCCGGGAGGAACAGTAGCTTGGTTTTGTCCAGGTTGAGCTTCAGGTGGTGTGTCGTCATCCACTTCGTGATGTCGGCCAAGCACGCAGCAATGCGTACTTGAGTGTCACCGGGGGGAAATAACAAGACCAGCTGGGTGTCATCGGCATAACAATGGTAAGAGAAGTCATGCGAGCTTATCAGCCACTTCTTGCAACACAATCTTATCAAATTTTACAGCCACATAAGCAAGTGAGCACAAGTGGCTCCACAGCACAACCTGGAGGTCATGGTGCCAATAATCAATGTAAACAGCCTCTGACACCTGGATCATATTCCACATGATAAAGGTATGCCATCACTCATAATTATTCCATCTTTGGCTTCATTTGAGAATTTTAGCATCCCATGATCGACATGCTCCTTCAGATGCTTTCCAGCTTCATCAGAATAAACATCTGATATATATTAAAAAATAAAGGAAACCCCAAATATGAAACATTGACAATTGCTACCAAAAATATTATTGGCCGTATAATAGTGGTGTTGTGTGTGAAAGTACTCATAACGAAAACAACAGTTCAAAACAAATATTTACATGCAAATTAATCACGAAAAAACAAAGTGCACCATGGGTGTAAAGGGCTTTATAGTCATGCAGTCTGCATCTGTTAGACAGCTTGTTCCACCTTTAACATGATTTTATGGATGTCGAGATTAGGAGTAAGAATTGCACAGCAATCACACACACACACACACACACACACACACACACACACACACACACACACACACACACACACACACACACAGACAGACACAAACACAGCTGTTTTTAATCTCTGCTGCTTTCATTCACAATTATTCACAGCTAGTAGACGGTTTGAATATTATTGACCCACAGGAGACACACTCATATGAGTTAAATAAAAACCTGATGTGTCGGTTGTGTGTCTGTGTAAACACGGGCTCAGTGGGACTTTTTAAATTTGACCACCTTTATGCAAAATTAAGTACTTTTGTTCTTTCCAGTGTAGAACAAATCACCATGTAGCCCATCAATAAAACAGTGGAAACCACAGTAGCTTCTTACGGCAGACTGAGACCTTTAGAAAGCTGAGCCAGATTCAGACTTGCTCAGAATTACAGTTTATTAGAATAATGATAAAACTAGTGGCTTTATCTGTATGTTGCCTTCTTAAAATGAGATCAGGCATACAGAGTGTAATCATTTAAAATTGCTTATTTTTTGTTGTACAACAACTTCAATAGTAGAATACAAAGTTTGTAAGGAGGAAACAACACCTTTAATAAGCAACGACTTGATGCCTTCTGTGCCTTCTTGGTGATGGCGCTGTTGGTGATGTTCAGCTCTTGGTGATGTTCAGCTCCCACTTGAGGTCCTGGGTTATGATGGAGCCCAGGAAGCGGAAGGACTCCACAGTGTGGACGGGGGAGTCACACAGGGTGATAGGGGCTGGTGGGGCTACGTTCTTCCTGAAATCCACAACCATCTCCACTGCATCTCAGTCTTATCTGATTTTACACCAAGAAATTACTTGACATCCACTATTTCACAACAGATAAGCCAGTGTCTAATTTAATCATTTGGAAATGATCATCTGCTTTTATAGGCACAAACAGCCGAGTATCATCAGCGTAGCTGTTGAAATTAATTCCATGACTGCTTATAATTTGGACAAGGGGTGAAATATAAAGAGTAGAGGGCAGAGAACAGGGCCCTGAGGTACTGATATTGTACTTAAATACTGACAGTAAATGGTGAATGGACTGTACTTGTATTTCTCTTTTCAACTACTCAAAGCTCTTTAACACTACATGTCATCATTCACTCATTCACATCCATTCATACACTGATGACAGGGACTACCATGGAAGGGACCACCTGCCCATCAGGACTCTAACTAATCATTCATACCCATTCACACACCGCTGTGAGTTTGGGGTTAAGTGTCTTGCCCAAGGACACATCAACATGGACTAGTGGAGCAGGGGATCGAACCACCGATCCTCTAATTGAAGGATGACCCTGCTCTACCACTGAGCCACAGTCGCCCCACTAACTGATGTCCTATTATAAAATGATAGAACAGACAGTAAATCCAGTTATCATTATAAACTCTGAACGGCACTCACTCTGTTGTTCCACAACAGTTAAAAATAAATGCCGTACTTACTGCATGTTTCCGTAGTTGGACCCAGCTGTTTTGTTGTTACTTCATGTCTGACTGTCAAAGCACTCAGTCCATAAATCTGTTTCTTTCAAGAACCGGTAAAGTGCAGTGCAGGTACTCTCAGTATAAGATGTTAACTCATGGAAAGTCATGATTACGTTTAGTTTCTTTAGTCTGTTTTTTAAATAAATAAATAATAATAATACAAAATTATAAAATTAATGAAGCAGTTTCGATATGTTTTACAACATAAGAAAAGAAAACAGAACAAAACACAACCTGTTAGTTTTGTATAATATCTAGTATAATGTCCCCTCATCATTAATATAACACTAGAACAGTAGCAGTTAAAAGGTATGCTTCACCTGCAAATGTCACGGAAATAGGTGTGAAATAATCAAACTAATTGCATTATATTTTTACGGTGTAGCTCACAGTTAATCATTACATATTTTGTTTCAGTTACAGACTACATGAATGCAATTCACATACCCAGTATGCTGTCTGTATCCCAGTCATGTATACCGGTGTGTAAAGACATGATTCCTACACAGAATCAGCCAGCATTTTTAAGGAATAATATGACAGCAAGTGTCAGCCCACAACAGTTTACCCTTTCTAGTCTGCCACACTCTCCTCCTTCCCTATCTGCGCAATCTATTTTGCAAGGGCACCCTCGCTGCATCCTGTGCTTAGCGCCGCCAAAGACGATGGTTATTGGTTTAAAGAAATGCAAACAGCCAGAGCATTTTTTTACCAAAATACCAGAACCATAACGTGAGGAGACGGACCCTTCTTTTGTGCCAAAACAAAGCTGTGGCAATGTGACATACAGTATATTCTCTTATCAGTAAATAACTACGACCTTTTAGTGCATTACCTGGTGATGGAACGTAATGTGTAAAATGATGTGCTGCCACCATGAGCACAATTTAATGTTTGGTTTAAGAAACAAAACTACTCAAATGGTTTATCAAAAGAAAAGATCATGGATTTAAAATACTCAACGATGACTTTTGGTTAACAAAGGATATTAATGCACTTTCCATTGGCATTGTTTCCATGGTCCCAACACGTCATTTTAATACAACCTAGTAATGCGATGTTAAGAAGCTGTGATCTTTTCAAATATTTGTGAGACCAGGCTGGTTGTGGAGATAGGTATGCTTATGCCAGACTACATTTATGGGAGTAAGACTTGGGTTGAACCAGAATGTCTGTTGCTCTCCACCAAAGTGTTAGCCGCCAGACCAACCTGCTAATGTCGTCATCTCTGTTGCTAGCAGGACAAAAACACAATAATTCATTCTAAGTGGCTGCCTGTTCTGATTTCAATGCCAATGTCTGACTCATGAAACTTATTAAAAGCACTGAAAAAAGGTGAGCACAATTGTCAACTAAGCTGATCGTATCTTTTGGTTTCTACTAAATATTTCTGCTGAAACAAGATTTGACACTTTAAGTACCACATCTTTCCATTTTAACTTAACTTTTGGTTGTAGTTAAATCCAATATGCAGTGTGTTGTTCTAAAGTCACAGATGGAGGATTGGTTTCACTATTTCCTTGAACTAACAAAGGCAATCAAGTGATTTTGTGTTAACTTATACATATCTATCATTGCAGGTCAGAGAATAGACTATTATTCCCTCTCCAGATTGTAAGACTTCTGTATATTCTGTAAACAAAAAAGCACTGTATGAACAAGTGCCAATTGTTTGAAATAGAATGTCTGGCAGGGTTTTACTTTTTTTCAAATCTGATTTCTTTGTAATTAGCGTGAACATTCCAGTCCACATTTATTACAGAGGCCATTCATTTTCTTATCCTATTGTGTTATCAGCTGACACACCAAAACTCCATTTCCTTATTAGATAGTCACAACCCTCTCTCCCTCCATCTCTCTCAGTCTCTCTCTGTCTCTCTCTCTCCCTCCCTCCCTTCATCTCTCGCTGTCTCCCTCTCTTATAGACACACATTCACACACACTTGTACACACTAAGGTCATAAGTCAAAACGTGTTTGAATGGCAGGAAGGGAGTGGGATTGTTAATACTGGACTAAACTGTAATATATGGTGTGAACTGCTTTCTGTGCCACCAAACTTTATCTTCACATCTCTCTCTCCCTCCCCCTCTCCCTCTCCCTCTCTCTCTCTCTCTCACACACGCACATATTGTGTGTGCCAACATCTTATCTTCTCATCGACAGACCTGGGTAGCTCTGTTACCTTCCTTCCCAATTATGGAGGGACTTGAGGTGTTTGTGTGTGTATGTTGGAGCCTCTATAACTGTCCCACCTTTACTTCCTGGAGACTAAAACAAAAGCAAACAAAATACATTAACTGAACTTAATGTTTAAAAATGTAAAAAAAAAAAAAAAAGGCTGTATTGCTGTTGAGCCCCCAGACTGTGGAACACTCCCTATTGAGATCATACTATTGTTTACATTTTATTTCAATTTATTCATTGTTGCTTTAGGATTTTTCTAAAATGCACTGTGTTACCCTGTTAAGAAAACTGCTCAATGAATAATGTTCATTGGTGTTATTAGCAACCTGAGCTCCCCGTGGACATCAGGACGGCAGAAACTCAATACATCTTTCGTTGCAGACTGAGAACTCTGCACCTTGGCCCATGAAATACTATATAGTGAAAAACTGTCTCTGTCTCCTATTGTTGCTAAATGGTGATGTCTTTGCATGATTATTGTATCGATTTCTGAAATCATACCACACAATTATGTTTTTAATGGCATTTCATGTATACTATGACATTATTATGACTATACTAAGATGTTTTTATGATATTCTAAAACAGTGATTCTCAACTGGTGGGTCGCGACCCCGTTTTCAGTGGGGGCCTTTGCCTGAAAAAAAACAAAAAAAAAAACAATCTTGTGCTTTCATTTTGAAGGGTATTGTGGTAGTGGGCGTGGTCTGGTCTCAGCTGCAGGGGGGAGATCTGTGGGAGTGGTTCAGGGGAACGGTGCTAGGGTTAATTGGCACAGCTGTAACCTGTTGCTAATTATCCCTCATTCTTTTAAGCAGTAGCAGGCTGGCGTTCTGGTGGCCGGTGACACACAGAGAGAGGAACACCAGCCCATGAGGAGCGGACTGAATTGTGGATGCTGGACTGCGTGCGTTTCGAGGAGCTGGGCAGCATGAGAGAGTGGATGACAGTTGACATTTTCTGTTTGCAATAAAGCACGTTTGTGTGAACATTGGCTGCTGTAAAGTGTGTTAGTGTTGACCGTTGACCCTGCGGTTGCCAGACAACCCTCTTAACCCAGTGAGCCACGGTCACCCCACAAAGGATTTACTTTAGTAAGCCTAACTCCCTTCACCTGCCTCTGATCACTAATCAAGCACTCCCTCCTCATCAGCACAACTCCCCTCACCTGTTCACTCACCTGCCTCTGATCAAGCCACGATATAGACCCCTGCCTCATGTCAACCCAGTCGGCCTGCCTCGCCTCGTCCTGCCGGATTTCCCCTCTCGTCTTGTTCTTGGGTTCCCTGCTGTGTCGCTGTAAGATTCCTGTCGTGTTCTTGGCTCATTAAAACCTGTTTTACTCTGCATCTGGTTATATCTGCATTTGAGTCCTCCACCACAATGTATATAGTTTTTATCACATTTTACTGGATACTATATATTTTGTATAATATTTTCAAAGAGGTCCTATACTTTGACATTGTTTATGAATATTTAAGGAATCGTATAATATTCTTCATGAATGAATGAATGAATTTTATTTATATAGCGCTTTTCACAGATAGTAAATATCACAAAGTGCTTAAACAGAGAAGACATTTAAAAGCATAAAAAACATAATGTGACCCTAGGGTCAATAAATTATATACACAGAGAAAATTTAAAAATAAAAAATAATAAAATAAAATAATAAAAATAAATAAAAATGTAAAACATTTTATGAGCAGGTCTTAAAATATGGCTAGGACATGGGTTTACTTTTACACAAATGCCAGCCTAAACAGGTGGGTTTTAAGCTGGCTTTTAAAAGTATCCACAGTATCTGCGAGGCGCAGAGTTGCAGGCAGAGCATTCCAGAGCCTCGGAGCCACTGCCTCAAAGGCTCGGTCACCACGGGTCTTAAATCGTGTGCGTGGGACCGACAGAAGACCTAGAGCGTTTGACCTGAGAGTGCGGGCGGGTGAATAGGGGCGAAGCAGATCAGCTACATAAGCCGGAGCCTGACCGTGAAGTGCTCTGTAAGTGATGGTGAGAATTTTAAAGTGTATCCTAGATGCTACAGGAAGCCAGTGGAGAGATCGGAGTACGGGGGTGATGTGAGACCGTCGATTTGTCCTGGTGAGTAATCTGGCGGCAGCATTTTGGATGACCTGCAGACGGTTAAGAGCAGATGCACTGAGTGATGTGAAAAGTGAGTTGCAGTAGTCAATGCGAGAGGAGATAAATGTGTGTATGATCATCTCTAATTCAGGTGTTGAAACCACAGATCTCAGTTTCCTGATATTTCTTAGATGGAAGAAACATGACCTGGACAGCTGCTTAACATGAGGGTCAAACGACATGGATCGATCAAAGACAGTCCCTAGATTGCGCAGGTTGCAATGGGCAGCAGAGGAGAGTGGACTGATAATCTGCCTGATCATGTGGACAAACTCCTCTGGAGCAATAACTAGGACCTCCGTCTTAGAGTCGTTGAGTTGCAGGCAGTTTTCTGCCGTCCAGTCTCTGATGGCATTTACACAGTCCAGGAGCCGAGTTAATGTGAATGCCTCGCTGGGTTTGAATGACAGATGAAGTTGGATATCGTCTGCATATAAGTGATAGGACACATTATAGCTTTTTATGATCGGTCCCAAAGGTAGCAGATAAAGGGAAAATAGCAGAGGCCCCAGAACCGAGCCCTGCGGTACACCACAAGACAGTGGAGAGGTAACAGACACAAAATCACCCACAGAGACATTGAAACTTCTGTCATTGAGGTAAGATGTAAACCAGTCTAACGCTATGCCAGTTATGCCCACCCAATCACGTAGCCTCTTAATCAGGATGTCATGGTCTACAGTGTCAAATGCAGAACTGAGGTCCAGAAGAACTAACACAGAGCAGTCACCTGCATCAGCACACATGAGAATGTCATTTGAAACCCTCAGGAGAGCGGTTTCAGTAGAGTGTTGCTTACGGAACCCAGACTGGAACTTGTCGTACATGTTGTGCCTCTCCAGTGCAGCAGTAAGTTGTTTGGCCACCACTTTCTCCAAAACTTCGGACAAGAAAGGTAGTTTTGATATGGGCCTGTAGTTCATGGGCAAAGCTGGATCTAAGTTTGGTTTCTTTAATATGGGCTGGATAGTGGCATGTTTGAAATAGGAAGGGACAATTCCTGTAGACAATGAGGTATTGACAATAGATGTTACTGCAGGGCCAATAGTTAGCAGAACTTTCTTAAATAGAGATGATGGAATTATATCCAGAGGGCAAGATGATGGCTTTGTTTTGTTAATTAAGTCTATCATGTCTTGAAGGCTGATAGGCTGGAAAGAGTCCAGAACAGCAGGAGATTGCGAGGAGCTACAAGTAGATGGACAGATCCCAGGCTGAATGCCAGATCTAATACCTGTTACCTTATCAATAAAATAGATAAGGAATTTGTTGCAATCGTTAACAGAATAGCATGGTAAAGTGGAGACAGACGGTGAAACAATTCTCTTAATTGTGTCAAACAGAATCTTGGGATTTCTCTTTGAAGAAGAGATTAGGTTGGCAAAATAAGCAGTTCTGGCTTCCTTTACTCCAGTATTAAAAGAAACTCTGAGGTCTTTGAGATATAAACGATGCACTTCTAGCGCAGTAGCTTTCCAGAGCCGCTCTGTCCTGCGACACTTCTGTGTCAGGCTGGTCACTGCGTCCGTCATCCATGGAGTAGTGTTACAGGCAGCCCTGGTCCTTTCCTTAAGAGGTGCCACTTTATCCAGCAAAGTGGTGCAATGTTCATTAAATGACTGTATCAAGTGTTCAACATCATTGAGATTTGTGTTAATGTCACAGTAGAAGTGCATAGAGAAATGATCAGCTGTACTCTGGGTAATAATGCGGGAGTGGAATGTTTGTTTCAGACACAAGGGGTCAGTATTTACAGAAAGATCAAAGAAAATACATTTATGGTCACTGATCAATAGGTCCTCACAACGGGTATTATCAATATCAAGACCCAGAGAGAACACATGGTCCAAGGTGTGACCACCCCTGTGAGTGGCACCAGAAACATGTTGCGTGAAATTAAAAGATTCAGTAATATTGAGAAACTCAGTAGCAGTACAGTCTGTGGTATCATTGATATGCAGATTAAAATCACCAACCAGAAGCACTTTGTCTAGCTTGATAATAGAGGTCAGAAAGTCTGTGAACTCTGATAAAAACTGACCTGCAGGACCTGGAGGTCGGTAAATTAAAAAACAGTAAAACGGCTTTAGCCGGCCCACTTTAGTCAGCTGTAGTTCAAAAGTAATATAGGATTCTGTGCTCCCCAAGTGGCAGGAAAACTGATTCTTCCAGACCACGGCGAGGCCTCCACCGCAGCCTGTCAGACGCGGTGTCCCAACATAAGAACAGTCCACATGACATTATTATGACTCTTTAATGACATACTATGATATCTGATATTTTATGGCATATACACTATACTATATTTTTGTGGAATACTATACTAGGACATTTTTATGTGCTATTAATGGATGTTACTAACTCGGCATCTTCCCGGGAGTCTCTGTGCTTTCTCCCCTCGCAGGTTTTTTTTGCACCTGCACCGTAGCTGTGCCTGCTGCTGTGGTCCTCCCTGACACCCACTGTCACTATAACTGTTATTATTAGTCACATTTCTATTACTTGTATTGCTACTATTACTATTTTTATTATAACTATCATTCTATTATATTCACTGCTGCCGTTATTATTAGTAGTATTTATTTGTTTATTATTTCTGCAATTATTATTTCTCACATATGTATCATTTCTGTCATTTCTTAATTTACCCAATTCAATTTAACATGGATTAGGTATCTGCATGCCTCAACCCTAGTCGTGTATGGATTACCTGCTCCTTTGATAGTAGTAATAAACTAGTGTGTGCTACCTGCTGTTGGTAGATCAGGGGTGGACTGAGAACTACCTCCCTGGTCTTTATTCAACATGATTATACAGCACTGCAGTGAGAACACTGGTGTCCTACATTAAGCTAAATACTTTTTTACATTCAAATGTCAACTACAACACTGGTAAAGGATGTATCACGTAGAGCTGTAACTGTGGTACTTATTCATCATTTTAGAATGGGTTGCAATAAAGAGACAACAGATATTAGTCATATCGAAATATCAGGTATTTAATCCCATTAGAGCTTCAAGCTATTTAACTTGAGGACTTCAGGTTTAATCGAACTTTAAGACTTGTTCAAGATTGAAGTTTTTCTCCTCTCCGCTATTCTCTACAGCTGCACGTTGAGTAACATGCATTGTCCATATGGATTTGTGTGGATCTGACAATGGACCAGACACTTCATACAACACTGAACCATAACAAGCATCTGATAGAGAATAAATGTTGTGATATTCTGACATTTGAAGCTCTCCTCTAATCTAATTTAAATCAAATTGACATTGTCTTCAGCTAAAATAACTTTGGAAACAAGTTACATTACAGTCATTTAGCAGACTCTTTTATCCAAAGCGACTTACAATTCAGATTCTATCACGCCGTAGTCACAGCTACGGGAGCACATTTGGGGTTAAGTGTCTTGCTCATGGACACATCGACATGCGACTAGCGGAGTTGGGGATCGAACCGCCGATCCTCCGATTGAAGGGCAGCCCTGCTCTCCTCTTAGCCACCGTCACCCAGCTACTTTTCACTTTGAAACTCATGCAAGATAAAAAAAAATGTGTGTGTACGTATACGTGTGTGTGCGCGTGTTTGATACTTGAAACATGATCTTAGTTTATTTTGATGTCTGACTCTGCTGGTGAGACACAAACAATAAAGGCAAAGACACTCACATTAAAATACACACACACACACACAGAAATTATCTGGGTTGACATGAGACATGAGAGGTGATGTTGGTTCAACAACTAACAGTCTACATCTGGAGTGGATTATAAAGTATATCAGCCTCTGGAGCAGCATGTCCTGTGTAGACACACACACACACACACACACACAATAATCTCTGCTCTGCTGCGCTCAGGGCAAGAATGCTAACATACACACACACACACACACACACCTGTGGTGCCTGAATGATTGGCATGTTGGACTGATCAGTCTCTCAAGGAAGCCCATCCGTGTGTGTGTGTGTGTGTGTGTGTGTGTGTGCGTGTGTGTGTGTGTGTGAGAAGCATGAATCAGGCTGAAGAACAGAGACAGATAGCGGAATAAGAGGAGACAGGGATGAGAAACCTGATCTTTCTTTCTCTTCCATGTTTGACAGGCAATCATCATCAAAATGTGTACTGTGTTGAAGTTGAATTTGAAATATGTGTGTGGGTACGTGTGTATGTGTGTGTGTGTGTGTGGGTGGGTGGGTGTGTGTGTGTCATCAGTTCCTGCCTATGTACTTTCCCAAGTAGAAAAAGTATGACATTGGGAAGTTTGATTTAAAAAATGTGGTTAATTTATCAAAATAATCCCTTGAAAATTCTCATCCAGCTCTTTTTGAGATGTGACGACCAGGGTGAGACAAACCTAGCTCCCAAAATGACCAGCCAGTTAGACTCCATCGTCATCCTCGCGACAACAGCAGAAATTGCCTCTGGTAATTTCCCAGTAGCACTGGTGTATCCAGAGCATTTTTAACTCAGGATCAAATATTCTTTGGTCTCAAAATCAAAAAATAATAGGTTTTGTTGGGACAAATGGATTTGGCTGCGAGTAAATTTAAAGACAGTGAACTAATTAACACTGCCCATCACCGAAAACTGCACTCGACCTGTATCTCTCTACAGCTCTATATGGCACCTACATATCCAGCAACATTAGCTTTCAGTTGGAGTCGTGTTTGTGGCCACTCAGTGAATGTAAAGTCTGATATTCACTCTCCTTTCAGCTCTGCTGTTGGTCTCCATCTTAGAACATCTTAGATCAATTTAAAAGCTGATGGATGTTTTCATATTTGCCTGATGTTGACCTTCTCTTCTCTCACCCGTCTGTGTAGCTGCAGGGAGGACGCCTCATTCCTGGAGAGCGTCCAGGAATGAAATGAGGCGGAAACAATAATATGCTTAGTTTTTTGATAACACATCTTCAGGAGAGACTCAAAAATCTTAACTCAACTCTCCAGGATCCTCTGAATGTGGGAAATCTACAGTGCTATTTGAAAATAGTATTTGCATGTTTTGAATGTGTTGAGTATTGCAGTTTTTGTTTTGGACCTTTGAGAAAGGTCGCCAAACTCGACAAATAATATGAAATTGACGCCCTTTCAGCCTCATCAATTCTCGTCATTATAGGAATATAGTTTAAGTTTCTATTGCGCTTTTTGGAATTAAGCTTCAAAGTGTCTGTCATTATATTTTATGATGCCATCACACTAAAGAAAGAAAAATGTGTTTTGATGTTATTGTGTATAATTGATGGCGCAATTAAAGTAGGTTCAAAATGCTGAACTTAATGCCAACAAATATAGATTGTAGCAGATTATTTCGTTAGATATTTGACCTTTGGATTTTACAATGCTCAGGAGTTATTGTAAATGTTTTGATCACAATAGAAACAGTGTCGCCACCACTGAAATATAATCCTACGAATAGCTATAATAATAATAATAGTAGTGTAGCACAATCTTTATTTGCAACTGTGCTGAAATACAGAATTAACAGAATGAATGTACATGCAAAAAAGAAGCTACGCAACATTCAAATGTAAATAAAAAATGTAATGTCAATGTTATGAATGAAGCTTTGAACTACTCAGTAAAGCCCGAATACAATCATGAAATGAATGGATGTTTGTCCAATATTTGCGGTGAGTCTCTCATCTCTGACTGTCCTTGTCCTCCTTCACTTGTTTCCTTATTTTTCTTCTGGTCTGTTATTCTTTTTTACGCATACAACTTAATATCACACCATTTATTTTTCCAGAGCCACAGTCCACAACTCATGGGAAACAACATTCATCTCCTCCAGCCCAAGCCTCTTTTTTTCATCTTGGGAGGGACTCCCATAGACACACCGAGGAAAAGTGTGACCTTTCTGCCCGACTACTCGGACGGTTTCAATTTCTTCAGTAGTTGTTGAGTTGGTATATTTTTTAACTCTAAAGGAGACCTAATGTATTGATGTATATGATATCTATTCTGATGTTAAAACAGATACAAACAGTGTCATCTCTTCAGAATATGTAAGATGTCTATTAATAATAATAACACAATGTATTTCAAATTTAGCTGGTCTTGATTTCATCTCCTTCAGCAACAGTGATAAGTATTTTATTTTGAACACTGAACAAATTCCTCCAGTGATATGTTCATGAGGGTGACCGTGGCCAGGTGAGCGGGGGTGACCGTGGCGCGCTGGGTTAAGAGGTCGTCTGGGAACCGGAAGGTTCACGGTTCGATCCCCGACTGGGATGTGTCAGGTGTCGAAGTGTACCTGAGCAATACACTGAACCCCCGGGCGCCTGTCATTGGCAGCCCACCCATCCCTATATACAGGGATGGGTCAAATGCAGAAAAACATTTCCCCCTTAAAGATAGTATACATTCTATTCTATTCTATTCATAGCGTACAGATTAAGAACATAGAAGTGAAATTCTTCAGAGGGAAAGAGCAGGTTAGATTACCACTTTGTTGTCATGTTTAATAGCCAGTCTTCTGCCTCCTTTTCACTGGCACGGAAACCATGCCGTGGTCAATTGACGAAGTGCACTCGTTCCTGTGTTTGGTTGCCGATTGATGGAGCAAAGCACAAAGAGAAGGTCTTTCTCAACTGTTTGCTGCACAAGGCTACCAAAGGACATTCCAACAGTGTAGGGAAAGTAAAGAAAAGCTTTAAAGTGACTTCAAAAGTATCAAGAACTACAACGGAACAGAAAGAGTTGAAAGTGATTCAAAAAGATGGACACAATATATGGCCATAGACTGGCCAGCAATGGGAGAGAGGGTGGCCTCCACTCGGCCTGGGCATTGTCGGAGTCCATGATGGAGGATTTAAGTTGAACTCTAAGCTTGAGAGCTTTGTTTTCATTGGAAACCTCACTTCTCACAACCAAGCCTATTGTATTCTTTTGTCGACGAAGACTGCATTTTTCTAGCTAGCTATCTAGCTAATTAGCCAACACAACAGCAGATAATGTGCTACTGTTGTGCCTTTGTGTATGTTACATTTTCACGAGTTGTTGCTATTTCATATTGTGTTGCAGTAGTAATTAAGATGTAAATCTGTTCAAGACTGTGTTTCAAGAAGAGAAAAGTGTTCAATAATGACCGCTTACCTTATCGAAGGCAGTTCTCCTGGCAGCCCAAGTTCCCGGTTGGTAAGTGGCAGTTTCTTCTCAGACCAAACACAAATGTAGTTAATATAACAGGAGAAAAGCTTCAACTCTTCGAGCCAGAAGTCTGAATCTATTCTCTACACCAAAATTAAGAACTTGTGGTTGTTGTAGATAATATACATTGCACAGCATATTGCTTTGCTTAAAAAAATGAATTTTCTCAATCTCTAAATTGAGGTATTTACCAAATAATAATTGAAAAAGGTTCTTTGTTCAACCACATCCCATTTCTACCTTTGTTTTTTCTTCATTATTGTCCAGGTGAAAGAAAACAAGAACAGAAGCATCTGACTGTCCTAAGGAAGGGGCAGGCGGCAGATGAACTGGCCACAGTGAGAGCAACGTTTTTTAGACGAGCATGCATGGATGCGGTGTGAGGAAGTTAGGAGCTAGAAGTTGCCTCGAGGAGGGAGGAAGCTCAAACTGCAGCCTGCAATCAATCAAGCCTTCCTGGGTTCTCTGAGCCAGCTAGTGCAGACGCTGAGTGGCCAGCGTGACTCGTTCCCTCTGCCCGTGGACGAGACGCCTCTTGACATGCTTCATAGGTATAGCTTGTACTTTGGACCTGTTTGTATTGGCACGCTCTCCACACTTAAACTTAACTTATTTACATAGTTTGCTGTTTGCCATATGTTTGCACTGATTTGTTTGCATTTGAATATATAGTTATATTTATTCATATATGGTGTTTATATTTGCACATTTAAATTAGCAAAGTTTCCCTTTAAATGTATTATTATTATGATTTCGTAATAACCAAAGGGGGACATTTACACATGGAAAGAAAGTACAAAAGATGTAATCATGTAGGTGAGATGAGGACTTTACTCAAACTCGTCACGTATCAAAAATACTTTTATATTTCCTTCTTTAGCCTCTCAAGTATAAAAAGTCAGGTTTTTGGGGGTTGACTGTCAATTTCAAATACATTAAAATCAATAGGAGATGTCTCTAAAAGTTCAAAATATATTTTTCACCCTGTGAGACACACACAGATGTGACCTTTAGCTTTAGTTACTATGAAACTTTACAACCACTTAGTGTTTCTTTGTGATGATGGGGAGGATGAAGATCAGAATAGCCTCAGTAGAATATGAACCAAAACAGACAAACTAAGTTTACAAAATGCATCATCCAGTATACTTTATTTTACGCATATATATGATACAAAAATAATGATCACAGTGTATTTTCATGGAAAAAGATTGAAATTGCAATACACAGAGGTTGAAAAACAACATTTAATAAATTATATAATCAATATCTCACAAAGGAATACTGAGACATAATTAATACAAAACCCCCCAAATATATATAAAAAAAATATTTAGACAGTATTTAAAACAAGTGTCGAGTGTTGACTCTCTCTCTCTCTCTCTCTCGGTCCTTCCTTCCTTTTCTGGGCTCCGATCAGCCGCTCTCCCATTAAAACATCTCAAACTGAGTCAGTGCATTTCCCACTCTCACCAGAGCTTCCCATATCTGCACTCCAGTCACTAAGGATTCCCCACGTTCATCAGGGTCCGCACACTTAGCTGCCATCTCAGCTGACGGGGATACTCATGACCAGCTGCAGGATGGGTGATGAATTCGAATTGTTAAGTTTGTTATCTGCTCGTTAGCATCTCGTTATTGGGTTACTCGCCTGCAGTTAGTCCAGCCGTCTCCAGTGGGACGGTACGCAGCGACACACTTCCTCACTGAAGGAGAAACCTGGATCACACCTTCGCCTCCTTACCTCGCAGGGAGGCCTGAGACAACTGCAATGAAAAATAAAGAAAGCAGGATTTAGCTTCAAAGCTAATACCATGGCAGCAAAAATAAGGTCAAACACATTGCTTTGGCAAGATTGTGTATCTCTCACAAATATAAAATGGCATAAAACTTTGAATGCAGAAAAACATGTACAATGAATTCATGAACTGCGTATCAACCAGTTTTGGGCTTACCCAGGTGGGTATGCTGCTGTGTCTGGATTAATAACAGGTAGATAAATAAGTTGATGGAAGCCTGCAATTTACAGCAATAACACCATAACTTATAAATGTAAAGGAGACTCTTTTAAAGGTTAGAGATAGAAAGTGGTAGTTGTTGCCCAGAACATTACAGAAATGATTACATTGTTAAGTGGAAACAGTTTTGTAGTGTTAAAGCGCATTGAGTGGTTGTAGGACTAGAAAAGCACTATACAAGTAGAAGACCATTTACCAGTTAGTTATTTTTGCCAGAAGTGGGGAAAATGTTGAGAAATCGAAAGGATTCATCCTCCAGGGAGCATGAATGTGCTCAGTTCATTTATTGGTAATGGGTCTCTTAGAATACGACTGCTAGGTCATAAGATATGTTGTTTGCAAAGTTCAAATAGTGACCTTAGGGCACCACTGCAGGAATGTTGAAAATAGGGATCATTAGCCTTTCACAGCACTTAACATGAAAAACATTTCAGAAAATGAATGGAGGGATGATATATCTATGTGGGCCAATCCAGAAGTTCTGGTTCCCTTGACAAGGGACAATAAGCTTTGAGGCAAACAAAACGTTTAAGATACTTTAACAAGTTGTTCCGCAAAATAATCTTCACAAATGAACAGAACCTTTTTGATTTTTGAAGAATAAATACTATTGCCAGAAGTAAAAAGCAAAGTTAGTTTATATAACAACTACACCACGTTTATTTAAGACACGTAAAAAGCTTCGGAATTCAAGAAAGAGTTATTAAATGACACGATATCATAGAACGAAACTTTAAAATCTCATAAAGTTGTGTTAACGAGCATCTAATCAAAACCCATTGACTGCTGATCAATGCTGACATTGGCTCGACTTCACTTTTGTTGTTGTTTTACTTTTCTGTCACAAACTACAAATTGTAATGTTACTGAATGGAGCCCATTATTCTTTGATTATAATCCACCTATCATACGATGGCATTTGTTTAATTGTGCATGTATTGTAGATACATTAATTGCAACAGTTTGTTAACAGAGAGAGGTCATCTTGTCAACTGATTCCAATGCTCGCCGGTGTGAATGAAAACTAAAGACAAAGTGACGTAGTAACTTAATTAATTTGGTCACTTATCGTCTACATCCATGATCCTCTGTTTACCAGGTGGCTGCAGCTTTTCAGGACAGCCAAACACTGCTGCAAATGATTGAGAACCACTGCTGCCTTACAAAGACAAACACTAACTACTTTCTTGTGTGTTCTAAAGGTCAAGGGTTACGACAAAGGTTTAGATTTCATAGCAGTAAAAACGAAAGCCTTCAGAACTGCTCTGTGATTTACAGCTCATGCCTGAAACACCAGTGCTTTTACCAGAACAGGCTGTCAAACTGTTTTACAGTTTCACTTCTGATGCATTTATTGTTCTTAGGCGTCACATGACAGTGTGGTCTAAATCCTGTTTTAGGGGATTTGTAACCTAACAAGAATAACATCAAGTTAAGTAAGGGTGACTACTTGGATTTTCTGGACATAAAAATTGTCAAGTGAATGTCACGTAAGTCAGCATTGGCAACAAAATAACACCTTGAAGCCCAAAAACACTAGCTTTGGCCTTCAAAAGCTGATATCTGATTAACCCCAGCCAAGAGTCAAGGCCCAACGATTACACAAGGAGCCATGGAATTCCAAAGAACACATGAAGCATTGGAGGGATGGAGTCCTGTTTTACGCAGCACTTACTCACTTTGTCAACACGACAAAGATTCTGAGACTGGCGTGTAATTGCCACTGCTTTTCTGGCTGTACGGGGTGTCACACAATATTTAGTCATGGTTACTTAAAGAGATCTATGAACCCATGATGAAATACACAGCAGAGTTCAAATAGACACACACGCTCTCTTTCAAACAGACACACTCACAGCCACATACACACTAGGGCCAGATCCCAGACACTAGATTCCAACCGCTGTGTTATACTCATAAATCACTCTCAAACAAGGTCACAAAGGGTCAAGACTGGACGGCATGGATGGATGTGTGTGTGCTTCCTTCTGTGCGGGGAGAGGAAATGGTTAAGTGACAGCTAGGAGAAGTCATTAGCACAGTGAGGTCTTGTATTACACACTGGGTTCACTGCAACAACCACCAGTGCTTTCTCTAAACACAGCTAAACACATTGTGTGTGAATGTGTGTGTGTTGGAGCGGGGATTGACTTTACTGTAGGATGATGCAACCAATGGACCCACAAAATATAACAAGGAAAGGTCCTTGTTAGATAGCTGTCCATTGCCGCGCCATGACCACTGTGACATAAAACATCATGACGTCAGTCACAATCTTTTCCTAACCCTTAGTAGTTTTGTTGCCTAAACGTAACATCCTGTGAAGATGGAGTTTTATTTTGAAAAGACACATCACGTCCAAGACTAGACGCTAGAAGGGCGTCATAATTTGGAGCTTTGGTTTTTGAGGAGTTGGCTGTGAGAGCGTGTACCAGGACACTCGCCATGCGCAGGAGGGAGTTACTATTGGTGTCGACATGGACAATAATGCCTCTTGATTTATAATATGAAGTACATTTCTGTTCATCATGACAGTAGGTGCCGTTGTTCAGCTAGCGGGCCTAAAAGTGTCAGCAGATGTTACGGAACCCTCCACATCCCTCCTTACCTGCATGTGGCTTGGTGAAACCTCCTTCCCTTTAGGAAGCACTTGTTGGGCGACTCGTTACATTCGCAGGAACACTTTGTTTTATTGAGGGGCTGGTGCCGAGGACACGTCCTGCTACATGTGCACTGACAGGTGTCCTTGTTGAAGACGTGGTTCTGAAGGCAGAAGGGAGCAGGCGGAATGTTGCAGATGCACTGGCAGGTGTTGCGGTCGAGGTGTCGGTTAGGGCCGCAGTCTTGAGTTTGATCCCCGAGCCGACACGCACACTGACAGGTCTCCACGTCCAGTTCCTTATCTAAGCCACAAACATCCGCTGACAATATGTCTGTAGAGATAGAAGGAGAGGGAGACACACAGATGGGGTTTGTCTCAAGTTTCTTCAGAATGGAGCACCAAACAGGATGGAATCTAAAAGTGCTTACACTTTTAGCAAACAAATGGAGATGCACCTAAATCAGACTGAATGACTGAACATACACATTTATTTGTCTGACGTCGTCTTAGTTCATTATATAAATGGTTGTGTACTTATAACAATACAGCAGCATTTAACAGTTCGTTGTCATTGGACTGTGCTTGTTTGGCAAAGCCTGTTGATGTTTCTGTTATATACTGTATGGTAATTTGAACCGTTTGTTGATATTATTGACAGCTGTGGATTGTTATTGATTTAGCTGTGTTGTTTTTTTTATACATTTTCAAATATTTTCTTGTTTCAACTTCACTTTTCACAGTTGTATTATTGCATTATTTGGGCATTTTTAAATGTGCAGAGCTATTATTCACTAATATTCAGCTAATATTTAATGAAATGAGCATTAAACTCATTTAATCAGTGTAATCAGCTCCACATTGTACTGCAACATCAACAACTGTAACTTCACCATGTGGGCAACCTAAGACTATGTCTGATGAGTTAGAGGTGATGTCAGAAATTCCAAAATTCGTTGAACACAACAAAAACATTTTTAATGATATATATATATATCTATATATATATATATATATATATATATATATATATAGATATATATATATATATAGATATATATATATATATAGATATATATAGATATAATATATACAGTCAGGGCCATAAGTATTTGGACTGTGACAACATTTTTCTAAGTTTGCCTCTTTACACGACTCCAATGTATTTGAAAGGAAACAGTCAATATGTGGTTGATGTAGCCTTTCAGCTTTAATTCAATGGATAAAACAAATATATTACATGAACCGTTATGGAATTATGGCCCTTTTTATACAGTCCCCCACATTTTCAGAGGCTCAAAAGTAATTGGACAATTGTCTGACAAATGGTTTCATGGCCAGGTGTGGCCTGTTCTGTCACTATTTCATGACAAATGATGCTGACAATAACATTCAAAATGTTAAATTAGCATTTGGTATCTGGTCCTTGGAACTCTCAGCATGCGGACCAAAAAGGTGTCAATGCAAGTGAAGGAGGCCATTGTTAGACTGAAAACACTTAACAAACCTATCAGAAAGATAGCAGAAACATTAGGTTTGGCCAAATAAACAGTTTGGTACATTCTTAAAAAGATGGAATTCACCAACACCAAAAAACCCAGAAGACCACGGAAGACATCTAAAGTGGACGATCGCAGAATTCTTTCCTTGGTGAAGAAAAACCCCTTCATAACATCTACTGAAGTCAAGAACACTCTGGAGGAGGTAGGCGCATCATGGTCAAAGTCTACGATCAAGAGACACCTTCATGAATCTAAGTAGCCTACAGAGGGTTTACAACAAGGTGCAAACCACTGGTAACACTGAAGAACAGGAAGGCCGATTAGACTTGAACAGAAAACATCTGAAAAAGACTGACCAGTTTGGGAACAAGATTCTGTGGACAGATGAAACCAAGATGAACTTGTACCAGAATGATGGGAAGAGAAAAGTAGGAAAGAAACGGCTCATGATCTGAAACATTCCACATCATCTGGTTAACATGGTGGAGGCAGTATGACATGGGCATCTATGGCTGCCAATAGAGCTGGGTCACTGGTGTTCATTGATGATGTCACAGCTGATAGAAGCAGCAGGATGAGTTCTGAGGTGTTTAAGGCTAAACTATCTGCTCAGATTCAGCCAAATGAAGCTTAAGTGCAAGTTCAGTCAGGAAGACACTCATTGATAATCTCTGTCTCTCCTCTCCTTGTAATTACTCTATCAGCTGATTGGGGGCGTGCACTTTTAAGTAACCAACCAGATTCTGCACACGGTTTCCTTAAGCCAATCACATTGTTGCTGTCAAACTTTAAATAGTGTTCTCCTCTCTGCTGCTATCAGTTGTCATTTCAGCTTTAAGCAGACGCGACCCTCCTCCACCCCAGTCGCCTCCAGTCAGCATCACAGTCATGCTCCTGATTCATCATCAGTTTGCAGCAACTCCTTTCACCACCACCAGTGTCTGGACTCCAGGGGGATTAGGCCTATTGGACCTCAGTATCCAATCGCCAAAGACTTTGCACTATTCATATTTAATGCATGTATAATAAATCATTGTTAAATTATAAAACAAGTCTCTCCTGATTGAAATGCTGCAAACCTGATTGGACGGCGCTTCACAGTGCAGATGGATAATGACCTATATATAATAATTACTTAAATACAAATATATTATCTGGACTTGTATCAATGTTTAGAATTGCAGAATAGAGCACAGTAAGTTTTATGAGTCTCATATGAAGTTAGGGTTGTTAATTGAAATGCAAAGGTTTCAGATGTAGTAATCTGTTGTACATGTTGGCTATTATTGAAAACACAACTACATGTAAAAACTGTGTGTGACAGTTGTTTGATGACACTGATAAACTATGACATTGAGACATTCCTGAAATAAACTAGCAATGTTTTTCTCTCTCCTCAGGGATATCACAGATGGTTCTCTTGCAGTACTGGTAAATCATCTTTTAGCTGTGAAACGCAGGGAGAGATGGAGGGAGAGCAACGGAAGGGCTGGCAAACATACACGCATACTCTGTGTGAACAGATGAACAAACAAAGATAACAAAGATACACAGTTTACGGCTGACAAAATACAAGCTGTGTGTACTCCATGTGCTTACACAGACTTTAACAACCTCAATCATGAGCTTCAATGGAACTTCATTTGCCGCTGAGGACAGTTTTCAAGCTAAGAATAAAAACTATACGACACAATACGTTTTATGAAGCTGTCTCAGTCTCCTCAACACTATTGTGAATACACTTTGCCCTGAAATGACTTCTCCATAAGCACAGAATTACTCAAGATGACAAAATTCTGGATCAACATACATTGACCGAACTCTGGACTTCTTCAGGTTAAAACCACCAAAAGACTGGCAATGTCTTGTGAATAGTGTGGACTGGAGACGTAACCACGAAAAAGATGGGAGATTTGTTGCTGTCTTTAGTTTAGTTTTTAAACAGAAAACATACCTTCACCATACATGCCTGTATTCATCCATTTAGGCAACCTTGATCGGGTTTTTTTGACTTAGCCAGCACAGATAACTCCTCATTTCAACTTTAGGAATCAGCCGTTCCTCGTCCATTGCCGTGCTTCAAAAGCGAGAGACAAAAATAAATGGAAACATGGCGACTGACAAAAGTTTGGCTCAAGAGGTGTGCCGTGTTGCCGCTCAAAGCCAGTTACAATAGAACGAAATCACTCACTCGCATCACATTCAGGTAGGACACCTGGAATTTGCACAAAGGTCCTCACTGTTACATGTTCTTCATCTAGTGAATGTGTGGACTCTACCTGCCTAACGTTGTCTGATTTTCCTTATAGTGCAATGACTACTTGTTGTCCATGTTACTGTAGTCAGAGGTCAAAGTTGTTCGTTTCAAAGTGACTCTCCCGTAGTCTGTATTCCCACATATTTTTCATGACAATATGATCATCCATCTTCATCTCTACCTCCTCACACAAACACAATCCCGACATGCTCAATCTGTATGTAAAGGTCATTTTTAGCCTTTTCAAATCTATTGTTACATGTTTTGGGGAGCTCTGTCACACAGAATTATTTGTGTAATAGTTCCTAATATCAAGGTATGTTCCACTTGGCTGTTGCCATGGTTTGTAAAACCTAGGTGCCAAATTTTGGTTTTGTGTTCCAATCTTTGCGGGGTGACTTTGCGGTCACTCTCCATCATGATGTCTGCATTGTGATGCCTGCTGCTCACTACAACTGAAATGAAAGATGGCACAACAGATTCAGAGTGATTTAGGGGGAGACCGTGGCCAGATCCATCGAGCAACACAGAGTTATATGTCGTAGATATACTGCACAGAACCGTCCACCGCACAAAATGTTCTAAACGCAATGGCTCCCAAAGTGGGTGCCGCAGAACCCTGGGGTTCCTTGATGATAGGCCAGGGGTGCCACAACTTTCATCACATCATTGTTAATCTATTGTGGTTTCTTTTATAATGTTTCACCACATTAAAAAAATCTTTGACATTTATAATAACTATTCTTTTATGTTGTTTTCAAACACATGTTATGTTGAAAAACGTTATGCCGCAGCTGACAACTCATGGCTGCTGGTTGTCATCGTAACATAGTAAGTCAGAGTTTCTCAGTTTTTCTGTGTTAAACAGATTTGACGTCTTAAACAGAGCTCAAAGAAATGCTGAAACTTCTCAACTCTCAGTCTGAGACGGCTGAACAAAACTAAAACGCTGGTGTACATTAAAATAAGAACTGCGGGTTGCTCTGACATGTCCCTTTAAGAAAACGTTATCCAATTTTATTTTCTCTCTAAATGTTCCTTTATAGACCTGCCTCACATCTTCTCTGGAAGGTCACTCTGGAGGGCACTTCATCCCATTCTCTGGCCTATTAGGCCACCGTAGAGGATTTTGCAGCGTTTCTTTTTTTCACAGATAATTTATTTTTCGGCCGTGTAATACAAACAGCTGTGGAATCTGCTACTTTGGGGTCTCCGCATTCTGCTGTTTGTCATTTGTTTACACAGAGTCCAGAGTTGTATCATAGCCAAACACACACTGAGGAACTTTCACACACTCACACACACACACACACACACACACACACACACACACACACACACACACACACACACACACACACACACACACACACACACACACACACACACACACACACACACACACAGGCTCTCAACAAACACATTGCAGTCATAAATACTCCTCAGTGAACACATGAACATTCTCCTGTCACAAAGACTAACATAGAGAAGGATGTCTCGACTAACAGTCTGTTTGTTTCAGTGTTTGGTGTGTGTGTGTGTGTGCTCACAGGCCTTAGGGACACGTCATCATGCAGCAACAGGCCACACTGATCAGTCATATCTATTGGCAGCTACTGTATTTATTTGAACTGTACTGTAATCTCTGGGTTGATCTGCAGTATTGGCTTTTCTGGCTTCAGTTTTGTAATCTGACCCTCAACCTCTGTCTTCTTTCAGTGAAGCTTGCTTGTACGCTTGTTCCCGAGTTCAAGAGACTCAAGAGCCTCAAGTTTTAACCAAACAAACTAGTTGTCATCTGCACGTTTCAACTAATGCCACCTGTTAATGAGGCGGTGTGCACAACCATTTGAGGATAAGTTTAATTTACAAAAATGTTATCCAAGAATAAAACTTCATAACTGCAGAGCTTAAAGCAGCTGTACAGTTTGGAAATTAGAAGTGTCTATAATGGTATTGAAAAATTAGAAACTAGTATACAGCTGTCAATTATTTTGGCCGATACTTATATCGCTATTGTAATGTGATTATTAAGTGACCCAGACTGGTCAATTACAGTGTAGCATCGGCCAGCTCCGACAGCTATCCGTCTCTGCTCCATAGACTCAATTGTTTCAGATTTTCCACTGCTACCGACAATATTTCCTTTGGATAGTGACCTGGATAAATATGGAGTGAGAATGTACTTGCAATGTTCTCTTGTGTAAAAGTTATTTTAAAAGAGAATGCTGGTCAAAGATTTCCCACATGACAGCTCCCATTATTTGTCGTGCATTGAGCCGACAGAGGTGGATTTAAGGAATGCAGCCGGTGCTGTGTAAACAGCAGCTGATGTCATAATAGTGTTTTCCTGTCTACATCGTTTACTTCTATGCAGGTTTCACAAAAATAAAGACGCATTCACATGACCACACACAGCTTCCAATAGCTCTGCCGTCTACTCTCCTCATTACTTCAGTCTTTGTTGGCAGCAGAGGGTTATTTCTGCTATTAGTCCTACTGTATACCTATCAGCAGCTGTCATTGTTTTTTTCTAGGCTACTGCAGGAAAAATAAGCAAACACAATTTCCTCTACAATGTTTTATGAAATAATGACCAGCGATACAACATCAATCTGCTTGTGTGAAAATGTGCAAACGCTCACCAAGGTGCTGTTGGGAGGGCCTGGGAGGGGGCAGTGGTGGAGGAGGGGGGTTGTGGTGCACATTGGCGCTCAGGCCGACACACCGACACTGCCTGCTGCTCCATGACTGACCAGGAGGACACGTCCTGTTGGCTATTGGACACCTTCAACAGAGAGAGACAGAGATGGAAAGATTTAAAGACACATGAAACTTGTTAACCCTCACATCCCCAGAGGTGGCTTCCTGACTGTACACAATAAAAACAAATCACACATCATTCATATGTTGGTTTATCAGATCCTATCTGTATATATTGTGCAGATATTTCTGATATTGTAATGGCTGAATCACAAGCTTCCAGTACTTAACGCCTCCATATTATATTGCTACCTCCCAATGACAATAACCACTTGAATGGACAGTAAAGCCCAACAAAAGCTACCTAGTTTTGGATCGACCGAAGACATAAATTCTCTTGAATATAATGGGACCAAATCCAGTCTGATATTTTTTGGACTTACATTCAACAGATGGGCTGCACTACAGAGGCAACCCCATGTTGTTCTGCTGCAGAATGTGCAAGTGGGAAACATAAGTTGATATCCGACAAGGTTGATAATTATGATAACTACTTGCATTTACTATTGATATTTATTTCTGTTTTAATGCCCAAATCTCACATTGCTCACAATGTTTGAGTCCACACCTTACATCTATCATTTTAGGGTTAGTTATTGTCCGATTAGTACTAAAACGAGGACCAACTCTGCCAAAAAAAGTTATCAACTCTTTCTATCTGATCTTCCAAAGTTGGTTCAAGAAAAGGGATTCCTCAGATCTGTATGCGTGTGAATACTAACTCTTTCAACCCACTGCCCACGAGAAGCCATTTGAGGAATTGTAGATTAATAAACCATTTGATTTGATCAAAGGAAGATTTCCTGGGCCGGCTTCAATCGAGATGGTCAGGAGGGAGAGGGAAGTATCAGAGGATTATTTTTGATGAGACGCTCTGGGATTTCTACTGCCTACTATCACCGTTTGGAATCAGATATGCTAAAAATGTTTAGCAGAACTAAATGAAAAGACTATGGCTGTACTTTTTCTCACAGAGTGAACCAACAGCTCAGACAATGTGTCATTTTCTCAAACACTTCTCCTTGAAGGGCAACAAGCTCAGCTAAGATCATGAACAAATATTGTACCTACATAACATGCTATCGTAACATGTCACGATAGCATGTTAACATTGTCATTGTGAGCTTGTTAGCATGCTGACTTCAGCATTTAGCTCACAGCACCACTGTGCCTAAGTACAGCCGCACAGAGCCACGCGCATGGCTGTAAAGGCCTACTCTGGTTTAAATAGCTTCTATATCAGCATCTTGAGACGTCCTCACAACCAATGGCAACTTTCAGTGAGTGTGATGTTGTTACAGCACGACAATAAGGAAAGGTTTGATGGTCAGAGTGGTGGACAGGTTTAAACTGAAGGTTTATTGCTCCTCATTTCAACATCAGGTTGCTTTAATAATCACAATGACCACGATCATTCTCTAACATTACTCAAGTCCCTTTAGTACAACAGGGTACACCTTCATACTGTACAGACATACTGTAGTTGACAGTGCAGATTCAGAATGTATGAATAAGCATTTGAAAAATGTTGGCAGTGAACAGTCTAAAATGTCTTCACTAGACATAGGCTGCGTCAGAAATTCCATACTAACATGCTACTTAGTACGCTTGATTTTGAAGCATGTCCGAAACCTTGTATGAAACCAACAGTACGCAAACTATTTCTGATCAAATTTTACAGTATGAAAACATAAATATCGCACAATGCAATGTGATAGCTCTGTAATGCCAATAATACTTCAATTGAAGTTTAAGCACAATATTTCACTTTGCTAGGTCTAATATTCGTTTTTCAATTAGTACAGAACTCAAAAATCATCGTTTGGTCACTCCAACCAGCAAGGAGGCTCTCGGGAACTTTCTGTCACGATTTTATGTTTTGATTTAGTTATTTGTTCTGTTTTATTGAGATGTTCCCTGTGTCTTGCACTTTATTTCCTGCCTTTGTCTGTGTCTTACCCCTGTGATTGTTTGCCCCGCCCTATATTGAAACCTGCTGTGTCTATTCACCTGCACCTTCCCAGTGTATTTAAACCCCGTGTGTCCCTTGGCTCAGTGTTTGTTCGTCTTTGGTGTAACCTGGTCCGTCTGTCGTCTGCCTGCCATTTCCTCCCGGTACGTTTCGTGTCTGCTCCCCTTTGCCGTGTTCCCTGTTTCTTTGGATGTTTTATTTTCATGGACTTGTGATTCACATGTTTTTGTGTTGAATACTTTTTTGTTACAATTAAACCCACAGTTATCCAACCTTCCGTTTCCCGTGTCGCCCTGCATTTGGGTCCAGCCCTTTATTTTCTGCAAAAGCCTTACAGTTACATGGTAATTACTGCTCAGTGCGTCCGAAAAGATGCATACTACTATTTATTCACACAAAGGTATGTTCAACA
The DNA here is from genome assembly GCA_028022725.1 of Lycodopsis pacificus. Taxonomy (NCBI): domain Eukaryota; kingdom Metazoa; phylum Chordata; class Actinopteri; order Perciformes; family Zoarcidae; genus Lycodopsis; species Lycodopsis pacificus. Next base: position 4,559,461 of record CM051693.1, read on the forward strand.
ATATGTTGAGTAAGGAGTGTAGAGTACGCGATTTCAGACGCAGCCACAGGAATCGTCTGATATCAGCATTCTGTCTCCTGGGAGATGGACAGAGAGAAACCTACAATTCCAAAGTCTCTACTATTTTAATGGATCAAACGCGCTACAGAATATTTTAGTAGATTCTGGAAGGAAGCAGATTGTAGGTGAATAAAAATCCACATCAAAGACAAGACTCTTGGGACAACTTCAACAAACAAGAATTAATGCAATACATTATTTAGAGAGTGCTTTTCAAAAATCAGAATACAAGTGTAATTTTTTCAATACCAGTATCTGTGTGACCCACCTCAGTAATTTGGTGATAAACATATTTTATGATAAATTCTTCACAATAAAAGCTTTTGTTTTGAAGCAGCAAAATCAGGAAATGCTGTATTTTCATCAGCAGCCTTCCGCCCTACTCGTGTGGGGGGAAGATGATGGAGACATACATTTGAGAAATTGTCTACATGCTGTCCCCACCTCCCTGAGATCAGAACTCAATGTGAGCAAGATCTGGTCTCTGAGTGTACAGACCTGATATTTAATGCGTCCTGGTATGATCATCTGACAATAGTCACATTGAAAAGACAAGTGTAGCCTGTGATGATGAAAATCAAAGCCCCAATACAGAGATAGAACTGTTGTCCTCTGCACATGGCCAGAGATCACCTTTATCACTACACACACACACACACACACACACACACACACACACACACACACACACACACTCTATAACTCTATTATACAAAATGAATACAACACTGAGGGAACCGTTGACTTGGACACAGAGACAGACGGCAGGCTGTGTTTGCACACACACACACATTGTTTTGAAGTTGTGAAAGAGTCTGATGACAAGAGACGCGGTGTGGTTTTAATTAGTTCTGCAGCGGCATAGACACATAAAGGGACATGCTCACTAACGACAGAGGAAAGTGAAGGAAAAAGATGGGAGGGAGGAAAGGCAGAGAGATTTTGGGGGAAAAAGCTTCTGTGCTACTGCTGCGGTTCTCACAGGTTCACCTAATGTGAAACATACGAGTGCTTCATGCTTACATGTGTATTCTTATATGTTGGATGATTTGTGGGTGTGAAAATCTCTACAATGCGTTTCCTTTTCTAATCTGAAACGCAGTGTTGAACACCACCGTTTTGTGAGTGCGTGAGTGCTTGTATATATTGTTTAATACCAGCACATATCAACATTCCTCTAAAGTCACAAGTGGTCTGTGTCTGTCTCTCTCACACACACACACACACACCACAGCATTAAGGCCTATTCACGTCAATGAAGTGGACTGTGTGAGCCACTACAACATCCAGAGAGAAGAATAGAGAGAAGAATGAAACTGTAGATATTTAAGGAATGCTTACATAGAATCCATCTGTCAAAGGAGTCCATTTGAATTGATTTCCATGTCATTAGCAGAACATGAGTCATATTACAGCAGCTACCATCCTATAGATTACGTTCCAGTGTATGTCTGGCAAACACACACACACACACACCCTTCATTGACTAACGCTTCATGTCGTTCCTTGGTTTAGCTTTATTGTGAAGTTATATGGCACATATAAGTGCACATTCCATATTGAACAGGTCAAAGAGATGAAACGTGTTGGCGAACGAAAACATCGATCTGTCTGGAGCGATGGAGAATGTAACGTTCCTCAAATAAATACATGCAATAAACAGAAATTACATATTCCCATCATGTCTACATTGTTTTCCACCATTTCAGGTTTGACTGGCGCTCTTTTAAGACATATTGTTGTGTCCTCTACCTGTGTGGGTTTTATGGCATCGACTGGAGAATTAGAGTCACGCATTATTTCACATTTTCGATTTGCAACGTTAACCATGTGGCATTCTGTGTTTCTGCAACCGTGATACGAAGCCGATATGAAACATGTTGTTCGCTACTCAACGAATCTCGTAGTTTGGAGAAACGTACAATGCCAACATTTTTTTCTAGAGAGATTTAAACTCAGAAACAGAAACTCGTTCCCAACCTGAAGGGTCGCCCTCCACCTTTTTCCGGCGGAGTATCATGAACTAAGCTGCTTCACGTTCAGCTGCAAACCGCCAATGAAGCAGGACTAACTCAGACACAATCCTGGGGTCACCAAACTGGACAATCTGCACTGAGCTACACATCCTGTTCACAAAGGTTCACAAAGATCGCAAACTGAACAGGAGACAAGGGACAGCATGGGCAAACTTGTACTGAGAACTCTCTTTATATGAAAATGTATGATATGAGCAGTGGCGGCTGGTCAAGAGAGGGCAATGGGGCATGGCCCCACCATGAGCCACACGAAAAAAAATAAAAAATAAAATAAAAAAATCATAATAATCATAAATTATACAAATTGTCAATATTTGTGTTTTTTAACTATGGAATGTACCCAGTAATGTGTGTACAATATGATATCCGCAAAATATATGCTTTTCCTGCTCGTCCTCTCCCCCTGTGTGCTCGTCTGCTCGTGCTCTCTGTCTGTGTGCACGACACGTCTGCGAACGCGCAGCGAGGGGGTCCTGATCGTTTTTGCCCAAAAAAGACGGGTCTATGAAGCCGTTTAGCCAATTGCTGATTCAAGATATAAATGAGTGACATACAATTTAGCCAATCAGCGCCCTCAAATAGATTCAGCTGTGGGCAAGAACGATCAAGCCCCGGAGCTGCGCGTTCTCGTCAGGAGAAGTCTCGACAGGCGAGCGCCAGCGCGAGCTCTCCTCCTCCAAGACCCGTTTGAGAGGAGAACTTTGGCGGCGATTCTGCAGCCAAAGAGCTGATATCAGATCAGCTTGACCTCACAATCAGACAGCAGACTACATGCGAAGCTTCACTACTTCGTACAAGTCAGTCAATCAACTTCCTTTCTTCCTAAAAGTACGCTGATTACTTCGACATACCATACGTATCCACAGGCAGGGGCGGACTGGCCATCGGGGATACCGGGGGAATCCCCGGTAGGCCGACGGGACTATATTATATGCTTCACAGAACACGTTCAATTTACTCTAATACCGAAAGTCAATAATCAGTGAAAACTGTATCAACAGTATAAACTGACATTATGCTACTCCTCGCGATCCGAGGACGCCACAGCACGGCTGGACACTACGGTGCTTTTAAAAACGTTTCTCCATAACCGCGGTCTGCGCCGTGCGGCCGTGCCGGGCGTCTGTCGGGGCCGGTGGAGGTGCGAATGGCCGCCGTAGACCGGCGAAATACATGCCGTGTATTGAGTGGACCGGTCTGACAGTAACTCCCGGGCCACTTTTTCCCCCTAAATTAACAGTGAAAACTCATCATAGCTTAATTTAACATCAGTATTCATAATTACACTTCATGTTTACTTCTCCTGATCTTTACCTCCTATAACAAGGTCCATAGGGGCATCTCAATAAATAAACATGTTATATTATATTGTATTATATTATATAAGTGTTATTTACTGCTTTTTTTCATGTTGGAATAAATGTTAAATATTTAACTGCCAAGTAATAATGCGTGTTTGATGCTAATTGTTTTTTGCATGAAATCATACTGGGATGTTTGCTGAAATTGATAGGATGGCCCTCCCTAGAAAATTTTCCACCAGCCGCCACTGGATATGAGGCCAATTGTTAGCGGTTACGTCAACCAGGCATAATTGTGAATGAATGGACTAGAACATTCAAACCAACTATAATATATTTGCAACCTTCTGTTTTCAGGACACATGGCAAAAAGGAGAACATGAACCACTTCCTCACGGGATCCTGACTGTCAGAAGGTGTTCTGGAGAGATCATAACTCACAGCGAGCTTCATGCAAGTATGCACTCAGGAACATACACCCATGTCATGGCTCTGTGAAGTTTAACAAGAGACATTCTGAAAAGTGTTTCCTAAAGTAACACCCCCTGTATACACACTCAGCACAGGAAGCAGCGTAACAATAGATTCATACACTCTTAATGTACACACACACACAGAGCTCTGAGACAGGCGTCAGACAGAGGTCTCCTTTGGGTCTGAATACTGTGTGCAAAGCTGACAGAACACTCTGTGTGTGTGTGTGTGTGTGTGTGTGTATGTGTGTGTGTGTGAGAGAGAGAGAGAGAGAGAGATCCACAGAGACAGAATGATGCAGTGAGTATGAGCGCTTACTCAGGCAGGGATCTCCTGATGATGCTGTGAACTTGTTTGTAGACATCCAGTTTGGACAGACAGCTGCACTGCGTGTGGTTAGCCACACTGATGGTCACCGGCTTGGTGCCTTGGGTGATCGGCACTGTGATCTCAAACAGCTGCAGAAAGAGCAAAAGAGAGAAGAGTCAGAGGAAGATCGTGCACTTTTTGTATGTTTCGCAAGGTGAGCAGGACAGGTTGTCTCTTAGGGCTCCACAAGTTCCTAAAATAATCCAGTTCACCATACAACATACGTGTGGACTTTTCATGATCAGAAATTCTTGTTTTCTGTCCCACCATTGTACATCTGACAACCGTATTCTGAACCAAACTTTACTTAGCTGTGGATAAAGTGTTGCCTACAGGTTGAAGAATGTATAATAAAAGTGAAGCAGAACAACACATTCTCACTCCCATCTCGTCATATATGGCAGCTTGGTCAGTGACCCTACGATTCAAACTATGACGCTTCAGGTTCCCATCTAGTGTCACTTCTGGACGAGTGAGGGACAACGTGTCAGTTTCCCCTCTGCATGCATAGTGCCTTTGCAAAATAAACTACCAACATAGGTTTACTTCGTTTTTAGGTTTATTTAAGCAATAAAAGTACTTGTTCATGTTTCGGAACATACTGTGGTTTGGGTTAAAATCATCAAGTTTGTTGCGTAAAATAAATATCTTTGTTTCGTAGCTGTTGTTAGTTAAGTACATAAGTAACATAACAAAAGTTAAGATAAATCATGCTTGAATTTTGGTTTCACAAACTTTCTTCACCAGGACTCCGGTCCAATGATAATATTCTCCATGTCAGCTGGATATAAAACCTTGATGAGGTGATATGTCTGTGGCACATGCATGTCATAACTAAATACATTTAAAATTCCTTTTGTGAAAGTTGTGGATGCCACTTCATCCCATTCTACTGACCTCGACTTTGAATTCAGTCAATAAAGGTAATCCATCACAAAAAGGCACTATTTCACACATTCTTTCAACAAGGACCCTTCAACAAGGAGCCTTCAACTTGGAGTTCAACCTGACGCTGGAATCACTGGGAAAAGGAACACATTTCAAAATGAATACAATGACTACAATAAGCGAGAATGTGAAGGTTTCCACTTGAAGAACCGAAAGTGTAAAAAGGAGCTGGGCTTGGTTATTTCACATGGCACTGATGAAGATACTTACAGGCTGCTGTACAGAATAGAAGAGAAACCCTGAGAGCCACTTCATTCTTTCAATCGTGGAGTTGAACAGCATGAATAGAAACTAATTAGTCTCAATGACTCCTATTCAAGCCTCTTAAGCACCTTAAACTGTCTCTCTCCCTCTCATCCTAATGAGGATATCATTAAAGCTGAACTCAGTCTTTTTGACCTGGTAGAGAGCTCACCATGGTTACAGAACACACACGCATTAAATAAATCATTGAGATCACCATGACCACCACTGGGTTGAAAAGTTCACCTGGACACATTTCTTAAATTTGTAGTTGGCTTGAAAGTCTCTAAAATTCTTCATACTTCCTCTCTTTGACTAGAACCAAGGCTCTGGTGTTTTCAGGCATCAATTTCCTGCAGAGGATGGAACTCCTCCACACTGCTCAAGTGTCTTTTAATCAATCAAAAAATTCTGAGTCCCGACACAAACTGCAGTGTTGCCATTGTTTTATCCTCTTCAAGTAGGCAGAAGAAAAGAAAACATGAAACTTTATTGATCCTTGATGTGGTATTAGCATGTTGCTGTGTGCTGTAACACTGCATGGCACAGGAGTGCAGAGGAGCTGTTTGACTACCTCATCGACGTCTGCCAGAGGTATTCTTCAAACTCTAGCCTGCCAGTTTAGCTAATCTTGTTTTCTCCTGAATCTTTTACTTTATCTTCCCTGATGGATTTGTTTTGTTTGTTGTGTATCTAATGTGTAAAGTTACATTTTGGCTGTGGGTGGTTTGATAAAGTGGCAAAAATGGAAAGGGTTATTCCTCTGAGGAGCATGAACGTGGTCACTAAATTCCATGCCAGGTTGCCTGATATTGTTGGTGTATATGGAAAACCTGGCCGGATGATGGTGCTGAAGGAATGGTTAGAAGGCCATTGAAAACATCAGGATTCGGTGTCTGAGGACCATGAATATGTAAAGCTAATTTCATTGCCATCTGGAAATTAGTTGTAAAGATATCTTTCTCTGGACCGGAACGTTGGAAGGAGGGACAGGCCAGCTGACATGACCATTGTCGGGCCCCATGAAGCAAAAAATAAAATATCTCTAATATAGCATGTGAGGTATTAAAGGCAACACAGCCAACTATGACAACACCAGAACACATAAGTCACAATATAGAAGAGGGAAAGACGGAACAAACCAGAGGGTTAAAGAAAAGGTTTTACACTTTAGAGTGAAAATAGATGACAGCGCAGGTATTGAGCTAAACCCTTATGCAGAGACCAGACAGACATAAACGCTTAAAGATACTTACAGTCAGTCAAATTGTAAATTATAGAGTTCAGCAAACTTCTATTACCTGCTAAGTGTCAGAAACTCAACGATTGCCAGCTGCTTCAAGGAACTGCCAAAGTAAATCAGCACAATGATGACACAGGATGACGAAACAAACCACAGAACGCTCTTTAAAGAAACAGCCACGTTTGACTCTTCACCTCTCCTTACATCCATTTTGAGATAATCATATTCAAGAAGTCATTACCATTCAGTTAAACTGTAAATTGTCAATCTAGTCTACCATCATTCGAATGACGTACTAAAAAGCCAATGTAAATCTCAAACTCTGGCCAGTAGTCTGAGACTGCAGCCAAAAATAGCAGTTTGGAAAACCGGCAGAGTAAAAGAATGTGTTGTGAAACCTCAAGTAGACTCCCAGCTTTGTTACTGCTGCCAGGCCAAAGCCTCTCAGCCTCGAGCTTGGCGTCATTTTTTCTTGCCTAAAGTAAAGGGCGGCATGCTGCACAAAGTTTCTTAAACCTTTAGTCCAAGAATCATTCAAACACCTTTGTCCAATTTTCAAAATGTGCTACAAGGCTGACTTTTTAGTCTGCTATTTAACTGACTCTTTGAAGATGTTTGCTTTTCCAATGACAATGCTATGCTCCTTCTGTAGGGGACAAAACAACAATACAAAATCAATTTCAGCCACCAACTTACCAGTGAATAGGGCTGAACCCCAAATATTCAACCACCATTTGTGGGTATTCAGTTTTTAATTTGGGTACATATACATAAAACACACCAAACCTTTTGGAAAATGTGTCTTATTCAATACAAATCAACAATACAGACAACAATACTTTAGAATGACAGAATCCTTAAATAATGAATGACTTAAATTAAACCAAAAGACTAACATTGCAGCGATATGCCGTCTATCTCAGCCGAGAGAAATGTGCGGCTGAGTCCTTCCCGAGTCATGGAGACGAGCCATGCCGGAGCCAGAGCCACCGCTGCTTATATCGGCGTACAACCCAAACAGGGCTCGGGCTAAAAGAGCTGAGCGGAAGCCTCCAGAGGCTGCATCATGCAGGGGCTTGCAGTCGGGCTCTGCTGGAGAGGCGGTGCGTAATGCCCGGAGACATCGGCCTCAAGACACCACTGTTCTGTGGGAGAGGGCAAACATGACTTTGAGGTACATCTACACGCTCACACACACAGAGGGATGAGGAGAGGGGATGCTGAGGGCAGACAGAGGTGTGTGTGTGCACCGTCCACAAGAGGGGTCAAAACATCACGACTCGTTTTGTAAGAAACATGTGCGGGGGAAGGTAGCCTTTGAGTATGTGACAGAGGGGGTTGCATGCTACCATAACTAACCAAGAGGTTAAAGCGCTGTTCCGGTCACGGCGGTCCAGTGCGCTCTGCAGGTTGAGTCTCCCCCCACAGCCGAAGCGTACTTTTTTAAAGCAAACTAAGCTAAAATATACAAATGTAATCCATATGTTAGTCACACTATACAGGGCCCAACAAATAAGGTTTGCCTAATTGCCCGGAGAAAGTAAAATGCCACTTTGTGATAGTAAATCTAGTAACTCACTTGCCCGATTGGCCAAGTGGTAAAAGTAATTTATTTTATTTTATTAAATTTCAGAGCTGATGATGGCAGTAGCTAAAGAGTGCTCTTCCTTCGCATCTCTGTTCAGAGTGTCACACGCACAGTACCAATTTGATAACTAATAAACTAATAAACAGAACAATATGTATGGGGGCACTTAAAAGTAGACTTCAAGTAGATTGATGACCCTCCTGCTCAACAGAGGAATGATGCCCTGCTATTACTCTACAGATTGAATTTTTGTGTTAGAATGAACCGTATATCAAGTAATATTGAGTGAGATTAATCATTCTGTGAAAATGGTGCCCTTTTTATACATGTATATCCTCGCACACGTCAGTGTTAGCATGTCTTACTCATCACGTGTGGCCATGGCCCAGTGGTTAAGAATAGCTGTGTCAGCATATACATAATTATCTTTTCTTTACCTGACTTGTCTCTCTTGATTGAACTGCAGATCTTTGAGCAAGAGTAGACCTGTCAAGCTTCATGAGCCAATGTCTGGCCACCAATGGGCAGGAAATCACAAAGACACGCTGCCAGAACTACAGCCCAATAATATCACCAACTTAGGCGTTAACATGTTCACTTAAAATTGTGTTCGTGTTCACATGATGAACCTCAGTCCAATATAATTTTCATTGTGAGAAGCTATAGCTCTTTAGCTGCTCGGTATCTGGTTTTCTTAGCTGGTACCTTTTTCTGTCTGCCATTTGGTGCTGTGTAGGTAGCATACACTGGGTTTATCAGACACATACAGGTAGAAATAGCTCCCAATAACAGTTGATTCAATCTAATCAATGTCAACTGTTGATTAACACAGGTTTATATGCCAGTATTGTCACACAGCTTAGTGCATACCAAAGCACGAGCATGGATCCTCTTCTCTCCTTAGTTTCCTCCATTCTGCTGCCTACGCACACATTTTACACTTACACACAAACACATTTGCACATGTAGGTCTACAAACACACATATGCAGCCAAACTTCTCGCCCAAGCAGACTTCCTGCTCTGATTGAAATCAAATTACATCTAACAAAAAAGCTATCAGCCCAGACCGCGGCCGCTAGAACACTTATGGGAACTGAAAAGAGCGGCTGAGCTGAAACAATAGGCTATCACTCATGAGCCAGTCCATTAACAGCAGCTACCTGGAAATGAACTAACCAGTTGAAAGAACCTGGCCTCTGTTTCAAGGCACAGCTGAGTGGTGGAAATACCTCAAGAGTACATTGTATCACAAGGAGCTGGTGGTTACACTGGCTGTGTGCCAGGTGGGTGCAAGTGCATTTGTCTGCACTTTCCTGGGCTCCAAAGAAACCCATTTCACCCACTCTGCCAAGGTTGAGGTTGTGATTATTGTTGTGTGCAATTTAATGCGTACATTAGAGGTGCGTATATTTTGCATCAAGATGTGGCCATGGACGATTCTGTATCGATGAAGTGACAGTGATGGTTTCATTTCAGCTCAGTGTCTTTACTGCGTTTTGCTGTCATGTTGCATTCGTTTCTCTCTGTTGTCTTTCTCTTTGTTATTGTCCGCCAGAGTCCAGCAGTCCACTAACTTGTTGCTCTCGCTACCAATACTACTGTTTGTTTAGCTGGAAAAAAAAACATGCATGCAGGCTGAAATTCAAATGTGGTGGTGTTCTGTCGGGAGATGCAGTGACTTAAACCAAGTAAGAGTGGAAGAGCTGTGTAAAATGAAAAGTCTGCAAGCTGCTAAGCTAATTTATACAGTGTAAAATGCCATAGGCAGTCAGTGCACTGTCTTGGAGCTGCAATGGGAAAACCTTAGTTTTGTAGATTTAAGCACTAATTCACTGAAGAAGGATTTATGTTTTCTTTTTTAATGGTTTTGTACGGAGGTGGCTGACACAGATAGTGAAGCTGAAAATCAAAGGTGCAGGTTACCAAACTGTTAGTAGAAGGAATACATTTTCCTCAGCCCCATTATCAAACTACTTAATGGCATGACAGACAGAAGAGATGTGTGCGTTATAGAGAGAGTACACCTGCCTCTAATGCAAGCAATGCATTCTATCTGGTCCCAACCTGTATCCAGGTGTGAGCCTGCAGCTCTCCTTCTGTCAATTTCAACATGGATTAGTTGTTCATAATGTAACATTGTCAGACATCAGAGACTAGAACAACATCAATGATGTCCTGATCACATATTTGACTGAATATTGGCAGATAACGATGTCTTTATTTCACAGTTTGATGGTTCAGGTAAACTGTGTAATTATTCACGTGTGCTGAACCGTGAAGAGGGATCCGTACACCACTAGGAAAGACTGCTTTTAATTTAATGATTTCATGACCTCCCCTCTGATGCAGCACAGATCACAGTCCAGTTCAATTATAAGTTGAATCAAATGTTCAGCACGTCAGAGCACTCTTTGGTAATTGCATGGCCATGGATATCACCATTTTATACGTTAATTATTACACCTCTGCTAGTTTTGGCAACAGTGGCTCTCTCACTCATTCATGAGCAAGACTGGAATGACCAGGCCATAAATAATGGCAAACCTTTGAGCCAGAACTTTTCTTATGAAATCATCAATCATCAAAGATCACATACACGCTGATCCATATTTGAGCACATAATGAAAAGAAGAAGAAGAAGACTGTGCTTACAGTTTTGCTGAGGTAACCAGTGGAGATATTCCTGCATTGTTTGTCTTCAGAGTGGCAGCATCCCCCACATCTGTAGACGGACACACAGGGTGGTTTATAGAAGATGTTGGTGGGAGCCCCGAACTCCCTGCCCACGTCGACACACACTTCCCTGGGCATGCACTGAGTCTTCCTCCACTCCGACTCTATACCTGCACACACACAGAAGGTCAGACCACCACAGACATGCAACACGTCTATTTTTCTGTCAGCTGCTGTACACATGGATGGCAGTGCACAAAGGCACACATATATAATACACTCATACACAAACATGTGGTCTCTACATTTGTATATTCCAATGTTGCCAAGTCAGGACTGTGGTCAACAGGAATTTCATATTTTTAATCCAAGTGTCCAACGTGGGTCATCACCAAACTGTCAACATCAAGGTGGAGCCAATGTGCTATCAAAAGTGTACCCTCCCAGCACACTGTGTATAGTAAATATGATTACACTTTGTGTAGAGCTAAGAAGAATTGGGCCTCATGTCCACTGTCAAATGAAATACCGTCTATGTAGCCTGTCTGCCTACTGATGCAGAAACAAACATTTTGTAAGAAACCTTTAGTACAGTATTACTGAATGTACATAATGACACTTTTAGGCCAGTCTTCATTAGCCAATTGTATGAAAGGCACTAGATGCAGTACGTTTCCTTGATGGGCGCTGCTTAGATGACCAAGTCTGAAATAAATAATATTAAACCAAAGTGAAAACTTACTTTTCAGAACATCCAAGTTGAGGTAGGCAGCAGCGAATATTGGCTCTTCTGTATCAGCCAGCGGCCTCAGTCGGCGAGGCTGGAGCTTGGAGGCTGGAGGGGCAGCAGATAGTTTGGATCTGCACTTCAGAGCGGCCCAGTATGACGGATAAATAAGACTCATCAGTTCATCGACACTGGAAGCTGAACGCAATTTCTCCTCCATGTCTGGCTTTGGTGAAGAGTCCTGAAAGAGATAAGAGACACCTTCACTGAGAAAACTGCTGGTATTCTTTATCAGTACACAACTTGAATACTCAACTACTGACTGACCAAGAAACACTCTGCTGCCCCTGAGGAACACATCCCAAACCAATCCTTTTCCAGGTTCAAAATAATTTAAGCCTAAATCATGTTCCAAGTCAAGTATGGAGATAAGACCAACAAGTCCCGAGTCAAGTCTGGTATTGAAGATCAACAAATCCCAAATCAAATCTTGAATGAAGACCAAGTCTGGAGTTAAGACCAACAAGTCCCAAATCAAGTCCTAAACTATCTGTTTCAAGTCTTAAACAAGTCATTATGTGCCTTCACCAAATTCATGGCACTTTAATTTTTAAAAACAATAAAGTAAATTTAAAGAAATACTGATAACTTTTCAAAATGTGTATTTATTGCTCTCAAACAAACTTCATAACTACATCTGATAATCTGATCCAAGTCACGGATTCGGCACCTTTTCCAAATTGATTCCATGCGTTTCGAGCATTTTCTACATCTAGTAGGGTCTAGAACTGCCCTCGCGTTAGTCATATCAATATGTTCAGTAAATCCATTTCATCATACAGGCTGCCCACTACACATAAGTACAACAAATAATCTGTCTCTACATACAATCTGTCTCTAAATACATGAGGTTCAGTCAACACAATACAGGATAAACCGAAGCGAAATATAAATACTTCCAGAATAGGGTGAATTAGTGCAGCCTCAAAGGAAGCTTTCAGTGCCTTGTGGGTGGCGAGTGTACTCAGTGCACTCAGGACAAACAGCTGTTCTGATAGTCTGAGCGGAGTCCGGTTATTAGTAAGTTGTGAATGTAACAATAAATGGAGGTTAGAGGTTAGCTAGAACTTAAGCCCTTGTGCTGCAGGAGTCTCTTCTGTGCTTGCAGAACATAGTCTGTTCTATGTGTTGCTGAAATAATGTCACATTATACTAGTCTAAGGCATCCCACTGATGGAATAAAATAACAGAATCCATAAAAGTGTTATCCAGATGTATGTATAATATGAATTAGTCCCGAAAGATGTGGAATATTGCTTTTATATTTGATTTGATTTCCTATTCAGCTGTTAACCCAGCTCTTATGCCACAACCATCAGGAGACACACCACGACGAACATTGAACAAAAGATAGTTTATCTAATTTGTGGTGTAAGTGCGCATGAGGGATGAATGTGTGTGCATGGTTGTTGTAGGGTACAAAACAAGGCATGAGAATAGACCTAAGACAGCAAAAAACAGGTGACTATAGTGAGAAGGGACAAAGGGAGAGAACACTGGGCCAACACATGAATAGTCAACAACAGTTAACTATAACCAGGACAAGGAAATCCCCACATTAACCTCAGCTACTGGATCCTGGGGAGAGAGAAAGAGCTGGAGAGAGAGTGAGAGAGGGAGAGACTGAGAGAGAAAAAGAGAGCAAGAGAGAGAGAGAGAGAGAGAGACCGAGGGAGAGCGAGAGAGAGGGAGAGAGAGCGAGAGAGGGAGAGCGAGAGAGAGAGAGAGAGAGAGAGAGAGAGGGAGAGAGAGGGGGGGGGGAGGGATGAAAGTTACTCGACAAAACAACCTAAAAAACTCACTTCCCAAATTTCTCACCAACAAATCCTCGTGGACAAAGTAGCCATCATGATCGAAGTCTCTTATTATTTGAACAGGCAAAGTCTCATCACACAATGAGAATCAGCCCTTTGGGTCTTCACCCATTCCTCTCTCGGACCACATGGAGAAAGATCAGGCAGTGAAAGCACATGTTCTCCAGGCGCCATAACTACACCGTGAAACAGGCGGGTCTGGATCAGACATGTCACAGCTGAGAAAACACCTGGACCAGGCCAGACTGGAGCAAACTCATGAGAGCTCTGTGTGACTCTCTTTCGGCTCCTCTGACCAGTATCTACTTCAGTAGCTGAGCCCTATCGGTGGAAATGGGAAGTCAAATCAGAAAAATTCCACATTCTCTTGCTTATCGCTCCTTTACCCAATTTCTGAATTGCAAAGAAAGCTTAAGGGACCAACTATTATTCTAAAATGGGACCAACACTGGGCCCCGCTGACAACCGCAGCCTGACCCCCACCCGGATGTTCGTAGTGAAGGGTGGTAAAAAGCTCTCTCTCCGCCTCTACAACCCGTTTGGTGCAGTGATGACATCCCACTCGTCAACTGTCTCCCACCAGAAAGTGATCCTCCCCCTCCTCTCCACGTCCTCTGGTCACCGCTACATTTAGTGCCTGATAAGCTGTTCTACTGTGTCAGCTCCAGTGTCTTCTTCTCCGTCACCACAACCACCTGATGTTACTTTAGTGAGAAAGCTTTCACCTGAGCTGTTCTGTATGCTCTTAAATCAAATGGACCAAACGCATGATTACGTGATAGTAGATATGAGATGGTAGCAAGCTAAACTACTTTTAAATCCACCTGCTGATTGTGAACTGGCGAGGTAGTGACCTACCTGTGCTCTGTATAGGCAACATGTATTTATGAAAGTAAGTTGGCCACCATGGTAACATGTACATGTACTGCACACACAGAGACAGTCTGTGGCAGACAGATGACATTTAGAACTGCACTACTGTCCAATGGTTGGATTCATTCTTCTTCTGCGACAAATGTGCTGTATGTTAATATTATCTCACTTCCTGTCCTTCAATGCAATAAGATAAATGCCATTGTACTATTTATAAACAGTAATTAATATCCACACAATCACTCTGACTGAAACAATATGACTGCTCGCTGCAAGCAAGGCCATCACACACACACACACACACACACACACACAAACACACACACACACACACACACACAGCCTGGCCTTTGTATTAGAGGCCAGTCAAACAGACAGTGTCAAGCAGTCCATTGTGTTTAAGGGCCTCTGTAAGTCTGTTTACAGCCATGGCAGAGATAACACACACACACACGCACACACACACACACACTATTTCCTACTAGAAACAATGTGTTTATTTATGTGTTTCTATATGCATATGCATGTTTTGTGTATGTGCTTCTGTTGGCACCAATTTGTTCCACATGAATATGTCCTGTGTGGGTTTCCTCTGTCCTTCTGTATGTTTGTCTTTCTGTATGTGTCCTGTCTCCGTTTCCCCTGATTCTGTATTTCTGCTTGTGCGTTTGGAATGGTGTTTTTACACACAAATACCCCCCCCCCCACACACACACACACACACACACACACACAAATACACACACACACTGAGCCTTTACGTGGGAAAAAGGCGTTTCTCTCACATCGTCACATCGGGTCAAAGAAGCTGGAACAAACAATTGAGAACACAGCAGCTCTGAATAGGACTGTGCTGTCACCTGACAGAGGAACTACATCTTCCTGTTAGAAAGACCAGAGCAGGCTTTGCAAAGCTGAGAGGGGACTCAGTGGACTGACACAAGATCAGTTTTATCATCACTTTAGAACCGGAGTGACCACATTTTGGTCCTGGTGTTTCACGGTCATTGTAAGGTTTGAAACAGTTTTGGACCAATCAAAACATCAACAGAACAGCATAGGTTGCTAAGTAAACATCAAACCTAATCCAAAAACAGCAGCGGTCAAAGGGTCAAACCCTTTTTAAAGCCTTGTGTTGACATACAACATGTATCTATTTTTATGTTCAAGAATTTCTAAAAAAAACTATTTTTTAATTAACAATTACAAACAATTACTATATACTAACCAGCTTAAAAAAAAAAGAACAGAAAATCAAATTAGATTTAAATCTGTAAACCAATACAAAGAGTAGAACTCAGTAGATTATTGCTAACTACTACAGAACATTAATTGTTGGAGACAAAAGCAATAACTAAAAACTGAGGTAACTGAACACAAGAGGATGTCAACAGATACAAAGTTCATGGTTAAAGGGATCGTTTTTGTTTGTCGTGTGTTCTGAAGTACCTACAGTATGACGGTCAGCACGCCCCCAGAGCAATGCAGTGCTGTGGACACCTAGTGTGTGTACTAAGGCTGCAACTATCAACTATATCAATTCATTGATTATTAGTTGGATAAAAAGTGTTTTCTTAGAATGTTAATGTTTACAACTGTGAAATGGTATTTTACTCTGACCTTATTTCAACTTATTAGCATCAGCTAAATCTGCTGACTCTGGCAGATTACAGGTTAATTTAAACAAACATAACAAACAGAAATACACTTTGTCTGTTTTCTCTCAGTTGCATGTTGGAAACTCACTTTAATCCATCTTGTTGAGATATTTCAGAGGACAAGTGAAAACTGTGGCCTGCTGGTGGCACAAGAGAAGTCCGGGGATCACCAGAGTGATTAAGGTTCATCCACTGGGGACCGTGAATATCTGAAACAACTTTCATGTCAGTTCATCCTATAGTTGTTGAGACGTTTCAGTCTGAACCAAAGTGATAGACAGACCGAACGACTAACCACTGGACAGACTGACATTGCTAACAGGGAATACATGCTGCTAGCATGACTAATAAAAAGGATACTGAGTACGCTTAGCTGAACCGACAGCACGATGGCAGTAGTGTGCTGATACAAGCTTGTGGCACTCTGCTTTGTGATTATTTGCAGAATAGAAGAGTGAAGATATGAGTAATATGATCAGTAAAGGAAATGACTCCTGCTGCAATAAAGTATTGAGTTATTTGTTTCAGAGTATTAAACTGCTGTCTGTCTCTCTCCCTCTTTGTGTGTGTGTGTGTATTGGATTTCACTCGGGACAGAGACAGATCTTCTTGGCTTGGATTTGATCAACATTCAACTAGAACACACAAATCCAGATGGCATAATTGACAGTCAACGGCAAAATTACTTTTGTCCCAAGGTAGGAGCTTCAATGTCTTTGAGGAAATTGCATGAAAATTCTCATCAGAATTATGCTTTCATTGTTCTTGCCAGAACACACACACAGACAAAACGGAGCACACACCTTAACTGTATTATTTACACATCATCACTAATAAATGTCACAAATGCATACATCTTGAATACTGCAAATATTTTGCATCAAAACTATTCACACCAGCAGCGTTGTAAATTTGTGACGGTTGCAACACTTTTTCAATAAAAGGTTTGAATCGATTGGTGCAGGCAGAGGACCAACTACCAAGATCCTACTGACCCGAGCAGCGTCTGGCACTATGTCTGAGGTAAATTGTTGAATAGCCTAAACTATCAAATATTTTACAGTGTTTCCTTTTAGCCAAACCCTCCGAGTAAATTTCAGTTACCTCTGATAAACATTGACACAGTGATTGTATATCTCCAGGGCTTTTATTGTGAAAGCTAAGAACAGAAGTGGTGGTTCTGGTCTGCGCTGCCTTTGACCAGGTTGAAAAGAGTAATAAAGTTTGCCGTCTTGGTTAAGACCAAGGAGCTTCTGTGTTGTTGTGCAAATCAAGCCGTTCTGCATGACTTGATTGTTTGATGCCTTTATTTGCTCTGTGAAATTGTATTCTGTGTGAAAGTTCTCAGGTTCAAATATATTATTGATGTCCAAATGAATGAAACAAAACAAACTTCCCCCTGTAAAGGCCTCAATAGCAAAGGTTTAAAATCATGCATACAACTGAACAAGGAGATGGAAGAGATGCAATCATGGGTTGAGTCTTAAATCACTCATCACTCATTCATTCACTACTCCCTCCTCACTATCTATCGATTTGTCTTAATTTGTTTCTGTCCTTTGTCCGTCAGCCATTTCTTCTCAGCGCAATGCATGCTGGTATATAGTGCTTGGTTAGTGACCATCAGTTGTACACTATGTCTTACGATGCATTGTGGGATACTTTGAGTCCACTACGTACATAGGGCATAATAGGTCTCACTATTGGGACAACACTACAAAATGGACGACTCACTATAGTGAGTAGTTATTTCAGAGACAGTCATGGAGTCATATGGACTAATAAGACAGGTAACTCATTCATTGGACAGTTCTGGTGATGTCATCCTGCGTCTTCACTACAGTACATGGATCCACGTCGGGAAGTCAAATGCAGGTGACTGGCCGCAAGTCTGCTGCACCGTACTGAACCGGTGTCACCAAGAGCTCAAAGACACAACTGATAATCAGCATTATTAGTCAAGTCTGCTGAGACAAGAACAGTGGAGAGGGAGCAACAGGACAAAGCATCTTATATAGTAATAGAAAATCCTTGCACTCATGTCTGATATGTTTTACCATGATTAGTAAATAATAAAAATGTGTTGCTCATAATCTGGAGGACCCTCTGTAGCTATACAGGAGCGTAAACTAATCAAATCGACCAAACACACCACAGCTCATTTGATCCACACAATGGGTTAGGTGTGAAAGCACCCTTGGATATTTAAAATATTAGACCATAGAGCAATAACAAGTTGCAGCAGACAGCAACAGGCTTGAGACACTAAAGTGGCAGAGGAAAAGGCGGACAGCTGTCAGACGGCTGCACACGTCAGACAGCTCAGGTGAGATTTGGGTTCATGAGGCTCCCCAAAGCTTGAAACGAGAGAACGATGTTCTACTGCGTGATGTCAGCCGCTGACACTCATCAGCTGTCTCTGGGGCAGGGGTCTCAAACTCATTTTCATCAGCATCATGGTCGCCCACAAAGGGCCGGTTGTAAATGTAACTACTCGTAACATATTGTTAAATAACTCTCTGCATTTGATTATTGTTTATTCAAGTGTAAAAATATTGTACATGCAGTTATATAAATGTAAAAATATATTTTAGCACATTTCTGTTATTATAACTTAAATCCTTTTAATTGAGGGTTAAGAAACCCACATTACTCTATCAAAGATCAAACTATTAAAGAAAATAACAAAGACAAATATCAAACAAGTTATTATAACTTTGTTCAATGCTTAAAATCCTTTCAAGGGTGTGTTTGCACAATCCCATGTGAAGTAGTTCATGTGTTTTAAAGCTATGTTTGAAGTAGTCTTCAATGTACTCACAATACATTTCCATGTCAAATGTACAGTAACCAGCCAAAGAGCTGCTTCTATGGCTGTGTTTAAGTATCTCATAATTTTGACTTTCTATTTCATAATTTTTACTTTCAATCTCATCATTTTGACTTTCTATCTCAAAAAAAAAAAATTTGAGGGCCACATAAAATGACATGGCGGGCCGGGAGTTTGAGACCCCTGCTCTGGGGGCTCTACTCCTGAGCTCTGAGCTTTTTATCTCACTGTGAGGGAGTTGTGTCTCTCTGCTGTCTAGTTGATGTAAAGATTTGTTGCTGCTCATGAATCTAGACTGAACCGTTAAGCTGTCTAAATCAAAAAGATACTGTACGTTAGTGGTGACTTATTTAAGTTAAATATCCAGATACATCTTGAGGTGTAAATGGTCTTATAATTCAGACAAACCTTATTGTCACTCTGCACTGCGAAAACATCTCCTATAAAACAATTGTTTAAAAGTAACATATATTTAGCATTACAAACTAAAGTCTAGCTTTTCCTGCACTTTTAACTGCATCAGTCTTAATCAGAAGATAGAAGTTGCAATTTTCATCTGCTGGTGAGGTCCAACTGATACGACAATATTTTGGGGAAAAGTGGACCTTGAGTAAAATTGTGCTTCTTTGTCTATTTCCAGGGTCAAGAAGGAACTCCTCTGCTCATATGTTGTGTTTCTGACACGTTTCTGTCAGAAGAAAAGGCAGACTGGTGCGCTCATATCAAGACAATGGTGCTCATTCCTCACTTGTTTGTAGAAAGAGTTTTGTGTAATGAAGCCTCCTGATTGGGGACCACGTCTACACCAACATGTGCAGAAAAATGTTTAAAACTAAGAAAACATATTCACTTTTAGCAGCAAAATTGAGGACTATCACAAAAAGCCAGCAAACTGAATTTTCCGAAGAGGAAGCCGAGCCATTGAAACATTGCTAGAGGGGAACTCTGAACACAGATGGTAAACCACTCAGACACAGCAGACGTGGAAAAGACCTGTCAGATACTCAAACACACAGCACATCAAAGACAGGAAGTCCAACATGCTCTTTAAGACATTATATTCTCCATCCAGGACACTGTAATAAAATATATGTAATGTTCTTTATGCAGCTCACAGCTGTCTATGATTCTGTCCACTGGTGTCGTTAACGAGCACATTTTATTATTGAGACAAAAGACTATTTATGTGGCATTATATTACATTACATAATATTATATTATATTATGGTAAGATACTAACTGATAGTGACATGATGAAATGACAATCAACTAAAATATATCTATGATATGCTGTTATTTTCCTTTGAGCCTCTTAGCCTTTCCCTCATTTTCATCCATTACAGGAGTAAGTTTGCCACTTTGCCCAGCTGATACTGTCGCCTTGATCAAGAGATAGAGCTCAACATGGAGACAGTGATGCGAAAGGAGAGAAGTGGTTATAGGCCATGAGAACATGTTTTAAAGCCAAGCTGTTTAAATAGGCAGAATGCCACAAACTCATTACCCCATAATTGTATATTTGTATGTATTATTGTGTCCATTTTGCCTTCATTGTGTGATTGTCTTGTTCATATGTCTATAACATATTTTTGGTATATTGATTGTTCCTCTATCCTGTGCCATGTTTTATCATTTTGACAAAATGTGAGGATGACACTTATTTCAACCACATGCATTTATTATGATAAATAATCCAACAGGGGGCGCTGTAACTCCTGGTCAAATCAGCAGGTTTGTACTGTGGCGCATGAAGGCTCCCTGTACATTACTACTACTACTACTACTTTCTGTTAAAGGTGCAATGTGTAAGATCCGGCCTCATGCTAAACAGCATTTTACCTCTACTACTGGGTCCATACAATCTAAATTCACAGTCATCAGTTATAAAAAACGCCAACCACTAACTAACAGCAGGGGTGGAATACGGAATGCAACCAAACTGCTGAAACTGTGAGAGCCCGTCGAAATAACACCGATATCTCATAATCGTCTTCACTGAGAATTATCACCAACTGTAAAGTTCATCTTGACTCCACGAAGCTTTTGAGTCTATTTCGTGTGTCAACGCTGCTCTCATCAACCTTGTTTCCAGCAACAGCAAACAACCCTCTGTGCACCACCTGCTCAGCAATAAGCAGCAGACACACAGTTAGAGAGCAGCCGGTGAACATGATGGAGCATTGCTGAGCAGCTAAAGAGAGTTGGTGGAGACCAAACCAGAGGTGAAAGAAGAGTGAATATTAGACTGACGTTCATCATGTGGACACAAACATGGCTTCTATGGAATGATCGTGTTGCTCCGTGTCTGATTCACATGTAGCTAGACAACTGTTTGCTAACATGTTCACTTTAACTTCATACAGTGACAATATGCTAAATGTCGTGTTGACAGCTCGACGTCCTGAATCTCTGCAGGTCCTCATCTGGAGGCTAAACAGCTTCACTGCGGTAGTTCCCCAACCCCCATATTCCAAACTGGTCTGTGGTTTTATACTGGGGACCTTCCATTAAGAAACTTGTTGGAATCTTTATGATCTGACAGATACAGTTAGAACTAGATATAAGCAGCACCGATGTTCTTGGCTTGATCCTGCTGATACTTTGTTAAGATCAGTTCTGTAAATATGTCAGTTTCATGCGCGAAAATAACAGAAACAGAAAAACAAACAGAAAAAGTCTCTCAGATACAAAGACCGTAGCATAGGACATTAGGTTTGATGCTCATGGATATACTTATATGTGTGTGTGTGTGTGTGTGTGTGTGTGTGTGTGTGTGTGTGTGTGTGTGTGTGTGTGTGTGTAACCACAGATATTCTTTGTCAAACAAACCACTAGCTTGGTGGTCCCACGAAGAGTCAGTAGTTTGTGTTTTCCTTCCCTTTCTGTGTGTGTGTGTGTGTGTGTGTGTGTGTGTGTGTGTGTTTTTTCGAGTTAAAAATTCATCATGGCTGTGTGTTTGTTTAACAATTGAGTGTTTGATCATGTGTCTGCTCCGGCTCACACACACACACACAGACAGTTTACACCAGGCTTGCCAATGTGTAACCGCAGCATGTTATGTAGAGCAGCAACAACCGCTGATGTCATTCACTGCTGCATGAGATGTTTACAGCACGAAACAGCTTCGGACTATAAATGCTTTACAACAGTAAACAGTTAGTGACTCACATGGACACAGGACCATCAGTCACAAGTGATTATGGAGCCTGGAAATAGTTCTCCTCCCTTCTCTCACATTACGAGAAAGATAATGGCTGCATTTCGAGGAAGTTTGTGTGAATAAGAATAGAAACTATTCTTTATCCCTTTAAGGGGGAAATTTTTCTCTGCATTTGACCCATCCCTGTATATAGGGAGCAGTGGGCTGCCAATGACAGGCGCCCAGGGAGCCGGGGGTTCAGTGTATCGCTCAGGTACACTTCGACACGTGACACGTCCCAGTCGGGGATCGAACCATGAACCTTCAGGTTCCCAGACGACCTCTTAACCCAGTGCGCCACGGTCACCCCAAAAAGCGTTGTGATCATTGGATGAGAGCACTTCACGGCTCTTATGTAGCTGATCTACTTCGCCCCTATTCACCCGCCCGCACTCTCAGGTCAAACGCTCTAGGTCTTCTGTCAGTCCCACGCACACGATTTAAGACCCGTGGTGACCGAGCCTTTGAGGCAGTGGCCCCGAGGCTCTGGAATGCTCTGCCTGCAACTCTGCGCCTCGCAGATACTGTGGATACTTTTAAAAGCCAGCTTAAAACCCTGAACCTGTTTAGGCTGGCGTTTGTGTAAAAGTAAACCCATGTCCTAGACCTGCTCTTAAAATGTGTTTTACATTTTAATTTTATTTTTAATTTTTAATTTTATTTTTTATTTTTCTCTGTGTATATAATTTATTGACCCTAGGGTCACATTGTGTTTTTTATGCTTTTAAATGTCTGCTCTGTTAAGCACTTTGTGATGTTATGTCTGTGAAAAGCGCTGTATAAATATAATTCATTCATTCAAAATTCATTCATTCATGAGACATGGTGATTGTGATGATCTCTAATCTGATCTTTCATATCGCACCACCGTCACGTCACCACATCATCTAATAGCTACATCACATAGATCAAAATCCAAAGGGCAGATTATTATTTTAATGATGCCATAGATGTTCATAGAGTAAGACTGAACAAGTAACTAACTACCACAGAACAATTATAGGCTAAAGAAAAATAAGGTGTAGCCCACAGAGTATCTCACTGGCAATGGCTGCATTAGACTTCCTGAGTACATCCCCCAAAGCAGGTGATTAGAAGACAGTTGCTGGAAGCTGGTCAGTGAGAGGACTCTGACTGAGACAAGAAAGATGTCTGATCAAATACATCCACACAGACACACACAGATGCAGGTTTAAGTGTAGCGGTATGGGCTTACAATATATATCCACACACACACACATGTGCCATGGCAACACTCAGTTTTAATCACATTTAAATTTGAACTGCCTATTGATTCAAACCTTTTTTTGTGAGGCAGAATTTGAGTGTTTAACCAGCTGTTTATGAGGGCATATAACACACACACACACACACACACATGAAAAGAGAGAGAGAGAGAGAAAGAGAAAGAGAGCATATAAAATCGGAACTGAAAAAAGTGGTCTAGGTGTCAGTATCACAAACAAAAGATAAACTGCATGGAGAGAGAATAACTTGAAGAAAGTGAAGAAAACAAAGGAACAAATGTCACAACCTTCCCTTCTGTCCCTCCTTTCAGTCACATTCCCACTTTCCATGCATCTCTACTCTGTAGACTTGCCATCCTCCATCCATCCACCAGATGCCCTCAGACTTTCACACCTGTCCCAGTCACCTGACTCGCTCAGCCACCGGCTCACGTGTTCCTCATCACACGGGAGTTAGTTGAAAGCCCGGTGCAGCTCACACAGACACTAACGGGTTGATAAATAATGCCTCTATAACAAGAAAAGCAGTAGAATTGCAAACAAGAAGAGAAGGACATGTTTTACTTGAAGTGGTAACAGATATTCTGAACATAGAAAGAAGTCAAAATAAGGGAAAGATTTTTTTAAACCGAGTTTTCAAAGGAATGAAAAACAGCATTGTGTTGCTGGTGTTTGTGAGATGATTTGACCATTTCATGGCCTCATCCTACGAAAGCTGATAATAACTTTAATGTTCTCAAACTTCAGTAAATCCCACTCATTGACATGGTCCATGATGACTTGCAGTGCCTCAGAGAGGCATGTGAGCATGTGGTGTACACACTACTAAATCATTCAAGTTTGACTGATCTGTGCACAAAAGAGGTTTGCTGCACATCTGGCTGCTTGTCAAACAGTTACGTTTAAGGGTTAGTAAAAGGGCGAAATGTCATATTGTGTTTTTGTCTTATAGGAGAACAAGGCAGTAAGCTGCTATAGCAGGTTGCTGACAGCTGATCCAGCTGTGCCACCATCACCATGAACTGACATCTGACATCTCATTTTACAAAATAATATTTCCTTGAGTCCTCCATCATGTATCTCTTCCTCTTGTCTGAAGTGAGAGGGACTAGAGAGGGAAGATAAAGACAGAAAAGAGAATACACCCTTCTCATGGATGGAATTTTGACTTCTCAAACACAGGTGGAGCTAGTTACATTAAAGGTGTGATACTGTATGCAGCATTTTCTTTAAAAACAGTGTATAGACTCATACAGAATAATCTCTCAGTCATCACATTTGACCCACTAGAAGTGTGTGGAGGTGTCTGTGTCTGCAGAGAGCCTGCCCTCTGCCTGGAGTTTCTCTCTTCTTCTTCTTTGGCTGTTTGGGGCATTTCTGGGTGTGAGCAGAGAGCCCCATGTGGGGGCGTAACCCCCGGCCAATAAGCAGGATGTGCAGCCCCTTCTCATTCCTTCGGTTCTGTAGACTGAAGCCAATGTGGAAGTGTCTTACAATGCATTCTCTCTACTGTCCATCAGGGGGCGACTCCTCTGGTTGTATAGAAGTCTATGAGAAAATGACTCTACTTCTCTCTTGATTTATTACCTCAGTAAACATTGTAGACATGAGTTTATGGTCTCAATCTCTAGTTCCAAGTCTTCTTCAATACAGCATGATGTTCATTTAGTAAATTATGGTCCATTTAGAGTCAGACAGACCAAAAGGCAGGGTATGCTTTAGGGCGGGGCTACTGTGATTGACAGGTCACAGAGGGCAAGTCTGGTGCCAGCAGCCGCAGTAATTCCAGCTCCAATAGCAATAAATAATAAGTTGTGAAAGCAGACACATAGCGCTAATTTACAAAACACATATTAAGCATTAATCTTAAAAGATTCACGACTTAAAATGTACTCATTGTGATATAATATCGTATACAGCGGCGTATACAGGCTCTGTGTCACTCCTCCGCATTCAAGATGGCGACGGCCGTATTCCAAGATGGCGATAGCGAAATCACCGAATTCAAGTGCTTCATAACGGCAGTCCAAACCAATTGGTGACGTCACGATGACTACCACTTCTTATTGACAGTCATAGTCACAGCCCTTGACCTCTGACACCGAGGAGCGTCTGTATGATACAAAGGGGACAACAGGTTGTTCCATCGCGGTGTGTTTTCATGTGCTTCGGTGTTTCCCCTGCTCTTGGTCTCTCTCCTCTGCTGTGTGCTGTTATAGGTATGTCAATTTGACACAGCGGACAGGAGGAAGGGTGCGCTTCATTCACTCAAAATCAAGCAACATGGCACCATCCTGCAGGCAAGGGAGGTGTGGGAGTTTGTACTAGTGCTTTAGAACGCAACCGCTATGAGACTCTCTCGGAGAGGAGGGGCCATTTTAACAATGGCTGCATTCCATTTATGTGTCCCAGTGTTGAGGCTCTAGTATTGTTCATGCTGGCATCCCAAACACTCGTCCCAGCAGCGGTTTACAGGTGTAGTTCACCTGCAATGTCACCACAATAGCAGCAGAAGGACCACTTCTGCTGCTTGCTGCCACGGAAACTTCTTGAAGATTTTTAAAACTAGATCTGGCATTTGGAATTTTTTACAAAAAATGGCTTCCTCCTCTTTCCTGGCAAAAGCCTAGCACACCTTTTACAAAAAATGTCCTGGCTTAGATATATATAACCATTGGCACACATTTCTAATTTAGCTTTTTTAAGATGTATATTTTGGGGCATTTAACCTTTGAATGAGAGGCAGACACAAGGGGAAGAGAGGGACAAAGGTGGAATCGAACCGTGGACGTCACAGTGAAAGCTCTCTAAGTAGTTCATTATTCAAGCATCTTGATGTGCACCAGCACATTATGTGGTCGCACTCTTTTTTTGGTACAGCACGGTATAAATCAATGGCACTGGCTCAGTCGGTCTCTCCGCCTCATCATCAGTGAGTCAGAACCTCTTGTTGTCCAAAACCTGTGCACAAAAGTACCACATGATACGAGTGCAGAGAACACTGCTGACGTCTGAGACTTGTTGAGGATGTTACAGACAGTGTCGGGATGTCTCCACTCCAGAGGGGGCAGCAATGATTATCATCATCATTCACTCGCATGAATGTGACCATGTGAAATTTTACAGCAGGACAGTGGTTTGCTTGCACACTCACAAAAATGATGGCATATGCAACCATGTTTGTGGCAGTCTAGATTCCTGTGCTAATCCCAGCCATGTAATAGACAACACTTCACTACCTGGTTCTGCCTCCATCTTACTGGTTCATAGAAGTGAAAGGCCACATTGCATGTGTTGCAAAACCAATGAAACAAAAAAGAGTACCTAAATGTTTCATCAGTGGCAAAGTCAGAGCTTACACGACAAAGTGATCCTCTGTGCTTGTGTGGAGGGTTTTATATATATATAATATACATATAATCCTGAGGACCACATGACAGGAGCAGACCTGACTTATAAAATCTGTGGCCCATACATCAATCTTAACTTGTATGACCTCCTGTGAGGGTCACCATGACAGATAATAATATATTTATGTAAATATATATAAGCTCAAGGTATTTGTAAGGGATCTGCAGAGCTGGATAGTGCGCCGTGTCCTCAGTAGAACAAATTGCTAGACTGCATGTTTTCAGAAGAAAGCCTCTTGGCCTCTCAGCTGTGACGATCTCACTTCATTATGCATTCTACCCTCATTGACCCGCTTTCACCTTCAATTCACTCCCATTCACGCTCCCATCCAACCCCCTCCCAGTGAGACCCATGCAGCCTAAACACAGTGTCAACTGGTGAGGTCTGCAGGTCACTCTGCGAGGGTCCGACAGCACCAGGTTAACCTTCAGATGTCACAGCCCTGAATGAGTGCTCACATACTTTAAGTTCAAAGAGCATCAAGAGTCAAAAAGCCCTGCGTTAAAACGAGTTCAGAGCACTGATTCAGACAGAAGGTGTTTAAGGTTGCTTTAAGAAGAGTCTGTATAGAAATATAATACACTTTGGCAAATTCTGTGGATTGATGGAGGAGTACAACTAGGAATATATATTTCTACTTTTTACATACATAAGGTCCAGATAGGTTTAAATAAAACAAAACATTCCCCACTGATATTTTTTATTCCTTTATAACAACATGTTTTTTAGATGCAGACAGATGGAGGGAGGTCAGGAAGACAGAATGGGAAAGAAAGAGAGAAGGGCGGGAGAAGGAGGATGACTATCAGGTTTCATCAGCTTGATTTGGATTCATCAATGTGTCAATCCCATGACAGATGTTAAGATTACATTAGGAACATTGTTACATTTGTTTTGGGATTATCAAAAAGAAATGGAACAATCCCAAGGTCTTCATCCTGACGGAGACCTGGCTCATCTGGTCTGCTCTGGCGACATTTTCATTCTGTCCTCTACACAAACAGCACTGCTGATGGACGTGGTATCAGCCGAAAAAGTAGTGGACTCTTAAAGGTGCTAACTGTGAAATTCACAGCATATCCAATTCCTCCACACGGCTCTCAACTTGGCGACTGCTGAGCCAGCGGCTTGCAGCTTACGGTGCTAACAGCGCTAACAGTGCTGTGCTAACAATAACGACTAGGTATTAGTGTCTCTCAAAGTGCAGATCGGAGGTTTTGCGATTTGGCCATCGATATGGTCCAGTCCTTGAAACAGAACTCTGAGGTGGCTTCATAGAGAGCCAGTAGCATGCAGCTACCCAGTAGCATGCAGCTACCCAGCTTAGGATGGAGAGACACACCTTGACTAAAGGTCTTCACAGGTCCAAAATGTTAGACCCGATCTGAAAGAGGACTTCATTATGAAAAAGAGAGATCTGAAGTGATGTGGACCTGAGGACAGTAAGAACCGATCTAAAATCAGACCCACAGAATAGAAAACACCAACAGCAGAATGAGACGCTATGGGAAAGTTATTGCAGAGAATGATGAGGTCGGAGGATAGACATCAAATATCAACTCGGCTTACTGATATATTTGTAGTTAATAATCATTCGTTAATAGCTCAGCATGACACTTTATAAGGTAGACCTGTAAAGTCTAATCTAATCTTTCTGCTGTATTACTGAGGCTTTGCTCTTCCTTTATCTCGGTCGAAACCATTACCATCCCTCTCTGACTGATTAGCTGCTGAGAGTCACTCGTGCTGTTTTTGGCTCAGAACACAGAAAGCGCAGGAGTCCTGACAGCTTCAAAATGAGGATTAAATTATGAAGGATGATTGATAATCAAGTGTATAGAGCTACATTATGTGTGTGTGTGTGTGTGTGTGTGTGTGTGTGTGTGTGTGTGTGTGTGTGTGTGTGTGTGTGTGTGTGTGTGTGTGTGTGTGTGTGTGTGTGAGATCTGGACATAACCAGCACACGTGAGTAATCTCATGCACCTGGTTTCTATCTCCAGTGATTACAGATGAACACACACACACACACACACACACACACACACACACTTCTGTGGAGGTCAGACCATGGCTGTGTCCGAACCACTCACTACTCACTATACAGAGAGTTTGTCATTTTGTTGTGCTTTCTGAATGCATAGTGAGAATTAGGGCTGCACCATAATTGGAAAAACTGCAATATTTTTATTTCTGTGATGTATATTTCCACCTTAAATTGTGTACATTCTAAAGTGAAATGCATCAATCTGGTGGACTTTGAGAACAAAATGAAGAGGGGAATAGCAAAGTAGCAGGTAACAATGTCCTTGACCTATTGAGGACTATCGTATATAGACAAATGAACAAATAGGACTGTGTTGGTGTTCATGACCAAACTCATGACAGGAAATTCATCTTTTTGTGTGCAGAAACTCAGATATGCACTTCAACCGCGTTTCCACCAAGAACTTCCTGGTAACTTGAGTCCCATGACTACGGTACTTTTAGAGGAACTAAAAGGTTCCTTCAGCCCATTGTTTGCGTTTCCATAGCGTTCTAAAGACATGCGAAGATTAGGCAGATTAGTGAAAAAACAACAGGACATGGGACGAGGGCTGCTGGTGGTCACAGTGGTTAACTCATTGCAGCATGCAGTTCAGTGTACCTGTCACTTTCATCTGACAAACACGTTGAAAAAACCAAAGATAAACCTTTGTTTTGTCCCACTGTGACATGTACTGCTGCACGAAATGCAGTGTCTGTCTCCGCAGTGAATAATCTGTTGAGTGCTTTATTGACATTTGTGCTTTAGAACGTAACGGCTGTGAGGCTATGGGATGAAAACTCACACACATTGTAACTGGACAGATACAGAATATCATAATCTCCCAAACTGCCCAAGAGAAAACATTTCCATCCAGGTAGGATATGTATTGTTACAGCAAATGGGTGTAGCGTGAGGAAGTGATCCTAATAGAGACGGACTGCAGGAACAATACAGTAGTCAACATGTGAACACAATGAGAGGAGTGTTAAACCACCAACAGTAGGGGTGTCACGGATCACAAACCTCACGGTTCGGTTCGGATCACGGTTCAGGAGTCACGGTTCGGATCATTTTCCGGATCAACAAAGAAAAGGGGAGGAAACAAATATAACTTTGCTTTCCATTTATTAATTAAAGAACTTCAAGAACACTTAAAGCAAAGAACTTTGGGCTATAGTCTTACATGAAAACAAACGTATTGAAGATGTCCAATTTGAAACAAAATTAAATAAATAAATAAAAATAAAACATTCAAGAATACTCAATTCTGATATCCTCGTCCTTTCATCAATACTGAAAGAAAGAAACAGCCAGTGAGCTAGCTTCCACTGTTTACACTGAACTGAACTGCTCGGCAACAACTTGGGTCTGTGTTTACTTCCTGTCAGGTGATGCCATTCAAATACACAATAATGTTTGCCATTACTGTGACATTATTTTCAAAAAGATGAGAATATCTCCATTGTCTGGGGAGAGGGTCGACCTTTCTGTGGTGACTGGAATATTATTGGGCCTGTCTAGCTTCACTCTGATGCTTCTGTCAGCACCTGAACCAGGTGTGTGTGTGTGTGTGAGACGCTCACAGAGGGGGCGTGTCTACAGCACTGGACTAAGAATCACTCCGCCGTGGTGAAAGCGGTCTCTGCAGTCTTTTCCTTCTCATAGAGGCCTGGAACAGCTTCACACTGAAGTGGGTGCGTGAGTGGACTTCGTAGCGTGGCTCAAGCATTTTAACCAGATTTAGAAATCCTTTGTTTTCTACACCGGAGTGTCCCCGTCGCTGACAGACGGGATGGTGGCTCTTCATGTGTGTGGACATGCCGATGTTTTGCCGTTGTCGTGTCTCTCTTTAAATAACGCCTACATACCGTAACGCTTTGTCCACCACCCTCATCCGTCATTATACTTTACAGGGAAGACAAAATGTTCCCAAACTTGCGACTTAAATGACGCCGCGGCTTCTCATGTTCCTCCGCTCGCCATGACTTCACCGTTAAATGCTTCTAAGCTGCTCCGTTCACGTGAACACACTCCTGCTTTATATCTGTTCACTGACACTCTGCACTGATATTCGGGGACTTGTTACTTGAAAAGGAACAGCAACAGTAGAACTTTACACACTATGATGATTACACTGTAAAAAAAAATAAAAAATACTCGATTGAGCCGCGGTTCACAAGTGATCCGAACCGTGAGGGCTGATCCGAACGGATCACGGATCGATCCGTGATCCGTGACACCACCAACCAACAGTGATCTGGACATTCATTTTGAGATTTGGTCACAATTTAAGAAAATCAAGGAAATAATGTTCTTTTGAAATGTTGAAAGACAAATGTGTAAAGAAGCTTTTATTACTAAAATAAATAAAATAAAAGTCAAGCTTCTCTGATCTCTCCTGTGACAGTGAGGACAAGAAGGTACTTACATCCATATCTTAGAGACTGAAGCCCACTCCACTGAATGTACTTTACTTTGTTATTAAGGGATAATAAGACAGCAATCTGACTCCAATGGTTTCCTTTTTATTGAACAAAAACACATTAAATAAATTAAAGCAATAGCCCATAAAAAGTAGTTTGATCATATGTGGGCCTATAAGTAAATGATGCCAACATATGAAATAAAAGACCTGAGCACTATCAGTCTGAAAATAGGATGATGCATAATGAATATTGTTGGATTACTATTTATTATTTCATGGGCTATTGGGATTTTTGGGATGTTGTAAATATAATAATAAAAAAACGATGCACTGAATACTGATTTGGACGTTGATTACCATGACAAAGGTCAAAGCTTGGCCTTAGATAGAAATAAATGATCAGATGCCAAAACAACTGTTTATAAATACTATGAGACGGGATTTTACAACTCTCGAAAGCTACCAGGGTGACAATCTTTCGCCATTCAAACCAATCTCCCACCAAGTTAACCTGCATATTTCATTGGCTAACACAACACTTTGAAAGAGCAGGGCCCCGTTCTATCCCATGAAAGTTGCTCAGTGGCGCATGAAGCCAACAAAGTTTGATGGCCAGTTCAAAATGAAGCAGATCTTCCACATCCATGGGACCCATAGAGCACTCGCGTTCCCTTCAACCCCGCCTACCAGCTGCTCGGTCTCAGCTCGCTCACATGAAAATTGCTCCCGTAGCTGTGCCTACGGTGTATGAATGTGATAGAATCTGAATTGTAAGTCGCTTTGGATAAAAGCGTCTGCTAAATGACTCTAATATAATGTAATGTAATGTAATGATATGATAGCAGTGACACCACCAGACACACACCTTCACAGGGGTCCTTTGCGGCAGGTTCCTACTACACTGACGTGGATGAGCAGACACCATGCTGAAACCATGCTGTACCTGTACTATAAAAGATCTAAACATTTCCTCATAACTGATTCTGGTGTCAGCTAATGTCTGTCCATGCTACCTTCCATAACAGAGGCTGCAGCACTCATCAAACATTTCCACCATTACCTGCTGCAGCTGGCAGCTGTTTTCACTGAAAAAAGTCAGATGTTTGCTACCTGCCTGGCACCAAATGGAAGGTACAGTTAGAGATGTGAGGGCTGGTGAACACAGTGGAGCAACTTAAAGTGATAATGTGTCAATGTTGTGTTTATATTGGGTGGTGAAGATGCTCATCCTTTAAATGTGACACTGGATACAAACATGAGCGTATTCTAGAAAGTGTAAACGTTCTGTATTCAACGTTCTGTTTATTTCTTTCTCTGATATTCTTTATATTTCATTAAAACTGCCCAAACCAAAGCCTTTACCTCTCACTATACAAGTCCATCTCTTTAAAGCAGGGGTCTTCAACGTTTTTCAGGCCAAGGACCCCCAAACTGATAAAGAGATGGAGCAGGGACCCCCGACTATATATATTGTATAAAATTGTTGTCAGGATCCAGGATCCCTGTCTGACCCATTGTGTGTTTCCCCTGATCTCCTCTCCTCATGTGTCCTATCATTCCCCTGTTTGTTATTGTGTGCCATGTGCTCTGTGTTTGTCCTCTGCCTCCAGACACCTCCCATGGCTGCACCCTTGATTGTGCACAGCTGAGGACACTCCAGCCGATCACCTCCTGCAGCCTGACACACCAGACTCAGGTCCCACGAATGATTCCCCGGTCACTATATAAACTCTGGTCCTGCAGTCTGGGGTTGTCAGGTCGTACCGTCTTTCACCGGCTTCAACCCCGTGGCATCTTCTGCCCTCCTTGTGTCAAACGGATTACACACCGCAGCTCTGCCCTCCGTGGTGTTTACAGACTACACACGCCGTCAAGCTGCCAGCCCTCCGGTGTCGAGCCGCGGGACTCACACCGTCGATCTGCCTACTCTCTGGTGTCGAGCCACGGGACATCACGCCTTCCTGTCCTTATTCGGGCTAAAAAAAACCTGTTTATACCAACTTCTGTCTCCTGTGGTCTTGCTGTTGGGTCCTAACTGTGAACTCCTGTGACAATTGTGTTTTCTATTAAATGGGCCTAGTACCGTGTATACCTCTTTATTGTGCATTCACAGGTTCATATTGTAATGTTTTTATTTTAAACATGTGCCAGGTACAGTGAGCAGGGCGGCCGTGCCGCTGCCATTTATAAACACACCTTGTCAGCTGATACCAATATCAACATTGTCTGTCAATTGCATGATAATCATGGATACAAGCTATTCAAATGTCTTTATTTTAAATGTAAATGTTGAAATGAAAAATGAGTGATGGCCTGTTTGTGCCACTGCCATGCAAAAACATACCTGTTATCTTTCATACAATACTGAACTATCAAAATAATGAACAGATTCATGTTTAGAGAAAAAAAACCACTTTTTTTTTTTTTTTTTATTGTCTAATCAACCAAAACATTTCGCGGACCCCCTGTTGAAGACCTCTGCTTTAAAGGCTGCTTGAATAGCTACCTGGATCTGTTAGAGGGCAAACAGATGCTCCACAGAAGCTCACTGTGTCTCCCTGTTTTTGAATCTGGAGGGACTTTGTGATATTTATAGTTAACATGGTCGGTATTTAGAGCAGATGGACACGTATCTCAACACTCAGGCGGAACAGTGAGACTCAGCTGGACAGTCCACAGAGAAATCACAGAAAATTCCGTTGGAATGATTGCTAATTACACACTACATTCTTCTGCAGACTCCAGGGGGTTGTGAAATATGGGCGAGAGATAGAGAGAGAGAGACAGGGGGGAAGGAGTTGAGTAGAGAATAAATAGAAACTGAGATGAGAGATTATGTGCTGGCTGGGTCAGGATAAAGGCCAAAGAGAGAGAGAGGGAGTTGCTCTATTCATAGTCATCTTCATCATGATGAAGTAAGAGCGATGGAGCAACATCAGCCCACAGAGAGCGAGAGCGATATGCTGGCATCGTGACGGGTATTTAACCACATCCATCTGTCTAGAGTTAAGGGTCATCTACAGATTACATGAAGGTCGGCATCACTTTAAACCATCATTAAATCTCAAACATAACAGTTGTATTGGATTTGGAGGGAGGTTTTTCATCCCAGCTTGGCCTGAGTACATTGTATACTATAACGGTTCATCCCTGAAACATAACACGCTGTTTCTGTGCACTGAGATGGAAAGTCTAACACTCAGTCTGTATGTGTGTAAACAAGAGTACCAGGATGGTTTTTAAATGAGCTCAGCAGGAAATACATTCATGTACAATTAATTTATGTGTGCTCATACATTGTGGAGCAAAATCAAAGCTACTCGAATCAATATTTCATATGAACGATACATCAGACAATGTGTTTGTGAAAAAAAAAACACAGAACTATCATCTTACGCTACACTTCCTCTCAGTTCTATCTTTCAGCTCATTGTTTGGTAGTTCTGCCAACAGATTAACTGTTTGGTTCAGTCTCACTACTCTCATCAACCTTATCCTTGCAGCAGGCCACTGTGTCCAGCAACAAAGCTTGTATAATGCCACCGTCCGCTATCTGTCCTCCACAGAAGACCAAACGAATGTAGTAACTAGCTGTTGAATATAAACATATTACTTGTTAGCTGCCACCACATGGCCAAAAATATATTACTGCAAGTTAAAACACAACAATATAACACGTTGACTCCTACAAATGATGTCCCGATATGATTAACAGGCTACATTTTATCCCAATGCAGGTTGTAGTTGAACCCTACAGAGGATGTTGGGGTGAATGGTTAAGTGTACAAAACACGTTCATGGTTTGTGTGTTCTGTCTTCTGCTTCAAGTCAACATTGACTTTTCAATGTTTTGCCAAGCACAATCTTTACCTGACCTTGTACCATGTGATTTACCTAAACAGAACCATAACTTCAACATTGCTGTAGTATCCGGTGTGGACAATGAAAATAAATGAAAAACGTTGGCAGTGAAGATTTTGCAGATGCCTTACCAGTGCCAGTCCTCTTTTGTACTTAAGTACTTTGTTCTGTTTGCCTAAAGTTTTAGGCATTCATTGTATTGCCATGTGTGGTAAATACCCAGTCATCTGGTACTGGAGGCAGGAATTTCCAGAAAGTACTATTATTTCCAACTAATATTTCAAAATACTATTTGTTGCGAGATCGTTAGGTCGATAGGGCTTACTCCCAGAAACTCCAAAGCAATGAGGCAAAAAATGTTCTGGAACAGATCCCGCAGCGCAACAGGAAAACTAGAGATGGAAAGCCAATAAAA
This sequence comes from Lycodopsis pacificus, assembly GCA_028022725.1. Classification (NCBI taxonomy): domain Eukaryota; kingdom Metazoa; phylum Chordata; class Actinopteri; order Perciformes; family Zoarcidae; genus Lycodopsis; species Lycodopsis pacificus. Next base: position 4,594,944 of record CM051693.1, read on the forward strand.
ACATAGAGGAAAAGGTAAAAGACAAAGAGCAACCAAGGACGTTATGAAGACAAATGGCACTGAACTAGTTTCATTGGGGAGGTTGTTTTTCCTCCATAACAAGCCAAGTGTAGTAAGTCAAAGGAGTCAAGGAGGATCTAGGCTGAACCATGCAGATCTGTAGTGTATTGTATGTACTGATGTGTAACATAATACATACAGTACCTTCAGTGCCAACACGAACATGGGTACTTCCAAGCCTGAACTCATACAGACATTTTTGGAGTCAAGCTACTGTGATTTCTTGAGGATTGTAAAGTGCACATGAACACCCAGTGTAGCCCTGATTCATTTTGCAATAAATAAACATTTGACACAAGAGGCTGTAATATCCATTACACAATATAAAGGTTTTGAAAGGCTGATAGTAGAGTTGAGCTGAAAACGCGAATGAAAGGATTATCCAGCGCAGATATTATAATAAGAAACTATTATTAGTTTCCGAGCATGAGTGTCATACAAGTAAAATGTGTCAATATTCATACTCGTTAAGAAGGAAAATCCTCGTTGGCTACAAACTGACCACATATTTCAATGACAGGGCAGCCACACACAGAGCTCCTCCCATCTCCTCTCAGAGTTCACTGCAGCTTATTTATACTATCAACCCCTAGTGGCCTACATTACCCACAATGCAACTTAACCACTGGCATTTGAGTCTGAGATGCGGGTGTGTTATATGCTAGAAGCAGCCAGGCAGCAACCTCCAGTTCTGCCAAGTGAGGCCAATGCAGAAGTGTCTTAAAACTTGCAGTCTCTCTACTGACCAGCAGGGGGCGACACCTCTGGTTGTATAGAAGTCTATGAGAAAATGACTCTACTTCTCTCTTGATTTATTACCTCAGTAAACATTGTAAACATGACTTTATGGTCTCAGTCTCTAGTTTCAAGTCTTCTTCAATACAGCATGATGTTCATTTTGTAAATTATGGTCCATTTAGAGTCAAACAGACCATAAAGCAGAGTATGCTTTAGGGCGGGCTTACTGTGATTGACAGGTCTTTCTTTACCAGAGACGTATACGGCGTCTCTACGTTACTCCTCCGCATTCCAAATATGGTAACTTCTGTTCATAGGTTGCAAAAAACAACAACATGGTGACAGCCATAATCCAAGATGGCGATGGCAAAATCGCCAAACTCAAGTCTTCAAAACGTCAGTCCACAAACCAAATGGTGACGACACGATGACTACGTCCACTTCTTATAGTCAGTGGTAACAGCTAATGTAGCCTGGAGCCTCTAGCCTGCAGCAGTGATTAGCTCCATGTTTCTTTACCTTTATAACTTGTAGCCTCAACCCCAAAACAACGCTGACTCAAGTGACATCACTTGAAGACCTTTATCAGACTTCACACAGCTCCCTCTGGAGCCACTAAAGGCTTTATACTAGAGGTCTTCAAGAGGGGGTCCGCGGCTCCCAGGGGGTCCGCGGAGGTATTGCAGGGGGTCTGCAAAATTTTTGGTTGATTAGACAATTCAAAAAAAAAAAAGAAGGTTTTTCTCTAAACATGAATGTGTCCATTATTTTAATAGTTCAGTATTGTATGCAAGATAACAGGTATGTTTATGCATGGCAGTGGCACTAATAGGCTAGCACTCATTTTAGTTTCCACATTTATGTTTAAAATGAAAACATCAATTTGAATCGCTTGTATGCATGAATATCAAGCAATTGACAGACAATGTTGATATTGGCATTGATATCAGCTGACAAGGTATGTTTATAAATGTCAGTGGCACGGCCACTCACTGTACCTTGCACATGTTTAAAATAAAAACATGAATATATGAACCTGTGTATTATTTGAGTAGCTTAGTATTGAATGCACAATAAAGAGGTATACATGGTACTAGGCCCATTTAATATAAAACACAATTTTATTCAATATATATAGTCGGGGGTCCCTGCTCCATCGCTCTATCACTTTGGGGGTCCTTGGCCTTAAAAAACGTTGAAGACACCTGCTTTATACTACTTGGTGTAAATGCAATCACACTTCCAAACACCTGGAAACAGACTGATGTGTAAAATTGATGTTGTTCCCCTTTAAACTTCGTCTGTTTCAATACTCAAAACTGTCTTCAACCCATTCAATTAAATCATAAACAAAGCCAATAACGAATGAGGGAGATTAAGCTCTAGATCAGGGGTCACCAACCTTTTTGAAGCCGAGAGCTACTTTAAGGGTACTGAGCAGTACGAAGGGCTACTTGTTTGATACAAACTTCCTGAATAACAAAATTGCACAGATCACCTTTTAATAATAATAATATATGTGAAGAGACTGTCTGATCACGTTTATGTTAATTATTCCTCACAATAATTAACAATTATTTCCACAACAATGATGGTAGGAAACCTGCAACATTTATTTGTTAATCTCTTTCAACATTTGAAAGTCAGAGGACTGTAACATTTTTGAACAAATCGTGAACTCTGTCCCATGTTTATACAAATGATCAGTTATGTAAGATAAAAAAATCAACTCTTTCACTTTTTTAAATGAATCCTATCACATTAGTACTCATCACCAAATCTGTAGCATGAATGATGCAGTGGTAATGGATACATTTTGGGAAGTCTGGGTCACCTTTACATTGTGCAATGAAGCCTACATGCCGTCCCGTCATGGCGGGAGCACCGTCTGTTGTCACCGACACCAGCTTTTCTAACGGGACCTTTTTCTCCACAAAGAAACTCTTCACCGCGTTGTAGATGTCAATTCCCCTCGTCGTTGTCTTCAGGGGCACAAGTGTCAGGACTTCTTCTTTTGTGGAGAAATCATCGAACACCATTCGGATAAACATCATCAGCTGAGCTGTACTGGTGCTGTCCACGGACTCGTTGCACTGGATGCTAAACCACCTGCACTGAACCAGATCCCGGTAAGTTTTCAGATATAGCCGACACTCTTCTTGCCATCGTACTCGCCCCCAGTTGCACATCAGAGAGAGCGGAGATGGCATCGGGACCATTCTTCTCGTCTTTGAGCACAGTGTTTGCAACTATCATCATTGCTTCTTTCAAGACCTCCCCGTCCGAAAAGGGTTTCTTGTTCTTCATCAAAAAATGTGCAGCTCTAAACGAAGCTTCAGTTGTTTTTTGTGATTTTATCACCGGCCTCATGAAAAAAGACTGTTTGCCCAAAGCTGCCTTTAAGTCACGCACTTTTTCTTTCCGTAGTGCGCTGCCAGGTGGGTAGTTAGCATGGAAGCTATTGTGACACGTACTGAAGTGTCTCTCCACATTGTGCCGCTTTACCGTCGCAACAGTTGCCCCGCAAATGACACACACACTTGTCGTTCACTGTCGTAAAAAAGAACTCTTCCTCCCAATCATTGTGAAAGTAGTATGTTTTCTTTCGCTTTTCTGCCATGTTGTCTTTAGTTTGGGGGGTAAGAACCACATCTAGCTTCGTAGCTTCCCATCGTAGCTGCGCCCACTTCCTTGTCTCAGCATAGAGTGAGATGGCGATTTGACATGCGCACAATATTGAACTTTGACTTCAGACAAGGTCAGAGTTCATATATACATAAAACATTTTAGTTTTTAAAATGTTATATTAAATATTATCATATTACATTAATGCAAGTGTTTTTGATTAAAAAAAGAACAGCGACTACATTTTTTTAGATGGAGCTTCATGGTGACTGGTGCGATTTTTAAAACATGCCTCACGGGCGACTCGCATGGTCCTCGCGGGCACCGTGTTGGCTACCTCTGCTCTAGATCATTAACCTTAAATAGTACAGAGAATATATTTAGCAGCAATAAAATGGCTAAAATGCTAAATCATGTGCTGTCAAGCATCACTTGTCAATTCCTGCTTTTAATTGGATCATCAATCCGAAAAGGAAGTCTGAGCAGAAGGCTAGAGATGGCTGAAGGTGGAGGACAGGAGCGGAGGGAAAGATAACTCATCATCCCAATTAAGAGTCTACTGTGATCAAATGGCTGCATGTTACTGCTTAACACTTATCCCCCCCCCCAGCACAAACGCAAACACACACACACACACACTTGACCCCTGTCACCTGCCTTTATTGGCTCTTTTCTCTGGCTAATTTGAAAACACTCTTTCCTACTCCCCCCGTTTCCCTTCCTCTCTCATTCTATAGTAAATCTGCTGTGCTGGCATGACATTAAAGAAAAGCAGTTTCAATGGTGTATCAATCCAACTGGTATTATAAGACTTGACAGATGGAAAATAACCATTCCATAAAAGCCTGTAAATAGCATAGCCATGTTTTAGCCATTTAGCACCGTTTGGTTAATGTAAATTTCCTTTCACAGGGCATGTGGGTTATTCTTCTGCATTATCTGGGTCAACAGGCAGATTGTGTAGGTAGGCTACAGATAAAGTGAACCTTTGTGGTCATATTGGTTGTTCTTCAAAGGTAAAAGTACACGGCACAGTGGTACGGGCACATTTACTCCGGATAAAGGGACATTTTTTGGTAAAACATTGTATTTGTATTGCTACAAATCATAACAGAAGTTACATCAGGGCACTTTTCATATGGAGCAGGTCTAGACCATGTGGATGCGTACAAATGGTATATTCCCAGCAGCTGCAGAGTTTACACACTGATGACACACAGGTGTGTGTCTGTAGGTGTAGTGCAGTGATTTTTTAGTGCACTTCTATAAGGGCGGGGCACCTGTTTCAGACACACACCTCCAGTGTGCACACGCTCTGTTGATAACAGCTTCACATCCCCTGTGAACTGAACTTCAATACGTTTAACAAAGTGATCAGTGAATGTCTGGATTTTAGAATTAAATGCAGTCTGTAAAGGTGGGTTAATTTCTGTAATTTCTGTAAATTTCTGTAATTTCCCCACTGAGGGACTAATAAAGGATTATCTTATCTTATCTTATCTTAAACAGCAAGGTGAAAACTGTCTGCAGAATATCCCTCATCAGTCCTCTGTAACGGGATAAAGGGCTCTCCTTCACCCACAGCTTCACTTTTACTTCACCTTGCTGTGATGGACTCCATACCAGATCCCTGGCAGTCCATTGAGATGCACACACACACACGAGTCTAATCTAAGAGAAAGACCTGTACAACATGAAATACCTCCATCAAGAGTCCCTCAATGCCGCTACCAGACAGTAATCAGCTGTCCCTCATATTGCATTACTCCAACAACAACCTGCGTTAAGGTCACTTATTTTACACTGTGTGGTCCCGAACCTTTCTGAAGCCACATGATGGACCCTGGTGGTCCCTCACATGTTGGTGCTGTGAGCGTTCAGACAGGCAGAGGCAGCGAGCTCCACTTCAATCCACCTCCTCCATGCTCTCAGACTTACCGGCTCGTCCATCTGCTCCTGCTCGTAGTAATCATCGTAGTCGCTGTGGCTGAAGTCGCTGGCGAGGTTAGTGTAGAGAAGATATGCCAGTAAAAGAGATATTCCCAGTAGGTGCATGTTTATAAAGTCCTCACGCGTTTATGATCCAAGAAGCATAAAAAGGACATTTAAAAAATCCTGCCCCTGTGTCTGCGCTCCCCTCTCCTTCTGCCGCTGATAACTCTCTTTCATTTGGCCCCTCTCTCTCTCTCTGTCTCTCTCTCTCTCTCTCTTTCGCTCTCCCTCTCCCTCTCTCTCTATCTCACCCCCCGCTCTCTCTCTCTCTCTCTGTCTCACTATCCCTCTCTCTCTGTCTCTCTCTCTTTTCTTTTTTCTTTCTCTTCTTTGTCTCTCTGTCAAGGTCCAGTACTTGTTCCACAGAGATACTGCAGGATGTGTAGGGACCCCCTGTGAATGAAAGCCCGGTCATATGGAAACAGATCAATCCGGTGGGTCCCAGCCTGACGCGTCAATGAGGACCGTTAATGCGCAAAATTACAGGAAGGCGCACGATCTGCCTTCAAAGTAAAAGCCTGCAACTGACCACTTTTGGTAGCAGCTGTGGACAGGGCGTGCTCTAAAGGAACGCCCACATTTTCTTCTTCTTTACTTTCTCAATGCACAGCTGTGTCTGACTGTTAATTAAGTTATTACCAGGCAGCAACCTCTGGTTCTGCCAAGTGAAGCCAATGCATTATATTTACTGACCAGCAGGGGGCGTCTCCTCTGATTGTTAAAAGAAGTCTGATTGTATGTAAGTCTATGAGACAATGACTCTACTTCTCTCTTGATTTATTTATTTTATTTATTTATTTATTTATTTATTTATTTATTTTACCTCAGTAAACATTGTAAACATGAGTTTATGTTCTCAATCTCTAGTTTCAAGTCTTCTTCAATACAGCATGATGTTCATTTAGTAAATGATGGTCCATTTAGAGTCAAACAGACCATAAAGCAGAGTATGCTATGACAGACAGGTCTC